>JAOANR010000014.1:15469953-15934991 GCA_030278955.1 Hygrophila difformis | reverse complement strand
CAGTGAGTTGTTTCGACAACTTCTCATTCTCCTGTACTGCTTCATCATACTCCTCTTTGAGTTCTTCATAGATATCAACTAGCTCTTTATAGAGACTACCTGATTCAGCTGTAACAATAGAAGAAATATCAGTGATTAACTGTATTGACTCAGAGTTACCTATAGAAGGGGTAGGACTGGCTTCTCTTGTCACAAAAGCAACGACATCCTCTTCATCACTGGATTGTGCATCCTCAGGTTCATCTTCAGAATCATCTTCATCACTTAGTGTAGCTTGAAGTGCCTTTCCTCTCCTTTTCTTGGCAGTAGGACACTCCTTTCTGACGTGGCCTTTTCCTTCACATTCGAAACATCTGATCTCTGAGGTTTTGTCAGATCTATCATCATCTCTATCCTTCTTAAACCTCCTGAACTTCCCATTAGTTTTCTTCTCAAACCTGTTGTTCTGCTTCTCGGTCGTCACCGGGTTGTCAGAACATCGGTTCTTCTTCTGAAATTTCTTGAAATGCTTATTCTGAAGCATTTTTCCAATTCTTTTGGAAAGTAAAGAAACCTCTTCTTCGAAGCTTTCAGCAGGCTCATCCTCAGCTTTGAATGCAATGTTCTTGGTTGATTTCTCTGAGGCCAAATGATTGATTTCGTATGTTTGAAGAATACCGACTAATTCTCTCAAGGACATGGTCTTGATTTTCTCCACTTCTTCAAGAGCTGCTACTTTCGCAGAATATTTCTTAGAAACTGTTCTAAGAAACTTCCTTACGAGTTTAGATGATTCAAAAGTCATTCCTAGAGCTGTTGCTTGATTAACAATGTCTTGAAATCTCCCAAAATATGATGTGATATCCTCATCGTTCGTCATTCTCAAACTGTCAAAGATCGATTCAATCCGTTGTAGACGCGTTGTCTTGACATCTTCAGAACCTTCGTGTTGAGTCTCCAAGAAGTTCCAGGCTTCATGAGCAGACGTACAGTTAGCGATCATTCTGAATTGTGCTTCATTCATTGCGCCACTGATAGCATTAAGCGCTGTGTAATTTGCTTGTCTCGCAGTTCTCTCGGCCTGAGAAAGTTCGCATTGGTCGCCGGTCGGATTGTTGTAGTGGCCGTTTCTCCAGTACCAGTGCGAACTTCTCTCGTCGGTTGAGTCCATGGCTCCAAGACTGAATCCCAAACACCATCTCCCTGTGCCAACAGATAATTCCGCATCCTAGCTTTCCAATACACATAATCGCTTCCATCAAACAATGGTGGACGGGTGTTAGACGCTCCTTCTCGATTCATGTTTCTTGAAACTTCGAATCTTGAATGAATGTGAAACTTTTGACAAGTTTCGTTAACACGAGCTTTTGCTAGAATTATGCCAGGTTAGGTTTATTAAATGAAAAGCGTTATGATTCACGGGAAAGGGTTTAGGGATATATCAAAATTATTAGTCTTTTTATTACTCAAGTGTGGTGCTTTGGTTTCAAATGGCGATGTGGTCCTCTCTGTCATGAAATGTTGACAAATCTCATGGCATAGCCGGGATAGGTTGACCTTCAGCCTGTCACACTGAAGGTCCCCGACAAATATGCCATGATACTTCTCATCAATTCTTGCCATAAGATTTCCTGCCATGAAACTTTTGACTAATTCCCACTACATGAGTATTTTCCGAAAATTCGTGATCCTGGTTTAGGTTTTATTAAATGAAACCAATTTATGATGGCGGTGTTGTGATTAGGGATACATTTATACGTAATCATGTTTTTATTGCTCGTAGTTAAGAAACTGTGCCCCCGAAAGCGCACGGTGTCAAAAATTGCAGTAATTTATAGTAAGACCGGATCGTTCACTGGAGGATGTGCGATAGAAGCAGGTCCCACGTCGTTTACTAAGATTTTCCACTCGGTACTCGATTCAAGTGTGTGAAATGACTAACAACTACTTGACAGAATTTAACTAGATTATGAAAGCAATTAAAATAAAGTAGATAAAATCATTCTAGAAAGCGAATTAAACTCAATCTAGGTAAGCGATAAAATTATTCTAGGAAAGCGGTTAAAATTATCTAAGAAAGCAGATTTAAAATGAGACAGAAGGGGCAGGAAGAAAAGAATAAAGGCTGGACAAGATTCAGATGAAACACAGTTAAACTTCCATTTTAATACACAGATCTTAGCTTGGGATAATTCGTTCAGTTAGCTAATTCTCATGCTCTCTATACCATGTTCCCTTTAACGGACAGGTACTTACAGCAAGAGTTTACATGCTCTTAAGGCAACACATTCTAAGATACCACAGACTCGCAACTGCTCCCGTCAGAGCGTGTCATTTATCTGTGGTGGACAAGCAACACCTGACAAATCATTTATTGAAGTGTCAAGTACTGCTATCGTTCCCCTATGTCACACCCGTAGATTCAAATCAAACCCTGAACTATCCCTTAACTCTCAATTCTAGTAACAGTTACACAACTCTCAATACATCCGAGTGACCTCTAGCAAAAGCTTTTAAAAGAAAGCGATAAAGAAAGCATTTAAAATCCTATCACTCGGAGGTTTTTGAAAGTCTGACCCTGGTAGTAAAAGAAAGCCCCCAGTCAGAATGACCGGATGTGGATCAAGAATTCCCTATTCTCGGTGAACCGCTCGCAGTGTTCACTTCTCGTCGGGTGGTTATGAGATGCAAACTAATGAAACGAACTAATGAAATTAGTTCGTTCCGGATGCACTTACTCAGGACTCAAAAATAGGCTTTGGCAGAAGAGAATAGCAGTTGAAAGAATACTCAACCCTACCTTAGAAAATAACCAAGGCCTGAATGTTGTTCCTCTAGTATTATCTGTCACACCTTATCGGAACCCAAGTGGATTCTGGCCCAGTGCAATATTTAATACAAGATTTCCAACAAACAGCAGTTTTGGAAAATAATAAATCTGAAAATCATTCCCTATCAGGTACTAGACTCTCAATTAAAACACAGATCCTTTCAGTCTAGGTGAGACCTAATCGCTGACTCTGCTTCTAATTTCCCAAAATCAACCCCCAGTCGGATATGAATTAGTCACAACTGTCGAATTTATCCATTGCTCAGATCCGGATTTTATAAAGGAATTTTTGTTGGAAATTTAATATGAAACATCTGATTTAAATCAAGACTTCTATGTCCAAGGGAAGGATCCCAAAATAATATGACCACAATATCTACATAGTAATATCATGCATAAATTTATAGAGAAGTGTAAAATAAAATAACCCAAAATATAAGGTGGGTTTAGACAGAATGTGAAATACAGGGATGAAACAGCCGGAAATGAGAAGAATTTATTTGGCTAAAAAGATGACAAGAATAATCAGGGTAATCCAGACTGCAAACATCTGCTATCCAGGTCCTGATCATTTCAGGTGGGATGACTTTTAGACAGTGGGGTGCCTCAAATGACAGTTGCCGCCGTCATCTCAGACTCCACTATCTGTGAATTTGGATAGAAACCCACATGTTCTATTACTGCAATAATTATTGGATGACATTGGCATATATCATCTAACATTACTACAGCTCCAGATTCAGGTTTGAAATTAAAGGAAAGAAAACTGTATCCGGATGGGAGTCAGCTGAGCAGCTATTATAATCCCGGAGGGACGAACCGCCAAGGCTTCTACCGACCACTATCCAGACCATGCAAAATAACAACTGGTAATTAATATACAGATCACGAGCTAGTTATCCGTGAGGGAATACCCGCCAACATTAATCTGATATATTCCTTACTAGCTGTTTCACACATCACGGAAAAGACAGAATAAAATAAAAGAAAATATTTTGGGTCATCTTGCATGAGAGACATTGGTTTCTCATGCAAGGGTATGGAATTGAATCCATAATTACTCTTCATGTCTAAATAATCGCTCATTCCATAATCAATTAATTAACTACAGTCCGGATTATATACTTAGATCATTAGAGTTTAATCATTTGTAGAAGAATCTTTTAATAGAGAATTGAACAAAGTTCTTTATATCAAATTAATCATGGGTTGAGATTATTGGATTTCAACCTCAAAATATTAATATAAAGGTTCAATTAATTAATGGAGTGAGATGAAGAATAAAAATTTGGCAAAAAGGTGCCACTTTGTCGCGAAGCAGAGTTTGTGTCGCGGAGCGTGGCTCCGCGACAAAGGTTTCGCGACAAAGGGATGGGAAATAAAAGAAATGGGATTTTGAAAACTTAGGGTTTGTTTTGTCACTAAGTAAAGAAAATTCTGTCGCGGAACGTGGTTCCGCGACAAGGGCATAGCGACAAAAAGGTTGAAAATTGGACAAGGCATAATTCTTGTCGCGGAACAAGAGGTTTTGGCGCGGAACATGGTTCCGCGACAAGGTTGCTTCGCGACAAAGCCCTTCCAGAATAAAATCACAAGTATTTGGGTCCCTGGTCGCTGATCAAGATTTTGTCGCGGAACGTGGTTCCGCGCCAAGGGTTGCTTCGCGACCAAGGGTTTTTAAAATAATGATTAACAAATGTTCTTTGGCACCTTTGTCGCCAAAGCACCATTTTGTCGCGAAACGTGGTTCCGCGACAAGAGTTGTTCCGCGACAAAGGTGTGTCCAGTACACATGTCAGAAAAGTAAAGTGGAACAGTGGCATGCATTATGTGTGATCTCACCCATTTCAGATTCAAAAGCTAAACTAAGCTCAAAATAACAAAACAGAATTCGAATCTAGCTAGAACATGCTTGAACAAAATAGAAATAAAGCAAACTTAAAACTTAAGAAACCCTAATCTAAGCTTGATCATCCATAAGCATGCAACATTATGCCAAGAAAAAGTCACCAAGCAGTGACATTAAAATGCAAAACAAGGATCAAATGACCCACGGAAAACGAAAACAGTAAGATCCATGGGGTGTGAGACCCATTTCATGATTTTGGGACACAAATGGAGAATGTTTTCCCATATTATTAAACGGTGTTGTTCATACCCATGGTTTGGGTACCACAAACCCTTAAACAAAAGTTTAGAACAAGAAACAAGGTGTAAAACTGGCTATCTAACCCAAGTACAGTAAACTACTTCTAACTAGTGCATAAATTAAATAATACAAAAGAAAATCTAACTAAACTACCCTAAACTAAACTAACTACTGGACTTCCCACTTGTCTTCAAGAGTGAGTATTTTCTCTAAAATTCTTCCAACCTCTAGCTCAAAGGAAACACCTCATATTTATAGAGGGGAAACCCTAAGCTCATGGGCCTTGATTTGAGCCCATTGTGTCTCAAGACATCACACACATCACAGCTTGTCTCGGAGCACCAAGTTTGGTCGCGGAATACACTGCATGTGGCAAAGCTTCTCGACTGGGTCTTGTGTCTCTAAAAATGTGTCTTGGTCGCGGAATGGACCTTTGTCGCGGAACAGGGCATCGCGACAAAGGTATCGCGCCAGAGGGCTTTGGCTGGTCTCCTCTTCATTTGGGCCACTTGGTCGCGGAACATGCCTTTGTCGCGGAACACTGCATCGCGCCAAGGGGCTTCCGCGACAAAGGTCTTCCTGGGCCTGCTGGATTGGGCCAGATGGGCCGAAAATATTCTTTTTGTGGGCTTTTCTATCTTTTTCCCATCTTTTTGTTTCCTTTTCTTTTTCTCATGTTTTTGGATTTTTCTAACATAAATATGTAATAAAATTACATATTTATGTCTTTTTCACACCAGCTTATTATTTTTACAATTATTCATAAATTAGTCCAATTCGACTGCTTTCTTACTTAATGTAAGACCGGAATGCGATCAAATGCCCGTTTAAGACACGGAAATGGATTGAAAATAATGGTCATTCCTGGCCATTATCAACATCCTCACATTTAATACTGATCGTCCCCGAGCAGTCAGAGTCAATGTTCCTAAGAACACGGACTCTACATATTCAATTCATTTTCGTGGCTTCATAAATCACATACTTTTTGGATTGGGATGAGACAATTAAAAATTACAAGCATTGAGTTCCCTTGATTGCAGTGTTTAATGAAATGATACTTGCTCACTATATCGGGCCTACAAATCAAACAGTATTATCAATCCTTCATGAATATCATGTTTGAAAGATGCAGAGATTAAAAATTAGAATTAGGGCATGACATGAACATTCTTAATGAAACAGAGCCTCACTTATAAGGGAATCGGAGAGATCACTCACTCTCAATTGGGCTCAGTCGGTGAACGCTCATAATCAGTTTTAATTAAATTATCCCATAAGCTTGCAATCAGACCATCTCGCCACCGGCTCATTTCTTCAAATCGAGATCACGAGGTCTTATTTGAGGGTTATAACGGGGCGTACGGTTGTAACATTAGGTAGGAAAGGGGAATTATTGGGCTAAGAAGTGGCAAGAATTAATTCTATCATAACTTGGCATTTTTATTTAAAATTTATGATCATCAATGTTTCTCTTTCTTTTTGATTTTCTTTCTATTGCATGACATTAGACTATTGTCTAATTGCTTGTCATCTGCAATTTATTTGTGTTGAATGACATTCAACTTTTTTTTTTTTTTTTTTTGAATCGGTTTATAGAATACCGATTTATAGTTTTTATTGATGATCAAAAATTGTAATGCCTTGATGGAATTCATCTTTGCACACTTGGGTTTGAATTTCTTGGTCTTTTTATAAGGCTAGGAATAATATAGAGGGTTTCAAAGAAAAATTAGGCTTAAAGGCTCAAAGTGGTTAATCCTAAAGGGAAATATTTTTGGGTTTGGATTTCAAACGAAGGCCAAAAATTTGGGTTTTCTAGGTGCCTTGATCATATGCTCGATTTCGGGAGTATGGCGTGGTCTTGAATCGGTCCCAATTGCAAGTTTTAGTTTCCTTTAATCAAAATGATTCACACATCAAAGAAAATGAATGAGTAAAAATGACTCATGGCTCAGATCTCACAAGGTTGGGTTGATTCATGTCATACAATATTCTCAAATTTAATCGAAGCTTAATTCTAACAATTTATTCAATCAAAGTCTCTAACATGCAGATTTATTACCCAATAAGCTGATCGCATCATTAAATTTTTATAGCTCAAAACCTTAAGAATTCATTTCATGCATGTTCTCAATTATATTATCCCAATTTAAAAGTTTGAAAGTTTAATCATAAGCCTAAATTCAACATGTGAATTTAGAGCAATTTTATGCATATTTTTACTGGTTATTTAACTTAAAGCAGTAAAGAGACACTGCTGACATACGGAGCATGTCAACAGCAAATTTTTGACCTGACAGTCACTTATTCACCTTGGACTGTCAGGCATCTTTTCAGAAATAAAAGAACCAAATAAAAACAAAGATTGTTGTTGGGGCTGCAGAATCCCAATCTGAAAGCAGTAATTATATCAATTACAAGAGATTTCATTTGCAATCAAATCTATCTTGCATGGATGAATTGAAATTCTCTTATATGATATTTACAATTAAGCTCAGAAATGATGGAGTCAGGGATCGCCATCTTTCTTCTCGTCTGATTTCTTGGAGGAGCCTGCTTCATCAGGGATCTTCTTGAGTAAGGTTTGCATGAGCTGATTTTGACTAAGGATCAGTGATTCCACCATTTTTCGATTCTTCTCTTCTTTTTCTAGCATCATCATTCTGAATTCCTCGTCTCTCCTTTCCTTCTCCAACTTCTCCTTCCGTTTCTCTTCCTTTTCTCTCCTACGCTCTTGGCGTTCTTCCTCTCTCTCCCTCCTTCGCTCCTCTTCTGCCCTTTTCTGTTGTCCCTCTTGGCTTGCCAAAATTACGTCAGTCATGGATTTCATTCTCTCGAGCATAGATTGACTCATTCTGCTCACCATCTCAATCGTTTGGGAATCAGCAGGGAACTGAGATACGTTCTGGCTTTGAGGAGGCATCTGAGGTTGAGGTTGAGTCGGAGGTGGAATTGGAATCTCAATCCGTTCTTGGTCCGCAGGAGGCTCCTCTTGAACATTCGAAGGTCCTGCATCAGCACAGGTTTTCTGTGTTCCCTTCTTTGCTTTGGGCTGCCTCTTTCGTTTTCTTGATGCCTGCTCACCCGATATGAAAGAGGATTGAGCGTCTGAATCTCCTCTGATGAACAGTTGGGGAAGAGAGTATTTGATACTCTCACACAGGGGAAGTCTCGGCACACTGATAGGTGGGTTCACTTTCACCACTGTGTCACCCTCAAAAGCGCTCAAATCAACTCCATGAGCTGTGCAGATTCTCCTAATCAGATTCGGATAGCACAACACCTGTCTATCCTTTATCCGGGTTATCATCACCTCGAATACATGCCTCCCTACATTTAGTTTTGCTCCGCTCCACATTCTTGCAAATCCCATTAGCACATTTCCAGATGTGGTGTGCGGATGCGAGTTGGGCCGGATCATGGACATGTAGAACTCGTAAGTTGGCATGAACTGTATTCGCAGCCATTTTGCATTGAAAGTGTGTCCAGGGGCGGTCACGCTTGTCATGCTGTTAGCCAATGTTGCATACTTCGCATATTCACTCGTTTTGGCTCTCTTTGTCATGATCTCATCAGGGGGAAATTCACTTTGGATGTCTGGGGTCCCGAAGAACTGATTTAGCCAGTCAGGTGCAATGTTAATCACTTGTCCACGAATCCATGTTGTTCTGGCATCTTTATCAATGTTGCAGAAGAATTCCTTTGTTAGTTCCACGAAGCCATCTTCGTCGTGATGCAGCATGAAGTTACCCCACTCTTGATTTCTGTAGAAAGTCTCAACAGTGGGGTGCGACAACGCGTCGGGTCTGAACCCTTTATCTGGCACTATCATCTTCTGCAACTTCTTATACTTCTCTGCATTCTCTTTGTTGCCATTGAACTTGATCTGAATCTGTTCTTCACTCAGCTTTTTCTTCCCATATTCCTTTGAAACGCCCATTCTTTGCCTTACAGTATTTTCAGACCAAAACTCGACTGGTCGAATGGATCCGACAGACTCGTCGTCGCTCGTGTGCCAGTCTGTTTGATCGTCTCCCTCCTGTGGCTGGTCATCCCTTGGTTCAGCCTCATCTCCTCTCTGACTTGGCTCTTGCTCTCCATGAGCTGTTTCCTCTCCGAATTCCTCCTCAACCTGTTTAATTACATTTTTCATTGTATTGAGTTCACAATTTACAGGCAAAGAAGATGTAATTACATGAAAATTACGGTCATCAACATCAGTTGATACCTCCTCCTCCTCCCTAATTCTTGCAGTTCGTCCGACTGGACGTTGGAAAATAGGCGCCATTTGGTCCATGAATTCTTGCTCCTCTTGCTGAGCTTCGTCTTCTGAATCATTCCCATATGCAGCTTCAGTCAAAATTCCTTGAACCTTTTCTTTGAGCGCAAAGGTCATGAGATGGTCGCCTGGCTGCTTTTCCAAGGTTTTGGCCAGTGCTACCGGATCTATGGAGTCTTGCGGTCCTTCTGACTGTTCAGGTTGGTGCGACGGGCCTTCGTGAGTGATGAATTCTTCAATTCTGGCCGTGCCCACGAGGGGATCAATCAACTGCCCCACTTCTGTCTGATATCTGATTTGACTTGGCTTTTCTCCAGCATCAATTCTTGTTTCGATCTGTTCGTTGATGTTCTGCCTCAATTATTTCCGAAGTGTCTCAGCACTACGAATCGAGGGGCCAGTCCATCCTGGTGGTTGTTCTTCTTTGATCTTCAATCCCTTTCCTTCGATTCCACCAGTGATCTTCAGTTCGAAGTCTTCCTCATCACCCCGTTCAACCTCTCCAGATTTCCTGCTTTCCAGCTCAGCCTGCATCTTTCTAGCAGTTTCTTCATCCCTGGTCTGCTGGATATTCTTTCTGATTTGCTCTTCCTCTGCAGCTTTCTTTTCCATTGCCAAGCGTTCTTCCTCAGTCAATTTTTCTACTCCCGAACCACCTGTTACTTGATCCAGCAAACCAGCTAATGCAAGTTCTTCATTGTGCATTTTTCTGGCTAGCTCAGCATCGGATATCACCTGGTGCTTGTTTTTCGGGGGTGGTGGCGGCATTGGCTTTTTACCCCTGTCCTTAGGATCCGTGGGCTCTACCACTTTCCTGACAGTTGGTTCAGGTTCCTTGATCTCCACTTTCTTTTCTGGAGCTCTTGCTGGTTTATCTTTGTCAGCGGATTTTATCAATCTTCTCCTCGTTCCCGGTTGAGGTGCTGGCTGACCTTCAGATGTAACAGTAGTGGAGGTTTTCTCGGGCTGTATGGGTGCCTTAGTGGTGGCAGGTGCTGGTACTTCAGGTTGAGCTGGCTGCGTTGGAATCCGGGTTGCTTCTTGTTGCACCACTGGCTCGGACGTAGCAACTTCTTGCACGTCAGTCTGCCCTCTAGGCGGCAAAGCCGAAGCTTGTACTGCTGGCTGGGTAGGCTGTGGGTTGGCCTCAGGAGGGGTGGAAAAATAAGCATCAATCTCAGCATCAGGGTCCTCTGGATCTTCCTGGGCTTCTTGAGTTCCAAACAGTTTGTGTGCGAATCTCAGATAATCATGCACGAATGTCTGACTTGTTACCCGAACCAGTTTAAGTTCCCAAGCCTCCTTAATCCGTGTGCAAAACAGGCGCCTGACTTTGTGGTCATAGTGCATGACCTTTGTCTTGTTTCCTTCCTTCCCATACCTCAAGGCTTCTCTATCCATCTCCATGAGGAGTTCAAGATATGAGGTCCTATATTGCTCCATCATGGTGTTGATCATGTCTCTTTCTAGCTCTTCTGTCACATAGGTCATCATCTGTGCTTTGTCGAACGTCAGATATTCCTTTGCTTCAGCCTCGGTCATTAATCTGAGCTGCACCTTCTTTTTGGTCAATACTGACCAATTGTGGTGCTGCACCTCATAAAGGGCTTTTTCCCTTAGTTCTCTGATATGCTCGGGAAACCCAGGGTCCACTTGAGTTCCCTTTTCCGCTGGTCTTGTCTGGCCAAACCGCTTGTTTATGAAAATTGTCTCAAAATTATCTTCATCTGGCAAGGTCAATCCTTCATCCAATCTCTCTTGTGTTATGAAACCCTTGCCTTGTCCCCACAGACGTGCCATTTCGTGCCATTCTTTTCGAGCTGCATTGATTGCTTCTCTAAACTTGTTTATCATGGTGGAGTTCCTTTCTGTGTTGAACTCCTCAATTCTCCTCAGTTTGTGGCGCAGGTTGTAACTCATCTCCCGATGCCTTAGCTTAGCCTGCCTGTCACCCATCGCTGCTCTTCTCTTCCCATGTTATCAAATAACCTCGGGCTCCAAATGCAAGGGAAAGCTTCATGCATTGAAATGGCTCCCTTTGACAGTATCAGGCTTACCGGTAAAGGTCTTTCTATGAACTGCAATCGCACTTGTGGGTCTACGGGCTGGTCGGGAATGAGTATATCATAGTTTGAGATATCGATTCCCACTGTTCCATCTTCTAAATGACGTTGCCAGACAGCTATGTGTATCTGGAACTTAAGTGTGATCCTTTCCAAATGCACTTCGGGTGTCATTATGGAATCATTCGGGGCATGATCTGTCATCAATTCCCAGAACTTCAGCATGTGATAGGAAAAATCCCTTTCAATGCTCGTTAGCGCGGTTGATCTTTCTGCAGGAGGGATGTTCACGTCCCACCCGGGCCTTAGTGATAACTCAGCTTCGGTGTTCTGGTCCAACGGTACACTGTACACGCTTACCAGTGCTTCCCTGAGCTTTTTGATCTGGGTTCTGTTCGCAGAAGCTTCTATTGCTGCCTGATGTAGAGTGCAATCAGGCAGTCCAAGCGCTGATTTAATTACTAATTCATTCCTGAAAAATATAGAAAGTATTAATTCCAATCAAGTTTTTATGTAGTATTTATTATTTTGAGTTACGAGCCAAAAATCATCATCCTCACATTTTGAGCTTTGCTCGAAATGTGATTTATTTGATTAATACTCAAAACATTATTATAAGGCGGATGCCGCTAATTAACTTAAAAAGGTCTAAGTCATTGGACTTAGAGAATTTTTTAGTAGGCTATTGGGCCTAAAAAGGTTGCTTTTCCAATTTTATTAAACAAGCTCGAGGCACTTGTTGAAAATGGAATGAAACGATAATGATGGAATGGATAGCTCGAAAATGGAATGTGCAGTGGAGGCGTGGCGGGATGGATTTGCTATTTCCGGATTGTTTGGGCTGTCATTGGACAGTTAAAACGTTCAAGAAAATGCAAATACTATTTTTCATTTTTGAAAAGGTTGACTTGATTTTATTTAATGAAAAGTGGGATGTGTGTGGTCCCATTTTTGGATTTTTGTAAAAAGGTAGCAGATGAGGTGGCAAAATACTGCTACTTAACTCACACTCTTTAGTTCCATTGGGAACAAAAACACATTTGTCAACCCAAAATTCCTAGTACTATTTTTGTCTTTTAGTGAAAAAGTGATTGGCCAAAGGGGCTTGGTGCACAGATTTCCCAACACAGACAAACATACTTTTCACAAAAACTTGCAGCCTACATGCCAAAATAGGGAACCAGCATTAAATGCCCACAAGGCATGCAATACTCATGAACTTACAACAAGAACACAAGATCATGCTTCCACTTATCAAAACAGAAAATCAAGCAATTGACATGCTCATCTATTCTAAATCATGAAATGAAGTGAACCCAGCATGCTTTGAATACAAAACTATTAAGGCCAACCAATAACATCAAGCTGTTCAAGAACAACCAAGTGTTCATCGGTTCTCAGATTCCAGGCTTCAAGATTCATATAAATCTAAAATAACACGGATCCCAAAAGGTAGACAAAAATTAAAACAAGAATTAGCAGGGGGAAACCTAAGAACCCTACAAACTCAAAACTCATCACTGGTGAAATTTATCACTGCCAAACCGAACTCCCATATGCATCCTTATTAACAAAAAGCATACTCCTACTTCTATTCATGCCTCTGCAACAACCAAAACAAACTGCCTAGCTCCCAATCATGCTCGGCCATTAACAAAGAAATCAGGGAATCAAAATCCAAACATGCCCAAACTGCATAATCCCTAAAATCGAACTCCACTAATTAGAACAAACCCAAAAGGAAACCTATTCACACATTCTCAAGAGCCAGAATACGAAAATCCCCGAAAATACGAAAACAGGGCGATGGGCAAGCGAGGAACAGACAATAGGACACTTACCAGGGCTCGGCTTGCTTTGGAGAAGATGAAGACGAAGGTTCCATGGCAGAAATCGGGCAGAGTTTCCCCTGAGAATGGTCGGGTTTGCGAAGAAACACGGTGGTGTTCGTTCGAAAATGGCAGTTTCGAGTGCGAGAGGTTTTTCCGAAAATTTTCCAAGTGTGGGATGCGTGGGGAAGAAGAGGGAGGTGGAGAGGTTTAAATACTAATGGGCCGGTCGCGGAACCCTAGCCCATGGTCGCGGAACAGGATTACGCGACCAGACTCGGCGACATTAGAGGTGTCGCGGAATATGGGACTTTGTCGCGGAGTCATGCACCGCGACAAAGTGTACCGCGACAAAATGGCAAGGAAGAATGGAGTGGTGTGCCCGTGTCGCGGAATAGGGACTCTGTCGCGGAGTCATGCTCCGCGCCAAAATGTTCCGCGACAAAGACAAGCAGAGTTTAGGGATGAGTATAACTTTGTCGCGGAATTTGCACATGGGCGCGATGCTGGGCATCGCGACAAATGATCACTCCGCGACGAAGACAAACAAGGTTTGATGATATGGAGAACTTTGTCGCGGAGTTGCACTTGGTCGCGGAACGTTGTTCCGCGACAAAATGGTCATTCCGCGACAAACTTTTTTGAATTTTCAAATTTTCAACGGATTGGGCCCGAGTGTGACATTGGGCCTGCGTCCATTTTATTTGAGTTGGACCTGAATGAATTCAGTCCAAGTCAATTCAAATCATTGGGCCATTATTTAAAATAATCTACTTGCATAAAATTAGGTTGGGTTAGTTCCATTTATCTGCGAGATTTATTCCGGATCTTAAATTGCTTTAAATTCCGAAAATAATTTCTCAGATTTGTGGAATTTTCCCAACCAAGAACCTGGTTTTCCATGCTTTTTCTGCTCCTTCTTTTTGGGTGGTTCCGAATTTCCTGCAAGACAGATAAATACCCATTAGGTTAGGTTTTCTTCTCGGTTCAACATCCTCACATTTAGAGTCTTGGTACTCTAAATGTTCAATTAATCCTGAGAGTACTTTTTCTGTTCTGAATTAGATATATTACACTAAACTAGACTGATCTAAGCTAATCTAGGAGTAATCAGGAGTGTAATCCTCTTAATAAACGACGCTGCATCCTCCCCGGCAACGGCGCCATGAAACTTTTGACAAGTTTCGTTAACACGAGCTTTTGCTAGAATTATGCCAGGTTAGGTTTATTAAATGAAAAGCGTTATGATTCACGGGAAAGGGTTTAGGGATATATCAAAATTATTAGTCTTTTTATTACTCAAGTGTGGTGCTTTGGTTTCAAATGGCGCTGTGGTCCTCTCTGTCATGAAATGTTGACAAATCTCATGGCATAGCCGGGATAGGTTGACCTTCAGCCTGTCACACTGAAGGTCCCCGACAAATATGCCATGATACTTCTCATCAATTCTTGCCATAAGATTTCCTGCCATGGAACTTTTGACTAATTCCCACTACATGAGTATTTTCCGAAAATTCGTGATCCTGGTTTAGGTTTTATTAAATGAAACCAATTTATGATGGCGGTGTTGTGATTAGGGATACATTTATACGTAATCATGTTTTTATTGCTCGTAGTTAAGAAACTGTGCCCCCGAAAGCGCACGGTGTCAAAAATTGCAGTAATTTATAGTAAGACCGGATCGTTCACTGGAGGATGTGCGATAGAAGCAGGTCCCACGTCGTTTACTAAGATTTTCCACTCGGTACTCGATTCAAGTGTGTGAAATGACTAACAACTACTTGACAGAATTTAACTAGATTATGAAAGCAATTAAAATAAAGTAGATAAAATCATTCTAGAAAGCGAATTAAACTCAATCTAGGTAAGCGATAAAATTATTCTAGGAAAGCGGTTAAAATTATCTAAGAAAGCAGATTTAAAATGAGACAGAAGGGACAGGAAGAAAAGAATAAAGGCTGGACAAGATTCAGATGAAACACAGTTAAACTTCCATTTTAATACACAGATCTTAGCTTGGGATAATTCGTTCAGTTAGCTAATTCTCATGCTCTCTATACCATGTTCCCTTTAACGGACAGGTACTTACAGCAAGAGTTTACATGCTCTTAAGGCAACACATTCTAAGATACCACAGACTCGCAACTGCTCCCGTCAGAGCGTGTCATTTATCTGTGGTGGACAAGCAACACCTGACAAATCATTTATTGAAGTGTCAAGTACTGCTATCGTTCCCCTATGTCACACCCGTAGATTCAAATCAAACCCTGAACTATCCCTTAACTCTCAATTCTAGTAACAGTTACACAACTCTCAATACATCCGAGTGACCTCTAGCAAAAGCTTTTAAAAGAAAGCGATAAAGAAAGCATTTAAAATCCTATCACTCGGAGGTTTTTGAAAGTCTGACCCTGGTAGTAAAAGAAAGCCCCCAGTCAGAATGACCGGATGTGGATCAAGAATTCCCTATTCTCGGTGAACCGCTCGCAGTGTTCACTTCTCGTCGGGTGGTTATGAGATGCAAACTAATGAAACGAACTAATGAAATTAGTTCGTTCCGGATGCACTTACTCAGGACTCAAAAATAGGCTTTGGCAGAAGAGAATAGCAGTTGAAAGAATACTCAACCCTACCTTAGAAAATAACCAAGGCCTGAATGTTGTTCCTCTAGTATTATCTGTCACACCTTATCGGAACCCAAGTGGATTCTGGCCCAGTGCAATATTTAATACAAGATTTCCAACAAACAGCAGTTTTGGAAAATAATAAATCTGAAAATCATTCCCTATCAGGTACTAGACTCTCAATTAAAACACAGATCCTTTCAGTCTAGGTGAGACCTAATCGCTGACTCTGCTTCTAATTTCCCAAAATCAACCCCCAGTCGGATATGAATTAGTCACAACTGTCGAATTTATCCATTGCTCAGATCCGGATTTTATAAAGGAATTTTTGTTGGAAATTTAATATGAAACATCTGATTTAAATCAAGACTTCTATGTCCAAGGGAAGGATCCCAAAATAATATGACCACAATATCTACATAGTAATATCATGCATAAATTTATAGAGAAGTGTAAAATAAAATAACCCAAAATATAAGGTGGGTTTAGACAGAATGTGAAATACAGGGATGAAACAGCCGGAAATGAGAAGAATTTATTTGGCTAAAAAGATGACAAGAATAATCAGGGTAATCCAGACTGCAAACATCTGCTATCCAGGTCCTGATCATTTCAGGTGGGATGACTTTTAGACAGTGGGGTGCCTCAAATGACAGTTGCCGCCGTCATCTCAGACTCCACTATCTGTGAATTTGGATAGAAACCCACATGTTCTATTACTGCAATAATTATTGGATGACATTGGCATATATCATCTAACATTACTACAGCTCCAGATTCAGGTTTGAAATTAAAGGAAAGAAAACTGTATCCGGATGGGAGTCAGCTGAGCAGCTATTATAATCCCGGAGGGACGAACCGCCAAGGCTTCTACCGACCACTATCCAGACCATGCAAAATAACAACTGGTAATTAATATACAGATCACGAGCTAGTTATCCGTGAGGGAATACCCGCCAACATTAATCTGATATATTCCTTACTAGCTGTTTCACACATCACGGAAAAGACAGAATAAAATAAAAGAAAATATTTTGGGTCATCTTGCATGAGAGACATTGGTTTCTCATGCAAGGGTATGGAATTGAATCCATAATTACTCTTCATGTCTAAATAATCGCTCATTCCATAATCAATTAATTAACTACAGTCCGGATTATATACTTAGATCATTAGAGTTTAATCATTTGTAGAAGAATCTTTTAATAGAGAATTGAACAAAGTTCTTTATATCAAATTAATCATGGGTTGAGATTATTGGATTTCAACCTCAAAATATTAATATAAAGGTTCAATTAATTAATGGAGTGAGATGAAGAATAAAAATTTGGCAAAAAGGTGCCACTTTGTCGCGAAGCAGAGTTTGTGTCGCGGAGCGTGGCTCCGCGACAAAGGTTTCGCGACAAAGGGATGGGAAATAAAAGAAATGGGATTTTGAAAACTTAGGGTTTGTTTTGTCACTAAGTAAAGAAAATTCTGTCGCGGAACGTGGTTCCGCGACAAGGGCATAGCGACAAAAAGGTTGAAAATTGGACAAGGCATAATTCTTGTCGCGGAACAAGAGGTTTTGGCGCGGAACATGGTTCCGCGACAAGGTTGCTTCGCGACAAAGCCCTTCCAGAATAAAATCACAAGTATTTGGGTCCCTGGTCGCTGATCAAGATTTTGTCGCGGAACGTGGTTCCGCGCCAAGGGTTGCTTCGCGACCAAGGGTTTTTAAAATAATGATTAACAAATGTTCTTTGGCACCTTTGTCGCCAAAGCACCATTTTGTCGCGAAACGTGGTTCCGCGACAAGAGTTGTTCCGCGACAAAGGTGTGTCCAGTACACATGTCAGAAAAGTAAAGTGGAACAGTGGCATGCATTATGTGTGATCTCACCCATTTCAGATTCAAAAGCTAAACTAAGCTCAAAATAACAAAACAGAATTTGAATCTAGCTAGAACATGCTTGAACAAAATAGAAATAAAGCAAACTTAAAACTTAAGAAACCCTAATCTAAGCTTGATCATCCATAAGCATGCAACATTATCCCAAGAAAAAGTCACCAAGCAGTGACATTAAAATGCAAAACAAGGATCAAATGACCCACGGAAAACGAAAACAGTAAGATCCATGGGTGTGAGACCCATTTCATGATTTTGGGACACAAATGGAGAATGTTTTCCCATATTATTAAACGGTGTTGTTCATACCCATGGTTTGGGTACCACAAACCCTTAAACAAAAGTTTAGAACAAGAAACAAGGTGTAAAACTGGCTATCTAACCCAAGTACAGTAAACTACTTCTAACTAGTGCATAAATTAAATAATACAAAAGAAAATCTAACTAAACTACCCTAAACTAAACTAACTACTGGACTTCCCACTTGTCTTCAAGAGTGAGTATTTTCTCTAAAATTCTTCCAACCTCTAGCTCAAAGGAAACACCTCATATTTATAGAGGGGAAACCCTAAGCTCATGGGCCTTGATTTGAGCCCATTGTGTCTCAAGACATCACACACATCACAGCTTGTCTCGGAGCACCAAGTTTGGTCGCGGAATACACTGCATGTGGCAAAGCTTCTCGACTGGGTCTTGTGTCTCTAAAAATGTGTCTTGGTCGCGGAATGGACCTTTGTCGCGGAACAGGGCATTGCGACAAAGGTATCGCGCCAGAGGGCTTTGGCTGGTCTCCTCTTCATTTGGGCCACTTGGTCGCGGAACATGCCTTTGTCGCGGAACACTGCATCGCGCCAAGGGGCTTCCGCGACAAAGGTCTTCCTGGGCCTGCTGGATTGGGCCAGATGGGCCGAAAATATTCTTTTTGTGGGCTTTTCTATCTTTTTCCCATCTTTTTGTTTCCTTTTCTTTTTCTCATGTTTTTGGATTTTTCTAACATAAATATGTAATAAAATTACATATTTATGTCTTTTTCACACCAGCTTATTATTTTTACAATTATTCATAAATTAGTCCAATTCGACTGCTTTCTTACTTAATGTAAGACCGGAATGCGATCAAATGCCCGTTTAAGACACGGAAATGGATTGAAAATAATGGTCATTCCTGGCCATTATCAGAATGGAATTCCTCAGCTACTTTAGAGGATTAGCTCTGATACCACTTTGTAGGTCCCTTTATATCCAAGATTCAGTTATGGGTGTTTATAAGTAGTTCTAACTACGTGATAATGAAAGCAGTAAAGAACACATCAATTTGTTAACCCAGTTCGGTCCTTCCGACCTACGTCTGGGGGATACCAATCCAGGCGACCTTCACTAGACAGAAAAACCAAAATACAAACACGCTAACCAAGCCTAACACAGAATCCAACCTCTACCACTAGATGATACAATCCAGTTGAGCTAGCGTCGTTGAAACTCCCCCTCAACACGCCAGTAGGGATCTCACCCTAAAAGGAATCTTCAAAGGCAAAACGCTGTTTGTCATTCACCATGGCTTTCTTCTTGATCGCATGAATTCCTCCAGAACTTTCTTGAATATTGAAGATCACAATATCTCCAGATATTCCGGTGTAAACTCAATCTAATCTTGCTCTTCGAAAATATGACAATGAAATCTTGAAGAACAAAATACAAGACTCTCTCTCTATCTGAAATCTCTAAAAGATGTAAAATAAAAGTCTCTCAGAATTACTTCTAAAGATTACAGACTCTGCTCTATATATAAAGAATACAAAACAAGAAAAACTCTAGCAGAGATAACTGGCTGTCGTCGTCATCAGAATGTGCTAACACCTGTAGAACATCTCAATGAAAAGTATATGGTTAGGTTGTCAAGACAATGTACTAACAGAGGAAATTGTCGAAGGAGATTGTAAAGGAGTTGGGTGTAATCAAATATCCATCCCAAAGGGCCTATGGGATTTAAATGTTTCAGTATACTTGGACGATAATACAACAGATGTCTCATCCTTCAACCCATGTTTTTTTGCCTTCGTAGCAGATCAGCAAAGCTTCACATTCCATTCATCGTATCTCAACGACGTATCATTTGAAAATAGAACCGAGGTAAATGTCCCGATAGTGCTGGACTGGAGGTTCGGGAATCAAACTTGCTCTGAAGCACAAAAAACCAAAGATTATGCATGCCTCAACAATAGTAACTGTGTGGACGCTGATCCAGAACTCAGCGGCGGATATCGGTGCAACTGCTTTACAGGACATGAGGGCAATCCGTACGTCTATCCAGGATGCACAGGTCCCAATTTTTTGTTTTCTTTTTATGTGTACCAACTCATGCACAATATTAGTTATATATTTATATATTTATAATATGTGCACAAGTTTCTTTTGCTTACAATTGGTGCTCGAGCAGAATAATGCATGTAGAGACGAATCTAAGATTTTATTCATGAAGGTTATAGACCGACAATTTTCATAACTAAGAAAAGAACTTCAGATTTAGAAATTTGCAGGAGACGAAAAACTATGAATGAAAATAAGGAAGAAGGAAATAAATGGATTTGGAGTGCTATGTATCCAATGTGTTCATAAAATTAATCCCTCCATCCCATTATAATTTTTTTGTTACTTTCTTGTCCATTGATTTGTTAATATATGATGGGGTTCACATTTCTATTTATAGAAACAAGACAAGTAGTACATATTAGCTGGGACACCTTAGTGGGTCCACCACGCATGCAAAGGATGAGAAAGATTATATAAACAGAGAGTTGAAACTACAATATTGAGAGTTAAATTTCATTTTCTACATTTCAAGGATTTTCTGATAACTTCTGATTTGCAGACATAAATGAATGTGAGGATGAGAATAGTCCATGTGATCCAAATGCGAGTTGCAACAATACCCCAGGGAGCTACAACTGTACTTGCAACAAAGGATTCAAAGGTGATGGCACCAAACAAGGTCGTGGCTGCAACAAAGTGATTTCTCAACTCCCAGTCATAAAGTTGTCATTAGGTAAATAGATACATACCATCTACTTTATTAATATGGCAACTATTTGTGTGATTACCTGAACCTCAACACATATTGCAGGTATTGGTTTCGGTTTATTGACAATCATAATTGGGTTTATATTAATATACTTTAGCCTTCAAAAGAGGAAACTCATTAAACTCAGACAGAAATTCTTTGAACAAAATGGTGGTTTGTTATTGGAACAACGATTTTCTTCCAATGAAGCTAATATGGAGTCAACCAGAATCTTTTCTGTTGAAGAGCTTAAAAAGGCCACCAACAATTATGCTGAGGATTTCATACTTGGGAAAGGGGGTTATGGAATAGTTTACAAAGGGATTCTTGAAGATCAACGTGAAGTAGCGATCAAGAAATCAAGAATAATGGATGAGAATCAAATAGAATCATTCATCAATGAGGTTGTTATTCTGACTCATATTAATCACAGAAACGTTGTTAAACTCTTGGGCTGTTGTTTGGAGACAGAAGTTCCCTTATTAGTATATGAATACGTCTCCAACGGTACACTATTTTACCACATCCACAACAGCCTGGGAATGCCATGGTTTTCTTGGGAAAATCGACTGAGGATTGCTGCAGAGGCTGCTGGTGCGCTTGCTTATCTTCATTCTGCTGCAGCAATTCCCATTATGTATAGAGATGTAAAGTCACCCAATATATTGCTAGATGATTCCTACCCTGCAAAAATAGCAGATTTTGGAGCATCAAGATTGGTGCCTATTGATCATACACAAGTGACCACTCTTGTTCAGGGAACGTTGGGCTATCTTGATCCTGAATATTTCCAAACAAGCCAATTGACAGACAAAAGTGATGTGTATAGTTTTGGTGTGGTTTTGGCAGAGCTATTGACAGGGGAGAAGCCAATTACATCAGAGAAGACAGAAGAAGATAGGAATCTGTCCACATACTTTGTGGCGTCCCTTGACAAAAATCGCCTTTTCCAAATAGTGCAACCAAGAATTCTACGGGAAGGGAGTTTAGACCAAATTGGTGAGGTGGCCGAACTAATTAGAAGATGCGTTAAATTACATGGAAAAGACAGGCCAACGATGAAACAAGTATCAATGGAGTTGGAAAGGTTGAGGAAGTACAAGTCAAATTCTCGGAAAGAGGAAGAGATCCGAGGAGATGGAACAGGATTTATGAGGGAAAATGTTGATTTATACCCAGTTTCAGTGGATCAAGAATTCAGTACTGGAGAATATTCAGGACAGTATGGTTTGAGCAGCAGTGAGTACTTGCTTGCAGTGAACACCCCTCGTTGAATGGAACCACTTCCATTCATTCAGATGCTCATTCACAAGATCATTTCTCAATGTTCTTGTTTTGTGCTTTTTTTCTTTTAATTATTTTTTATTTTTTATTGTGGCATGTAATAAAATTTTTCAGTAAGTTTCAATCTCCCCCGTGTTTTGTGCTTTAGTATGAAGTAAAAGATCCAATGGAACTGTATTGGCCAGTGTATCCAACAGTGATCTTTAGACTTAGTACTTATAAACTGTAGTATTTTTCTCCCCTGTTCTAAGCTGTAGTACTATATATAAGTTCTATAAATGCCAAAACTATTTTTGAAGAAGCTACAGTAATAATAATGTTGGCGGTCTTTACTCAGAATCAGTCTTGGATCGGAATAATAACTATCCAAATGACAGGATTTATGAACAGATAATTGTGGGTTGACTCATAGTATTTATATCCTCAATTGGTATACGAGACCATGGTTTTTTAAGAAATGAAACGAAGTAACAAAGACAGGCATTTCCTCGTAAGTTATCCTCAGTTTTACTCCTCTATTTATCATCGTGTTGATATCTTGTTTACACACGCAACGAATAATTAAATCGTAGATAAAAATAAACTAAGAGAAGTAATTTATTGACCAATTAAGACCTAGAAAAAAAGTTTATTTGGTGACTGGGTAAGCAAGGAGGTCAGAGGAAGGTGGAGATGGTTAAAAAAACACATATCGTCCTATAATTTAAAAAAAAAAAAAAAAAAATTCAAAACAGTCACACAAATATCGAATTAGACGAATCCGTCCCATAACTACCATAATCATAGTCGAACACGTCCATTAACCCAATTTTTTCGCTAATCATCACCGAACCCGTCACATAACTATCCTAATCATCGTCGAACTCATCCCACGATTAGGGAAGTTATGGGATGGGTTCGACGATGATTAGCAAAAAAACCGGTTCATGGATGGGTTCGGCGATATATGGGACGGATTTGTCTATTCGATATTTATGGGATGATTTTGGAAATTGAAAAAACTTATGGAACTAAATGGTTTTTTTTTTTTCCATGGTTCTGGACAGCTAGGCCAATTTAATTTTTAATATATTTCTTGATTTCTTGATGGTTTCCTTTATTTTAACCCCAAACATTCAAATTTTTTGTTCATCATTAATAGAAAAGTAAATATATTTAAGTTTATTTAATTTTTAAATGATTTAATTTTCCAAAGTTTATCCATTTTCCGTTTACCGAGCTGAAAGCCTGACTTCATGGAAAAATATTAAAATTATTACATAAACATAAATATCATCTAGTAGAAACTATTTCAAAAATACCCCATACAATTACATAAATAAATAGAAATATCGCAGAGCATAGGAAAATAATGCCAGCAACTTCTATTTTTCATCTTTTATTTTCTGTTATAGTTTGATTTTATGTTTCTATATGTGGTAAGTATAAGCTTCTCACTTCTCAGCCAGTTTAGTATGGACTCGGCACTCAACACCTATCCCAAATTTTTAATATGTAGGTTTGGTTTCTGGTTTATTGGCATTGATAATTGTCATTATTTTAATATACTATTTCTGTCAAAAGAGGAAACTCGTTAAACGGAGGCAGAAATTCTTTGAACAAAATGGCGGTTTATTATTACAACGACGCCTTTCTTCTAATGAAGAGATAATGAAATCAAGCAGAATCTTCACTGCTGAGGAGCTTGAAAAGGCCACCAAGAAGTATGCTGATGATTACATTCTAGGAAAAGGTGCTTATGGAGTAGTCTACAAGGGGATTCTTGTAGATGATTGTCAAGTGGCCATCAAGAAAGCCAGAATAATGGATGTGAATCAGATTGAACCATTCATCAATGAAGTGACTATTCTAACCCATATTAATCACAGAAATGTGGTTAAACTATTGGGCTGTTGTTTGGAGATAGAAGTCCCCTTATTAGTATATATATGAATGTCTCAAATGGTACATTATTTTACCATATCCACCACAGCATGGAAATGCCCTGGTTTTCTTGGGAATACTCGTCTGTGGATTGCTGGAGAGGCTGCCGGTGCACTTGCTTATCTTCATTCTGCTGCAGGAATTCCTATCATCCGTAGAGATGTAAAGTCACCCAATATATTGCTAGATGAGTTCTACATTGCAAAAGTAGCAGATTTTGGAGCATCTAGATTGGTGCCTATTGATCGTTCACAAGTGACCACTCTTGTTCAGGAAACGTTGGTGACGGTCCCTTTTAATATCAAGATTCGCTTATGAATGTTGATGCTATGTTCTAACTATGGTTAGTCAAAAGCAGTAAAGAACGCAGCAATTTGATAACCCAGTTCGGTCCTTCCGACCTACGTCTGGGAGATACCAATCCAGGCGACCTTTACTAGACTAAAAAACCAAGAACACAAACACGTCTATCAATGCCTAACACCTGAAACCAAACTCTACCACTAGATGATCAATCCAGTCGAGCGGACGTCGTTGAGACTCCCCCTCAACACGTCCGTAGGGAACTCACCCTAGAATGGAATCTTCAAAGGCACAAACGCTGTTTGTCATTCACCATGGCTTTCATCTTGATCGCTGAATTCTTCCAGAACTTCTTGAATGTTGAAGATCGCAATATCTCCAGATATTCCAGTGTAATCCCAATCACTAATCTTGCTGTTCTAAAAATATCTCTATGAAATCTTGAAGAACAATATACAAGACTCTCTCACTCTGAAATCTCTAAAAGTAGTAAAGATGAAATCTCTAAGCGCACTGCTAAAGATTACGGACTCTGCACTATATAAATGAATACATTACAAATAAACTCTAGCAGAGATAACTGTCTGTCGTCCTTATCGGAATGTGCTAACACCTGTAGATCATCTCAATAAAAAGTAAACAGTTAGGTTGTCAAAACAATGTATTAACAGTTGGGTTATCTTGATCCTGAATATTTAAAAACAAGCCAATTGACCAAAAAAAAAGTGATGTATATAGCTTTGGGGTGGTTTTGGCAGAGCTACTGAGAGGGGAAAATCCAGTTTCCACAGAAATGACAGGAGAAGAAAATAATCTGTCCACTTACTTCGCGATGTCTGTTGCTAAAAATAAACTTTTCCAGATAGTGCAACCAAGAATTCTGCGAGAAGGGAGTTCGGAGCAAATTGGTCAAGTGGCCGAACTTGTTATAAGATGCGGCAAGTTACACGGAAGTGAAAGGCCAACCGGGAAAGAAGTAGTCATGGAATTGGAAAAGATTAAGGAAATACAAGTCACATACTTGGGATGAGGAAAATATCCGAGGAGAAAGCCTAGGATTTGCAAGGGAAAACGATGATTTATACCCAGTTTCAGTGGATCAAGAAATCAGCACTGGAGAGTAGTACTCTGGACAATTTGGTTTGAGCAGCAGTCAATACTTGCAAGCAATGAACAGCCCCTCTCTCAATGGAAACACATCATTTAGATGCTCGCTACCGATTTGTGAATGTTGAACTCTTGTAGTTATTTTGTGCTTTCTGATGTGATGTCGCATGCTTAGTGTTTTTTATTCCACTGTTTTATATTCCATGTTTTAGTTGGCGTCTTAAACGCATGTACTCTCTCCGTCCTATTTGAAACATCTGATTCAGACTTTTTGTTTGCATTGTTCAATATGTATGTTTGACCTAAATTTTTATTGTAGTTATATAAGAAAAAATTTAGCCAAGCGGGATCTTATTGGATTCATCTTTTCGCATAGTTTCGGAATACATATTTTTTGTAATTCTTTTCTATATTTTTAAGATATTAACGGTTAAATAAATGTATTAGACTGCGTGTTACAAAGACTGTGTGAAAAAATTTGGGACATTTGAAATGAGATTAGAGTAATATATAATTTCAGTGAGTGCCAATCAGTTCCATCATTTGTGATGTTTATCCAAGCGCACAACTAGTGAAATGGGGAGCGTATTTATTATGTTGTATACTTGTATCGCATTACCAATATGAAGTATTAAATAAATACTATTATACTGTATTTCGTACGACATAATATGCTCCAAGGACAAAATTTGTTAGGCAAGGACAAAAGTGATCTGACGCAAGGATAAAAGTAATCTGAGACAAGGACAAAAGTCGTCTGCTCTCCAATGGACTCTACAGCTATCATCCTCAACACTTTATAAAAATTCAGATAGAGGAGCAAAACATAACATAGAGATGATTTTGCTTATGTGAGGAAAAACTTCAAACAACCTGATGCACTTGGCATATTCATTAGTTGTTTGAGCTTTCAATCTTTAGAGAGAATACGAGAGAACAACATAGAAAAGATTGGGAAGCAGCCATGAAAATGGATTCTTGAAGAAGTTGTTGCCGCTGCTGTGTTCTTGCTGTCAAACGACCTACTAACTAACTGTGGTATTCTTTATGTCGTTTTGATAGAGAGTCTTTATTTAAACTTCCATTTTCTTGTATTGATTAGAGTTATGTCTTGGGAAAATGGTTGTAATCCGAAACTTTGTTTTGGGTTTTGAGAGTTTAATATTTTAGTAGTTGCTCCAAGGTAGACTTCTCACTGCACTGAGCATTAGGATTGGGTTGTCCAGCGGATGTTGGAACAATAGTGTCCAACTGTCTATTCAGTCAAGGATGGCGGGTTCTTCACTGTTGTTGAGTCCTAGTATTGTAAGATGTTTGGGGGTTGTAAACAGAGGATGTATGTGAGCCTTTGGGAGTTAGTGACATGCCTGGATTGGTATCCCAGATGTAAATCATGGTGATCAAATCAGGTCATGAAATGCTTTTTGTGTTACTTATTTTCTGCGCTTTATTTCCTATCTCGTGATAATCTGCGATTGTTGGTTGGTTGTTTAAGCATCGTGTCAACAACGGTTTACTAGTTCTATTGTTTATATTCACCAGGACATGTCAGAATGAATCTTCGGAAATAATATTGCACTTTTTTTATATGTAAAGAAAGACTATATGCTGATGACTCTTCAACCTATGGAGCATGAAACATCCATTTTTGTACATGACTGAGTGAGAGGAGTTCAATTGACAGCTTTAAGCTCCTATCCAATAGTTCGGTCTCATGCCCATGGTATTAAATTTCCACCAAAACCACCTATACTAATTCTATTTGGTAACAACATCAGCTTACCAAGTTGAGATAATGCCAGGACAGTTGACATACATTTTATAACAGCATAATCCTATGATACATCATATATGTGATTCAGCTCAAATTTCAAGGTGTCTTATAGATCATTTCCTTACATGTCAAGCCATAAGATCGTCTGTTGATTGACTAGGTCTTCATCCAAGCCCATGTCGTCCATTGTATTATTTTAAACCCTATAGTTCCTACTTGTTTTTTCTAACAACAAATTAAAGTGTTTCGGGAGAATACATAAACTTTTGCCTATATAAAGTTGAATAATGATGGTCGAGATGACTATTCCTTCAAATATAGTACTCCATCTATAGCTTAAAACACAAAACTTCTTAACATGCTGCGCAGCTTTCTTCTGTATTCTGTTTTCTTTCAATTTGCAAGGCTTCAATGGGCACTTGCAAATTATGTGAAAACCAACTCAACAATCACAAAACCTACCAACATAACTAAGCCCGGATGCCAACGAACATGTGGAAACTTAACCGTTCCATATCCATTTGGCATTGGGCTTGGCTCTGGTTGCTCCATAGACCCAGAGTTTGATATCAACTGCAACACTTCTTTCAACCCACCAAAGGCATTTCCGAGGCAAACGAATATGGTCGAAATAATGGATATTTCCGACTCCCAAATCAGGATATCTAACGAGCCGGCTTCAATATGCTTGGACAGATTTGGCAATATTACCTTTTCATCAGATGTCGGATATGATTTGCCGCAACAAATTACCTTTTCAGATGCAAATAAGCTTATCGTTGTGGGTTGTAATGCTTATGGTAATATATCAGCTACTGGTTGGAGCAACTTCAGCAGTTATCGCACGTCTAGTTGTAATAGAAAAGAGGATGTGGTTGAAGGAGATTGTAAAGGAGTTGGTTGCAATGAAATTTCCATACCAAAGGGCCTATGGAGTTTTAATATTACAGTGTACGTGAACGATAATACGACAGATGTGTCATCCTTTAACCCTTGTTTTTATGCTTTTCTAGCGGATCAGGACAGCTACACATTCCATTCATCCGATCTCAACGACAACTCATTTGAAAGTAGAATCGTGGAAACCTTCCCAGTAGTGCTGGATTGGGTGATTGGCAATAAAACTTGCTTTGAAGCTAAGAAATCAAAAGATTATGCATGCCTCAAAAATAGTAACTGCGTGGAAGGTGAACTTGGTGGGGGATATCGTTGCAACTGCTTTCCAGGATATGAAGGCAATCCCTATCTGGATCCAGGCTGCACAGGTTTATGCTTTTCTTTATTATATTATTTTTTTTTCTTTTTTCCCTTTTTCACTTTAAAGGGTAAAATTTCCTTCTAGTGCTCTTTATTTTTCCTAATTAAATCCATTATCCTTACTTAATTAGTGAAAATAGACATATTTAAATTTAATTAGTGAAAATAGACATATTTAAATTTAATTAGCAAAGTTAAAAACTATGGCCCTGTTTAGATAACGAATTTGACTATCACATATTAAAGACTATGCTTCAAATCTAGCATATTAAAAGTTAACATATTGACCAAATATACCCCTAAATGCTACTTACCAACGAAACATTTAGGTCCATCAAATATGTTCTAGGTTATATGCTCCCCATATGTTTGCAACCAAACATCTCTACATGGGTAAAAAAATTAGGAGATAACGGATTTAGACAAAATAAATAAATACATTGACTTTTTTGGGCTATTTTGCTGCGTCCGACAAGCTAGACTACTGAAGTATGTATGCTATAAAGTATATATAGTAGTAATTATTTTTAAAAATGTTATTAAAAATGACTATTAAGTAATCTCACCAGCTAATTAAAGATCTGGTCCTTTAGCTTGTTGAATTCATTAAATTTAAGGATACCCTAATGCATTCATTTTGTCCTAATATTCATATATTGTACTTTTAAATATAGATTTTAGTATTAAAATATTATTTTTTATTTACTATATACAAATACTAATTATTAAAATAGGCCGCAACAAGGGCAATATATTGTAAAAATAGACCAATTGATTTTTTTTTTCAACACATTTTTTTACCTCAAAACTTTTACTTTCTTTCATTTTGACCCAAAGTCTTTTAATTTTCCATTTATCATTGTAACATCCCACATCGGTTGGAGAGGGAAACGAAGCATGCCTTATAAGGGTGTGGACACCTCTCCCTTGTAGACGTGTTTTAAAGCCGTGAGGGCGGGTTGGGCCAAAGCGGACAATATCTACAAGTGGGTGTGACTGGGACGTTACAGATGGTATCAGAGCCTAGTTACAATCATGAATATATCAATCGAATAATATAACCCATTTTCAATATATTTTATTTTCGATTATACATTTTTTTATTTTTATAATTATATTTAAAGTTTAAATTATTATATTTTCCAATGTTTTAAATTTGCATTTTCCATTTCAGGATTCTAGAAATCTAAATTTGAATGAAAAATATTTAAATATTACATTGACAAATATATTTCAGTTTTATAATAATATTTATTTCTATAAAAATTTATTTAAATTTTTACGTTATTTAATTCTTCAAAATTTATTTAATATAATTTTATTTAATCAGTATAATCTAGTTTTATTATTTAAATATATCTTCTGTATTTACTTTTCAATAGTCTAAATTGATTATTTAATTTTATGGAAATTATCATTATATTTATTTTTATTTAATTTATTTGAAAGAATTAAACTACATTTTTAAAAAGTAAAAAGATAAAATGTTTGGTGAAAAAATTAGATTATATTATATACAATAAAATAAAATATTATTAAATTGAATTAAATAATGAAAAATATTAAATGAATTAAATATAATTATAACAATAAAAAAGTATAAATGGAAATAAATTAAAGTACATGGAAAAAAGGTTATTGGATTGATATATTAATGATATATGAAACATTAAGAAATTTGGGGTCAAAATGAAAGAAAATTAAATTTTGGAGTTAAAAATGAACTATGTAAAAAATTTAATTGGCCTATTTTTATAATATAGTGCTCTTATCGTGGCCTATTTGAATAATTAATATTTACTACGGCCTAAATATTAATACCTCATCCATTTTCAAATAATTTTAATATTTTTTTGGACTGTTTTGAAATAATTTTATCGTTCTTTTTCCCATTCGCATTACTTTTTATCTTCCTTTGTCTCTCCTCCTTAAATCTCCACCACCCCTTTTCTCATTTCTTAAAAACCATGTCATTTTTCAATGTTTCAATTTTAGAGAAACGAAGGGAGTATTATCTTAAATATATTATGATAAATGCAAAAATGTGGATGAGGTCTTGCCCTCATATCTTCTAACCTGTGTTGGGGGTCCGATTCCCCATTCGACTCCCTGGCTTCGGCTCCTTAAAAAAAATACAAAGATGAGTTTGTGATGAATTCGTATGCAATTTTGACATTTCATCAAACATCAGAAATGCAAATATGGGGTTTATGAATGATTCGTATGCAAAAGTTATATTAACTGATGGTTGAAAAGATGTCTTTTGTGTGATGAGAGAGACATTTGTGTGATTAAATAATATGTGAACCACATCAAGAGTTAAAAAAGGTCGTTTGAATTCTCAGATCAACATAACGTTAATAATTTCTGGTTTTCAGACATAAATGAATGTGATATCCACGAGAATGGTCCATGCGATACAAACGCGGCCTGCACCAATACTCCAGGAAGCTACTATTGCACTTGTCTACCAGGCTTCATCGGTGATGGCACCAAACAAGGTCATGGCTGCACCAAACGGAGTTCAGACAATTCAGTTATTATGCAGATCGCTTTGGGTAAGTAGAAAGCTTCTCAGCCAATTTAATATGGTTGATGATACTGTATTCATTAACTCAACATTACTCAACACGTATTCCAATTAAAATTTGTACATATGCAGGTGTTGGTTTCGGTTTATTGGCATCGATAATTGGCCTTATTCTAATATACTACATCTTTCAAAAGAGGAAACTCAATAGAATGAGACAAAAGTTCTTTGAGCGAAATGGCGGTTTGTTATTACAACAACGCATTTCTTCTAATGAAGGGAGTATTGAATCAACCAGAATCTTCTCTGCTGAAGAACTTGAAAAGGCCACCAACAATTATGCTGATGATTGCATTCTTGGAAGAGGGGGTCACGGAATAGTTTACAAAGGTGTTCTTGCAGATCATCGTCAAGTTGCAATCAAGAAATCCAGAATAATGGATGTGAATGAAATAGAACTATTCATCAATGAAGTGACTATTCTAACTCATATTAATCACAGAAATGTGGTTAAACTCTTGGGCTGTTGTTTGGAGACAGAAGTCCCCTTATTAGTTTATGAATATGTCTCGAATGGTACATTATTTTACCATATCCATAACAATGTGGGAATGCCCTGGTTTTCTTGGAAAAATCGGTTGAGGATTGCTGCAGAAGCTGCCGGTGCACTTGCGTATCTTCATTCTTCTGCAGATATTCCAATTATTCACCGAGATGTGAAGTCCCCCAATATATTGTTAGACGAGTCCTACACTGCAAAAATAGCAGATTTTGGAGCATCTAGATTGGTGCCTATTGATCGTACACAAGTGACCACTCTTGTTCAGGGAACGTTGGGCTATGTTGATCCTGAATATTTCAATACAAGCCAATTGACCGATAAAAGTGATGTATATAGCTTTGGTGTGGTTTTGGCAGAGCTGCTGACAGGGGAAAATCCAGTTTCCATAGAAAAGACCGAAGAAGAAAGGAATCTGGCCACTTACTTTGCGATGTCTGTTGATGAAAATCGCCTTCTCCAAATAGTGCAACCAAGAATTCTTCGTGAAGGGAGTTTAGAGCAAATTGGTGCTGTGGCCGGACTTGCTAGAAGATGCGTCAACTTAAATGGAATTGACAGACCAACCATGAAAGAAGTATCAATGGAACTGGAAAGATTGAGGAAATGTGAGTCGGATTCCTGGGATAAGGAAAAAATCATAGGAGAAAGCAATGGATTCACAAGTGGAAGTGAATATTTGTACCCAATTTCAAATGATCATGAAACCAGCACCGGAGAGAACTTTGAGCAGCAGTACCCTTTGAGCAGCGATATGGACTGGCATGCAATCAACACCCCTCGCTAAATCTAAATGCATGGTTTATATTCAAATGTTCATTGAAGAGATGTTTTCTTATAAATGTTTGCAATGTACACCCCTAGCTAAAATTGATTTCTTATAAATGTTTGCCGTCTTTGAAATTGTGTTGTCCAATCCTCTTATTGTGATGTTTGTGCGGTTTAAGACATCATAAATTTTTTTAACATCACAAAAATAATTATATCCTTTATAAATTTTTTAGACATCACAAATCTTCTAACATTACAAAAATAATCGTACACATCACAAAACTTCATTACATCATAAAAAGAAGTACTCTTCCCATTGCTCGCACAGTGCAGGCGGCTGCACCATAGCAGCAACCCTTTCTTACTGGCTATAATTGCTATGCCAATCCTAGTCTATGATGTTTAATTAAATGTGACTATTTCCATAATATTTAAAATATCCTCTTGACGGATTGTCTTTTTTTTTTTTTTTCTTCCTTAGGTCCTCTTGAACCATATTATAGCCAAATTATCTTTAAATCGACTCTTAATAAATTAAGTGTAAGATTATACTTCCTCCGTTATTTTTAGAAAAACTTTACACTTCTCATTTGCACGTATGTCAATGTACATTTTCAATGATTAATAAGTCAAATTCGGTACAAGTAAAAATTCTAAAAATTTGATATTTTAAAACTACAAGTTGAGACAAATCCAACAAGATCTCACTTGGCTATATTTTGTCTTTCTATAACTATAACAAAAATAGAAATCAAAGTGCTACAATGAATATTAAAAAAAGTCAAAACATAAGACTTTAAAAAAAACCGAGGGACTATATGACAATGAATGACAGGGAGTTCATGAGAAGCAATACACTTCTATATATTGTGAAAAAAAAAACCCATATCGTCCCATAGTTTTAAAAAGATGGACGTGGTTGTGTTGAACAGACTTCATCATTTCCAGCAATGAAGTTCTCATTAGGTACACACATTTCCATCAGATTCAATAACGTTGACTAACAATTACATGTCTTATACAAATTTGAGTTTGCAGCTTTCGGCTTCAGCTTGTTGGCAACTATAATGGGCATTACTTGGATCTACTTTAGCTTCCAGAAAAGAAAGCTCATTAGACTCAGACACAAATTCTTCCTTAAATGGAGGTGTATTATTCAAGCAGCAGCTTGCACTGAACGAAGGAAGCATGGACTCAGCGAAAATATTTTCTGCTGAAGAACTAAAGAAGGCCACCAAAAATTACGCTGAAGATTGCATACTTGGAAAAGGAGGTTATGGAATAGTTTACAAAGGGATTCTCACTGATCAACGTGCGGTTGCAATCAAGTAGTCCATTAGCATAATGGTAGTTATGGTAGCTTGAATAATGGACTTCTTGATTGCAACCGCACGTTGATCAGTGAGAATCCCTTTGTAAACTGTTCCATAACCTCCTTTTCCAATTATGCGATCTTCAGCGTAATTGTTGGTGGCCTTCTTTAGTTCTTCAGCAGAAAATATTTTCGCTGAGTCCATGCTTCCTTCGTTCAGTGAAAGCTGCTGCTTGAATAATGCACCTCCATTTTTAAGGAAGAATTTATGTCCGAGTCTAATGAGCTTTCTTTTCTTTTCTGGAAGCTAAAGTAGATCCAAGTAATGCCCATTATAGTTGCCAACAAGCTGAAGCCAAAAGCTGCAAACACAAATTTGTATAAGACATGGAACTGTAAGTCAACGTTATTGAATCTGATGGAAATGTGTGTACCTAATGAGAACTTCATCGCTGGAAATGGTGAAGTCTGTTTAACACAACCACGGCCATCTTTTGAGCCATCACCACTGAAACCGCGGGGACATGAACATTTATAATTACTAGGAGTATTGGTGGAAATCCACATAGGATCGCATGGATTTTCCTCACATTCATTGATGTCTGGAAAATCATATATCAGAATAACAATCAGAAAATAAAATTTTAAGATGTTAAACATCTCCAAACAACGCAAAAGTACTAACCAGTGCAGCCTGGATCGAGGTAAGGATTCCCTTCGTACCCTTGAAAGCGGCTGAAGCGATATCCATGGAGTTTGGTGTCAGAGTCGACGCAGATATTATTACCCAAACATGTAATGATTAGGGTAGTTATGGGACGGATTCGCTTATTCGATATTTGTGGGACTATTTTGGGAATTGAAAAACTTATGGGACTAAATGAATTTTTTTTTCATATTTTGACTCTGATCAATCACAGAAATGTGGTCAAAGCTACTTGGTTGTTGTTTGGAGACTGAAGTCCCTTTACTAGTATATGTTTTGTTTGGAGACTTAGTAAAAAATACTTGGTTGTTGCAATCAGAATCCATTAGTTTGCTTATCTTGTGTTTCACCTTGTGCGTTATAGTTTTAGTTCATGTTTGCAGCAAGTTTAAAAGTGTTCATTTCAGGGCGTGATGATTATTTATGTTTATATAAGTGGATCTGTTTAGAGCAAGTTTGGTTCCCACTATCTGTAACAAGGGGCATGTTGATCTGTATCCTCCTTCAATGGATCCTAATTTCGACACAGGAGAGTATTCAGCACAATTATGTTTGGGCAGCACCAAACTCCTGCCTGCAATCAAGAACAGCATGAGTGGAGCTTTGTAATATGTGGTCTGATTTGAAGTTTATGGTTTTTTTTTTTTTTTTTGTGTCATTTTTGGTTCACCTGACCTGTGTTTTATGAATTCTAGATATTAATTATTCAATAGAATCATAGCCGAAACAATTTTCCCTAATACCCCATAGAATGGCTTGACTAAAACTAGTTATTCATATCAATAAGTCATCCTATAAGAACTCATCATATTGAAAAGATCTACGTCTCATGTTGATTATGTGGTCGTGTTAGAATAATTTAATCTGCTATTTTCAGAATATATATTATAAAATGTTTATTTGTATTCATTTTAAAATATTAAAAAATATTCAAAGAACTTTATTTAGATAAATAAAAGTATATTAAAATTTGTGCAAAATAATAAAAAAGGATTTTTAATGGGATTTGAAAATAATTAAAATTACAATAATACTTATATTAATTTAATTTATCTAAAAATGAAAAATAACTAGTGTTAGTTAACTTCAAGTGGGACGTAAGGATTAACTTTCTTTTGGGACTCGCTGGAAGGGATGGCAATTCAATCCAGTAGACCCGAAACCAACTCGGACCCAACCCGTTTAGCTCGGTTCAGATCTTCATTTTCGGATCGTGGGTCGGGTCCATATTAGCCTTTCTCGGATTTTGGATATGAAAGTGGCCGCAACCCAAGACCTGACCCAAATATTTTAGGTATACACACTCATGAAATATTCCTAATCATTGTATATATGCTTATAGGGGTGGAAACAGGCTAGGGCGGGCTATGCCTAGGTTTGTATGGCCTACGCCTACGTCATTTTTTAAGGCCCGAGTCTAGTCTATTACCTTCGATAGGCCTAAGCCTGGCCTATATATTTAAATAGGGCAGTTTTAGCCTTTTAAAAGTCTGATTAAGCCTATTTCAAATTAAGTTAAAATTATTTTACATATGCACAAACATAATCATAAGGTTGGAAGACATGAATATGTGCATTTGGGCAAGTCTTCATCCACAGTTATTTATATACGGGGGAAAGAATTTATAAATTTATAAATATTTTAAAAACCTACTTCCTCCGTTCTTTTTGTTAACTATGGTTTGACAAATGCTACTGTTCATTTATATACTTTGACTTAAAGTTTTATTATGGAAATATAAGTTAAAATATAGCCAAGTGAGATGTCTTGTAGTTTTTTAAATATCGAACTTTTAGAATTTTTACTTGTAACGAATTTGAGTTATTAATGGTTTAAAATATGCATTGGACTGCGTGTTAAGTGGGTCCATAGCAATCTTTAAAAAACAAAGGAAATATATAAGATCAAATTAATAATTACTTCTACATAAAATAATAATATTACCGCATATTCATATGCTGTAAACATAAAAACATACTAACATCTATGATAAATAAGTCGGCTTGGTAGGCTTAATAGGTTATTTATAAGGCCTGACCCCGAGTCTATTTATCTAAATAAGCTTTAAAAATAGCTTAAGCCTAGCCTATTTATAAAAAATGTCTGGTCTAGCCTGGCCTTCGGTAGGCTATATATGTCATAGGCCCCTATCGGGTAGCCTGGCCTATTCCACACCTATATGCTTATTTAAGTCTTTGGAAGAGAACTAGCACGTAGCTTTTCGTAAATTTGTATAATTTGTAAAAATTTGAGTAATGTGATATTCTGATAGTTTTAGCTCTTGCTTTGTTATGAATAATTGAGTTACTCCCCTTTCCGAGGCCTTCAATGGCTCATCTAAAAAAAAATAATATTGAGTTACTATGTGAATTTGAGAAGTGTTATTGTGTAAATTTGAAATTTTGGCACTTATGAATCGGGTCTTGGTCGGGTCGGGTAGGCATAGGGTGTTGGAGGATAAAATATGGAGGAAGGGATATTTTGGTGTGTAAATATTTGTGGACGTATGGTTTTATATTTGAGAGGTTAGAGGCTAAGTGTTAATATGGAGCTTGAAAGGTTTGAAAGAAGAGAAGGATGCTTGAGAAAGTTTTATTATAACTCAACTCACTTGTTCTTCTTGTTGTGTTATTACAAAATGATACATGATCCACCTATTTATACTACTTCATGGTATAATCTCTATTATTCTAGAGAATTCTACACTAGTTCCTTCCTAATAAATCTAGATAATACTTATTATTTGATCACATGTTTGTTTCTAGATTTTTCTTACATCCACATGGTTCTACATCTTTCTTTATCCATAATCTCAACTTCTCTAGAATCATCTATTATAAAATTAAGTTTATTACTTCAACACCCCCTCTTAAACTTGATTTTGCATTCCAAGCGAGCTTCTGAGTCTTGCGAACACTTCATACTTGAGGGGTTTAATGAAAATGTCGGCGACTTGATCTTGTGACTTCACATGCTCCACTTGGACTTCTTTCTTCGCAATGCAATCTCTAATGTAGTGGAACCGAGTGTCGATGTGCTTACTCCGATTATGAAATACTGGATTCTTTGCTAATGCAATCGCTGACTTATTGTCCACATAAATCCTTGTGGGCTCCTCTTGTGGCCATCCAAGCTCTTTTAATAAACTCCTTAGCTAGATAGCATGACAAACACTCGAAGTGGCAGCTAAATACTCAGCTTCACACGTAGATAATATCACAATTGGTTGCTTCTTTGACATTGATAATGGCCAGAAATGACCATTATTTTCAATCCATTTTCGTGTCTTAAACGGGCATTTGATCGCAGTCCGGTCTTACATTAAGTAAGAAAGCAGTCGAATTGGACTGATTTATGCATAATTGTAAAAATAATAAGCTGGTGTGAAAAAGGCATAAATATGTAATTTTATTACATAATTATGTTAGAAAAATCCAAAAACATGAGAAAAAGAAAAGAAAAGAAAAAGGAATGAAAAAGATGGGAAAAAGATAGAAAAGCCCACAAAAAGAGTATTTTAGGCCCATCCGGCCCAGTCCAGCAGGCCCAGGAAGATCTTTGTCGCGGAAGCCCTTTGGCGCGATGCAGTGTTCCGCGACAAAGAAGGGTTCCGCGACCAAGCAGCTCAGATGAAGAGGAGACCAGCCATGACCTTTGTCGCGATGACCTTTGTCGCGATGGCATGCTCCGCGACAAAGGCATGACTCCGCGACCAAGACACCCAATTAGAGACACAAGACCCAGTCGAGAAGCCTTGCCACATGCAGTGTGTTCCGCGACCAACTTGATGCTCCGAGACAAAGCTGTGATGTGTGTGATGTCTTAAGACACAATGGGCTAGAATCAAGGCCCATGGGCTTAGGGTTACACTTCTATAAATATGAGGTGTTTCCCATGAGCTAAGAGGGAGTTGGTTGGAATTTTTGTAAGAGTTCTTGAAGGCAAGCAGTAGGAGTTCTCCCTTAGGTAGTGTAGTTAGGTTTATTTTCATGTATTATTTAATTTTTGCTCTTAGATTAGTTTAGTTTAGTGTTTTTACTGTTTACAGTTAACTAGATAGCCACTTTTACACCATGTTTTGGTTTCTAAACTCTTATTTTTAGGGTTTGTAATACCCAAATCATGGGTATTAACAACACCCCTTCAATAATATGGGAAAACATTCATCATTTGTGTCCCAAATCATGAAATGGGTTTCACACCCCATGGATTTATGCTTTCTTTTTCATTTTGGGGTCATTTGACCCCGATTTTGTTATTTCCGTGTTTACTGTTAAGCATTTTATGGATAATGTTGTGTGTATGTGTGATCAAACCCTAGATTAGGACTCCTGCTTTATTTTAATATTCTGCCCAGCTTTGTTTATTTTTTTTAAGCATGTTCTTCCTTATTTTGAATGTTTCTTGCTTGTTTTTAGCTTAGAATAGCTTTTTGATCTGAAATAGGGTGAGATCACGTTGTTTGCATGCCACTGTTCATTTCTGCTTTTTCTGACTTTTGTCCTGAACCACCTTGGGCGCCAACCGCCTTTTGTCGCGGAACCACGTTCCGCGACAAAATGGTTGCTCCGCGACCAAGGTGTTTTAAGACACTTGTCTCCATAATTTAAAACCCTTTGTCGCGGAACACCTTGTCGCGGAGCCACGTTCCGCGACAAAACTTTCCATGCATAGCGACAAAGGAGCCAAACTCTTGCATTTTGTCTGCATGGCTTTTTGTCGCGGAACCACGTTCCGCGACAAAATCTCATTCTGAGACAGAAAAATTATGCCATGTTCCTTATTCTTTGAACACTTTGTCGCGGAATCACCTTGTCGCGGAGCCACGTTCCGCGACAAAATTTCCATGCATAGCGACAAAGGTTCAAATGCCTTAGGAATTTTCTAAAAACGCTTTGTCGCGAAACACTCTTGTCGCGGAACCACGTTCCGCGACAAAATCTTGCATAGCGACAAAGAGGCGTTATGCTGCCAAAAATTCTAAAAACTTGTCGGGATACCCATGTCGCGGACCTCGGACCGCGACAAAATTTATGGCATCGCGACAAAGATTCACTTCTCTCTATTTAATCTCAAACAATCCTCATTCTCTTCCTACATTATATTGCAACACTCACATCATAACCCCACGGGTTATGGTGTAACATTCTGGAATTGCAATATAGGGTGTTATGCTGCCCAAATTTTGATTCTCCATCTGCATCACTTAACTGATTGAACCCTTGACTCATTAATGATTAAAGATTGAGATTAGCAATAATCAAACTTCAATAATCATCATGACTAAAGGACCTTTGTTCAATTGCCAATAAAATACTCATCTATAAACAAAATCTTGATGACTTAAACAAATAATCCGGACTGTAATTAATTATGGTAGGAAGGATTATTTAAGACCATCAATTGTGGACCCAATCCACAACCTTGCATGAGAAACCAATGTCTCTCATACAATGAATCTTCTTTTATTTCTTATTTATTTTGTCTTTGTGTGTTGTGTGGAACCATTAGTAAAGAATACATCAGACTAATGTTGGCGGGTATTCCCTCATGGATAACTAGCTCGTATTCTGGGTATTAATTACTAATTGTTATTTTGCATGGTCTGGATGGCTGTCAGTGGAAGCCTTGGCGGTTCGCCTATTCGGGGCTATAATAGCTGCTCGGCTGACTCCCATCTAGATACAGTTTTATTTTTCTTATCTTAATCTCCAAACCCAAATTCCAATCTGTAATGGGAGTCAGTTGGCATCAGTCAAATGCCAACTGACGATCATTATAGAAGGGAAGCATGTAGGTTTTATCCGAATTCACAGACAGTGGAGACCCAACTGGTATTGACACTGCCATTACAGGGTCTAAGCTGTCTAAATTCGCTCCATCCGAGTAATTGGGAAATTGGACAGTAGATGTTTACAGTCCACCTGATTATTCTGCCATTACTTTGGTCCCTTGACCACTTCATATCTGTGTTTCACCTTCTGTCTAGACCCGCATCTATATTTTGGGTCAATTAATTTTACACTTCCCTATATCCTTATGCATGATAATATTATGTACTATTGTGGTCTATATTATTTTGGGATCCTTCCCTTGGACAATAGAAGTCTAGATCTTAAATAGATTTTGCTTAATAAATTTCCAACAAAAATCTCTTTATAAAATCCGGATCTAAGTAAGGGATAAATTCTTCAGTTATGACCAATTCATATCCTGTCAAGGGTTGTATTTTGGGAAATTAGAAACAGATTCAGCGATTAGGTCTCACCTAGACTGAAAGGGTCTGTGTTTTTACTGAGAGTCTAGTACCTGATAGGGAATGATTTTCAAATCCATTATTTTCCAAAATTGCTGTTTGTTGGAAATCTAAGATTAAATATTACACCGAGATGGGGTCCACTTGGACTCAAATACAGTGTGGTAAATAATCTCAGAGGAACATCATCTAGGTCTTGGTTATTTTCTAAGATAGGGTTGAGTTTTCTTTCAACTGCTATCCTCTTCTGCCAAAGCCTATTTTTGAGTCCTGAGTGAGTGCATCCGGAACGAACTAATTCATTGGTTCGTTTCATTAGTTTGTATCTCATAATCACCCGGAAGGAAGTGAACACACTAGTGGTTCACCCAGAGCCGGGAATTCTTGATCCATACTCCTTCATCCTGATGGGGAGCTGTCTTTTACTACCAGGGTCAGATTTTCAAAACCTCCGAGTGATAGGTTTTAAATGCTTTCTTTACTGCTTTCTTTTAACCGCTTTCATTAGAGGTCACTCGGGTGTATTGAGAATTGTGTAACTGCTAATAGGATTGACAGTTAAGGGATAGTTCAGAACTTGATTAGAATCTTTGGGTGTGACATGGGAGAATGATAGTAGTACTTGGCATTTCAATAAATGATGTGTCGGGTGTTGCTTTTCCACCACAGATGAAGTAACACACCCAGGCCAGGGCAGTTACGAATCTGTGGTATCTTAGAATTTGCGGTCTTAAGAACATGTAAACTCATACTGTAAGTACCTGTCTGTTAAAGGGAAAGCATTATTGAGAGCATGAGAATTAGCTATCTGATAGAAGTATCCCAAACAAAGATCTGTGTATAAAAATGGAAGTTTAGTATTGCTTTATCTCAATCTTGTCCAATTTTCATTCTTTTCTTCCTGTCCCTTCTGTCTACATTGTGATCCAGCTTCATGGTTGGCACAATGTAAATTTTTCTGCTTTCATAGATAATGTTTACCGCATTCCTAGAATAATTTCTACCCGCTTTTAGAATAGATTTATCCGCTTTGTAGAGTAAGATTTAAACGCTTTCATAGCTTAGTTTAAATTCATGTCAGTAGATGTTAATCACTTTTCAAACCTATTGAGCAATACGAATGGAAAATCTAGTAAAACGACGTGGGCCCTGCTTCTATCGCACATCCTCCAGTGAACGATCCGGTCTTACTATAAATTACTGCAATTTTTGACACCGTGCGCTTTCGGGCCACAGTTTCTTAAACACGAGCAATAAAAACATGACTACTTATAAATATATCCCTAATCACAACCCCGCCATCATAAATTGGTTTCATTAAATAAAACCTAAACCAGGATCATGATTTTTCGGAAAATACTCATGTAGTGGAAATCTGTCAAAAGTTTCATGGCAGGAAATCTCATGGCAAGAATTGATGAGAAGTATCATGCATATTTGCCGGGGATCCTCAGTGTGACAGGCTGAAGGTCAACCTATCCCGGCTATGCCATGAGATTTGTCAACATTCCATGACAGAGAGGACCACAGCGCCATTTGAAACCAACGCACCACACTTAGAGTAATAAAAAGACTAATAATCTTGATATATCCCTAAACCCCTTCCCGTGAATCATAACTCTTTTCTCTTAATAAATCTAACCTGGTATATTTTGGAAAACGCTCGTGTGGACGAAATTGTCAAAAGTTTCATGGCGTCGTTGCCGGGGAGGATGCAGCGCCGTTTTATTTAGAGAATTACATTCCTCATTGCTCCTAGATTAGCTTATACATATAATTATAAATATTCACCTTCAGAACCAATTCTAACCTGGGGATTGTACAGGTACTGTCATCATTGAAGCCGTTGTTCTATGCAAAGGAGGAAGCAGACGCCAGCCGAGATCCCGTTTAAGTCAGAGATAGAAAAGACAGCTCGACGTCTTAGGGCGGAGACTAAACGAAGAAGGGAACGGGAACGACAGGCACTACTTTCGCCAAGCACCAGCAGCGATATTTCCGAAATGGCAAACCCTGACATCCCACCAATCATTCAACCCAATCCCCCACTTCACAACATTGAGGAAGACCCCGAAGATGCTGATCACGATGATTTGGATGATCCCCCTCCCCAGATCATACAAGGAGGTGGGAACCCACCAAACATGGAGTAGCAGCACTTCGAGGCACCCCCTCCCAATCCGAACCATCAAAACCCACCAAACAACCAGAACCAACCAAATAAGCAAAATTTCCAAAACCAGCAAAATCAGCAATACCATAACCCCCATCAGAATCCCCCGAATCCGAATGATTTCAATGATCCGAGGAACTATTTCATGCCTCAGAACTACTACCCACAGCAGTACCAAGGCGGGCCTGAGAACAATAATCAAGCAGCAGCTGCTGCTGATTACATGCAGCCGATTTTAGAGCCATATCTGAATATTCCTGGACAAGCTCCATTCTTGGCTAGGAACTTCGAATTGAAACCGGCCCTAATCAATCTAGTCCAGAGCAACCAGTTTTCCGGAGCAAGCCATGAAGACCCCCATGATCACCTGCAAACCTTCCTAGAACTGTGTGACACGATCAAAAATCGTGATGTACCCGCAAACACTATTCGACTAAGGCTATTTCCCTTCTCTCTGACAAGCGGAGCACGAACATGGTACAAGTCACTGCCCGTAAATCAGAAGTCTACATGGGAAGATGTGATCAGAAACTTCCTAGCAAAATACTTCCCGGAGTCCAAGGTGGATGAATGCCGCTCCAAAATTGCGGAATTCAAAATGAAACCAGACGAGTCCTTGTATGATGCAAAGGAAAGATTCTTCAACCTACTCAGAAAGTGTCCTCAACATGGTTTCCATGACTGGGAGAGACTGAGAAAGTTCTACAGCGGTCTGACCCCAGCATGGAAATCCATGCTCGATGCTGCCGGTGGTCAACATTTGCTCTACATACCGATGGACCAAGCCTGGGCAAAGATTGAAGCTATGAGTGTCAACCGTTCTGTTCTAACAGATGATGGTAATCTTACCCCCCCTCGTGGTTTGTGTGTTGTAGGTACAGTAGAAAAGTCAGATATTGAAAAGCTTCAAGAGCAAGTGGCAGCATTGTCTGTAAATCAAGGAGTTGGAAATTCTACGCAGGGACAGCAAACTGATGTGATCTGTGGACTGTGTCAAGGTGCTCATGCAACTGACACATGCGAGCAAATCACAGCTGAGAGCTGTAACTATGCAGGAGCTTTTCCAAATAGACACCCGAATCTGTCTTACTCAAACAACAACGCCTTGAATTCACATCTCTTGAACAAGCCACAGCAACAACAGTTCAACCCTCAGCAGAATCAGGGATTTGTTCAGAACAGGGGCCAACACTTTCAGAATCCAGGTTTCCAACCTCAAATCCAGCAGAGGCCGCCTCAGAATTTCCAGAACTTTCAGCCCAATCAGAGTTTCCAGCCTCAGTTTGTCCCAAACCAAGGCCAGTGGAATCAGAATCAGAATCAAAATCAGAATCAGAATCAAAAGCCTCCTTCAAGGCTTGAGAATTTGATGACTGATTTCATCACTAGTCAGAAAGAGATCAACAATCAACTGCAGGCCTCCATCAGAAATGTGGAGACCCAAGTTACACAGATGGCTAATGAGATGCAGAAAAGGGACAAAGGTACATTGCCAAGCACTGCGGAAAAGAATCCGCAATGCAAGGCAATAACCTTGAAATCTGGAAGAGTACTAGCTGGACCGAAGGGAGCAGATACTGGAGCAGAATTTGAAGAAGATGATATTGTTGACAATGCTGGTAAGGAAGCTGATAATGAGAACGAAGCGGAAAAAGAGACAGCCGAATTGCAGACTGAAGCTGCGCCTGAAACGGCTGAAACAGATAAGGGTACAGGTGAAGGTACAACTTCCTTCCCTTCACCACCAAAAATTGCTAATAACAAGTACATGCCCAGGATTCCTTATCCTGTGCGTCTTAAAAATAAAGAACATGATCTTAAATTCAAGAAATTTCTGCAACGATTAAAGTCTGTAGAGATAACCATTCCTCTCACAGAAATGATTTCCGAAATGCCCATCTATGCTAAGTTCTTGAAAGAATTGATTTCAGGAAAAAGGCAGGTTGAGCAGGAAGAGGTAATTATTCACAACAGCACATGCAGTGCCATCGTTCAGAGGAGAATGCCTGAAAAGAAAGAGGACCCCGGATGTTGCACACTTCCAGTACAATTCGGAAAGGCCAAAGTGAGTATGGGGCTTTGTGATTTAGGATCGAGCATCAATGTCATGCCACTAGCTATGGCTATTCGCCTTAAGCTTGGAGAAATTCAGCCGATCAAGATGAGACTGCAGCTTGCAGATAGATCGATCACTCAGCCCGTAGGAATCCTTAAGGATGTTGTGGTCAAAACCGGGCAGGTTCTTTTCCCGGTCGACTTCATCATCCTCGACATTGAAGAGGATTCTGAAATGCCGCTTATCCTTGGACGCCCATTTCTAGCCACTGGTGGTGCACTGATTGACGCTAAATCCGGAAAAGTTACCTTAAGGGTCGATGGCGAGGAGATCATCTTTGATATGGAGAAATTGCAGAAATTTCCGAATGACAGTTCTTGTTTTTCTTTTGAAAATGTAATAGTTAGGGAAGAGCCAGACTCTGAACTTGATTGTGAAAGGATGCTGGATGAACCATCAAAGCAGGTACTGAAGCCTGCTGGCGTGGAGCACAAAGGATGCAAAGCCGTTCACTTTGCCGATCCCAAAACAGGGGATCTGGAGGAGTTTGACGGCATCGAATTCCATGATGACGCCAACCAAGAGGAAGAAGAGGATCCTGTACTGATGCAGGATCCCGAAGGTAAATCTGTTCTCCCACTACCCATTTCTCGCAAACTACTCCCTTCCGTTGAATGCCCACCAGAGCTTGAACTTAAAACATTACCCGATCATCTCAAGTATGCGTTTCTCGCGGAACATAAAAAGTTACCCGTGATTGTTTCGGCTAAGCTCTCCCAAGAGCAAGAAAATGCTCTGGTGGTTATTCTTGAGAAACATGTACATGCAATAGGTTGGACCATTTCTGATATAAAAGGAATAAGCACGTCTATTTGCATGCACAGGATTCTAATGGAAGAAGAGTTTAAACCCTCCCGTCAACCTCAGAGGCGATTGAATCCCCTTATGCAAGAAGTGGTAAGGAAAGAAGTTATCAAGCTCTTAGATGCTGGTATAATCTATCCTATCTCTGATAGCAAATGGGTCAGCCCAGTGCAGGTCGTACCCAAACGAGGAGGGATGTGCATAACCAAGAATGAGCAAGGAGAAGAGGTTGCAACTAGGCCAGTGACCGGATGGAGAGTTTGTATCGACTACCGGAAGCTGAACGAGGCCACACGCAAGGACCATTCTCCATTGCCATTCATTGATCAGATGCTCGAGAGGTTGGCAGGGAGAGAGTTTTATTGCTTTTTGGATGGTTATTCTGGTTATAATCAGATTGTTATTTCTAGTGAAGACCATGATAAAACCACTTTTACTTGCCCGTACGGCACTTTTGCCTATCGACGGATGCCTTTTGGTTTGTGCAATGCACCTGCTACTTTTCAAAGATGCATGATGTCCATTTTCTCCGAATTTATCGAAAAATGCATTGAAGTTTTCATGGATGACTTCTCTGTGTATGGAGATACGTTCGAAGATTGTTTGACCAATCTTGCTAAGATTTTAAAGAGGTGTGAGGACACTAACTTGGTTTTAAATTGGGAAAAGTGCCATTTTATGGTCACTGAGGGCATAGTGTTAGGTCATCGCATTTCTCGTGCAGGCATTGAAGTTGATCCAGCCAAAGCTTCCATCATTTCCAATCTCCCTCTTCCTAACTCGATCAAATCAGTTAGGAGCTTCTTAGGGCATGCCGGTTTTTACCGGCGATTCATTAAGGATTTCTCTAAAATTGCCAAGCCGCTCACTAATCTGCTTTGTAAAGAAAATCCTTTCTTAATAAATGAAGCGTGTGTCCAAGCCTTTGACACGCTCAAGAAGATGTTGGTTTCTGCACCGATAGTGCAACCACCCGATTGGTCACTACCTTTCGAGGTAATGTGCGATGCTAGTGGTCTCGCCGTAGGCGCAGTTCTTGGACAGCATAAGGATGGGAGACATTGCGTAATTCATTACGCAAGTCATGCCCTGAATGAAGCCCAAGTTAACTACACCACAACGGAGAAAGAGATGTATGCTGTAGTCTTCGCGTTTGACAAGTTCAGGCAGTATCTGATAGGTACGAAGACCATAGTATACACCGATCATACAGCATTGAAGTACTTGTTTAGCAAACAAGATGCAAAACCTCGATTAATCAGGTGGGTACTTCTGTTGCAAGAATTCGATATCATAATAAAAGATAGGCGAGGTCGAGATAATGGTGCTGCTGACCACTTATCTCGATTAGATAATGATAAAAGGGAAAAAGCCGTTAATGAAGAGTTCCCGGACGAACAGTTGTTCGCGTTGCATCTGCATAATCAAGCTTGTCCATGGTTTTCCGACATCGCTAACTTCTTGGCATGCGGAATAACCCCACAGTTTTCGAATTATCATCAGAGGAATAAGTTCAAACGAGATGTATTAAGTCACTTCTGGGAAGAACCTTATCTCTTCAAACACTGCGCCGATTCAATAATCAGGCGATGTGTGACCGAGTATGAAGCCTATCAAATTGTCAGAAAATGCCATGAATCAGAATATGGAGGTCACCACGGTCCCGCTCGAACGGCCCACAAGGTCCTCGAATGTGGATTTTATTGGCCTCACATCTATGAGGATTGCAGGACATTTGTTAAGAGCTGTGACAGATGCCAAAGATTAGGAAACATCTCCAAGAGGGATGAGATGCCTCAAAAGGGGATTCTCACACTTGAGATCTTTGATGTAAGGGGCATCGACTTCATGGGACCGTTTCCACCATCAGGAGGAAACTACTATATCTTGGTGGCTGTCGATTACGTATCCAAATGGGTCGAGGCTGTCGCATTGCCGACCAATGATGGTAGCCAAGTCATCAAGTTCCTCAAGAACAACATTTTCAGTCGATTTGGCATACCTAGGGTGGTGATATCTGATGGAGGAACACACTTTATTAATAAAGGTTTTGAAACTTTAATGAGTAAAAATGGAATCCTCCATAAGATAGGCACGCCTTACCATCCTCAGACTAGTGGTCAAGTCGAAGTATCCAACCGCGAAATCAAACACATACTCGAAGCCACTGTCGGGATAACCCGTAAGGATTGGGCACGTAAGCTCAATGACACTCTATGGGCATACCGCACAGCATATAAGACTCCCATCGGGATGTCTCCATACAGGCTGGTTTTCGGAAAAGCCTGTCATTTGCCTGTAGAGCTAGAGCATAAAGCTTACTGGGCCGTTAAAACGCTTAACTTCGATCCGAAAGTTGCTCAGAGCAAACGTAAGTTGGACCTCAATGAAATTGAGGAAATACGAGCGCAAGCTTATGAAAGCTCTCGAATTTACAAGGAGCGGACCCAGAAGTTGCACGATCGCCGGATTAAGCCTAAGTATTTCTATGTTGGTCAACATGTATTATTGTTCAATACTAGGTTGAAGCTGTTCCCCGGAAAGCTCAAATCTAGATGGGAAGGACCACATGAAGTACTAGAGGTGTTCAAAAATGGAGCTGTCAGGATCCGAACTGACAGGGGAGATATAGTGGTGAATGGACAACGATTAAAAGAGTACCTCGGGCAGTTTGATCCGGAGAAAGAAAGCCAAGCAGTGGCAGACCCGGCTTACATTCAATAAGAAACGGCATTTAAAAACACAAAAATTTCAGTATATGTATACATATATAGATAGTATATATTTATAGTACTTATTTCACGACAAGAAAGTACCCAAAGATCAATTAAACATTTAGAGTACTAAGACTCTAAATGTGAGGATGTTGATATTTGAAGAAAATCTAATGCGTCTTAATTGTCTGTCTTGCAGAAGTTCGGAACCACCAAAAAGAGGTGCAGAAAAGAATAACATGGAAAAACCAGGTTCTCGGTTGGATTAGTTCCATAAGTCTGAGAAAACGATTTCGGAATTTGAAGAAATTCAATATCCGGAGTAAAAATTCACAGATAAAATGGAACTAACCCAACCTAATTTTATGCAAGTGGATTATTTAATTTCTAGCCCAGCATTTTGAATTTACTTGAACTGAATTTATTCAGCTCAAAATCAAATAAAATGGACTCAGGCCCAACATCACACTCGGGCCCAGTCCAAGAAAATTTGAAAATTCAAAATTCTTTGTCGCGGAAGGTCCTTTGTCGCGATGTCATGCATCGCGACCAGGCCCTGTTCCGCGACAAACCCCCTTTCTGTTCTTAACCCTTCTCTGCTAGTTGTCGCGGTGCACTTTGTCGCGGAGCATGACTCCGCGACCAAGCCCTGCTCCGCGACACAACCTACGTTGACCTTGTCTCTATACTGAATTTTGTCGCGATAGCCTTGTCGCGGAGCATGACTCCGCGACCAACCCTCGACTCCGCGACCTCTCTGATGTCGCTATGCCTTGTCGCGGAACCTTGTTCCGCGACAAAGTCTCGGATTCCGCGACAAAAGTTCTAGTATTTATACCCCCCACCCCCTCCAGTTTCTTTTCACTCTCACTTGTCATTTCAACTTCCTTCAGCTTCTTCATCTTCTTTCCCCCATTTTTCTCTCATCCGAACGAACACCACGTGTTCTTCGCACTCTTTCACTCCATTTTCAAGGGGAAACTATGGACCGATTTCATGGACTCCTCCCAAACCTTGGACCCGTCCCTAGACCCGAGCCAAGGAGGGCAGGGTAAACCCTATTTTCGCCATGTTCATGGCACCCATTCGGATCTCTTGTTTTATTTTCATTTTTGTTGTGTTCTTGGTGTGATGTGGTTAGTTTGCACATTTAACTTTAGATTGTTTAGAGGTTTTTTGAGTGCTCTCGGTTGAGAGCACCATTTTGAAACATTTGAAACCCCTTTTTGAAACTGGTAATGGATAAGTTTTTTAAGTTTAAAACTGGAAAGAACAAACTGATGAACATTTGGGTATTGTTTTGAATATCTTGATGTTATTGGTTTGATGGATCTTGATGTGACTTGCACAGTGTTGTTTTGGTGTAATAAAAGAGGTAAGATCTTTTGGGCACATTTGTTCTCATGTTAGAAATCTCATGGGAATAAATGTTTGTTTGTTTATGGAAACATAGTACAAACACCCAATAAGAAGCTTCCACTTTTAATAAAAGCAACTCTTTAGAAAAGACAAAAAGAGTTATTTTTGTTTAATGTTTGACTTGAGTTTTTGTTCCCAATGGAACACTAGTGTGAGTAAGATAGCAGTATTTTTGTCACACAACTGCTATCCTTTTCAAAATCAAAAATGGGACCACTCACATCCCACTTTTATTAAATAAAACAAGTCAACCATTTTTAAAATTAAAAACAGTGTTTGCAAATCTTTGGATGCTCTAACTGTCCAAACAGTTCGAGCTATCCAGAAATAGCAGATCCGCTCCGCCACGTCCCCATTGCACACTCCAATATTCGAACATTCCATTTCCATCTATCCATCTCATTCCACTTCCAACAAGTGTCTCGGACTTGTTTAATAAAATTGAAAAACTTTTGGGCCCAATGGCCCATTAAAAAAAGATTTTAGGCCCGATGGCCAATTTTAATTTGGGCTCCTTAGCCCATTTAAAACCAAATATTATTTACGTGTGCTTTAAATCAAAATTCGAGTTGGAAATTTAATAATCTCACATCTAGAGCTCTCACATCTAGAGCAAAGCTCTAAATGTGAGGATGTTGGTTTCTGAACTTGAATGATTTCTGAAAATTATAAAAAATTGGATTCGTCACTTCTTATCTTTTCAGGGGCAATCCTCCCATTCCAGATCCTGCACCAGAAGGAACCAAGTTGATGGACTTACCGCTCGAACTCCTTGGTGAAATTCTCTCCCGAATAGGAGAGGATGAAATCAAGGAGGTATTTACTGCACAACGGGTATGCAAGAAGTTCAGAGATGCTGGAAACCTTGCCATCGTGTACAGGCGATGCGAGGTTAACTCCTCCACTGTGAAGAGATGGCAAGGAAGGATCCGTCGGCAAAAGGAGAGATTCCTGCGAATGTGCACAACAGCAGGAAACTTCAATCTTCAGATCATCCCAGCACTTATGGCATTTGTAGAAGGGAATGAGGAGCAAGCCTGTGAACTGCTGCGCCCAGGAATTGAGGACAACCATAAGGCGTCAATCTTCACCCGGGGACTGATGCTTATGAGTAAGACGGATGAAAGGCAAGTTGAACAAGGGATCAGAATGATCGAAAGGATGGTAACAGATCGGTCAATTCTCCAGTACACGTCTACCAACGTCCTCGGATGGATGACGGACAACCCAGACACTCCATACCTATGGGCTGATCAAGGAGACAGAGTCTACTGCCCAAGGAGGCACGAGCCCATGAGGAACCATAATGGCTGGTGTCTGCGGTGTGAGTTGACCAGTTACATCCACTGGGCCAGATATTTGTTCTGAAGAAACAAAGATGAATCCCAGTCTATTCTGCTTTATTTCATTTCCGTTTTAGTAGTAGTAATCTGCAAGGGATTCCCCCTTTTTATGTGTGCAGGTTTGTACCAACTGCACGAGAATCCCTTGCCTCGGATGTATTTATTTGCTTTCCCTAATTGGAACTCAGCTTTTGAGACCACTGAACAGTTCTTTACTTGCTTTCCTTTTGAAAAAGATGTCTGTGCAGTCCGAGATGAATAAGTGACTGTCAGACCAAAAATATGCTGTTGACATACCTAGTATGTCAGCAGTGCCTCTTTACTGCTTTCAATTAAATAACCAGCAAAAATATGCATAAACCTGCTCTAAATTCACATGATTGAATTTAGGCTTGTGATTAAATTTCCAAACTTTTAAATTGGGATAATATAATTGAGACATGCATGAAATGAATTCCTGAGGTTTTGAGCTATAAAAATTTAATGATGCGATCAGCTTATTGGGTAATAAATCTGCATGTTAGAGATTTCGATTGGATAAATTGTTAGAATTAAGCTCTGATTAAATTTGAGAATATTGTATGACATGAATCAACCCAACCTTGTGAGATTTGAGCCATGAGTCACTTTTACTCATTTATTTTCTTTGATGTGTGAATCATTTTGATTAAAGGAAACTAGAACTTGCAATTGGGACCGATTCAAGACCATGCCATATTCCAAAAATCGAGCATATGATCGAGGCACCTAGAAAACCCAAATTTTTGGCCTTCTTTTGAAATCCAAACCCAAAAATATTTTCCCTTTAGGATTAACCAATTTGAGCCTATAAGCCTAATTTTTCTTTGAAACCCTCTATATTTTCCAGCCTTATAAAAAGACCAAGAAAATCAAACCCAAGTGTGCAGGAATGAATTCTATCAAAGGCACTAAATTTGTGATCGTCAGAAAAAGTATTAATCGGTATGTTATAAACCGATTCGAAAAAAAAAAAAAAAGAAAGAGAAAATGTTGAGCTTCATTCAACAACAATAAATTGCAAATGACAAAGCAAATTAGACATATTCTAATGTCATGCAATAGGAAAGAAAATCAAGAAGAAAGAAATGATGATGATCATAAATTTTAATAAAAATGCCAAGTTATGATAGATTAATTCTTGCCACTTCTTAGCCCAATAATTTCCCTTTCCTACCTAATGATACAACCGTATGCCCCATTATAACCCTTAAATAAGACCTCATGATCTCGATTTGAAGAAATGAGCCGGTGGCGAGTTGGTCCGATTGCAAGCTTATGGGACAATTTAATCAAATTTGATTTTGAGCGTTCATGATTAAACACCCAATTGAGAGTGAGTGAAATTTCCGATTCTCTTATAAGTGAGGCTTTATTTCATTGAACATGTTCATGTCATCATCTAATTCTCATCCTTAATCTTTGCATCTTTCAAACATGATATTCATGAAGGATTGATAATAATGTTTGATTTGTAGGCCCGATATAGTGAGCAAGTATCATTTCATTAAACACTGCAATCAAGGGAGTTTAATACTTGTAGTTTTTGATTGTCTTATCCCAATCCAAAAAGGATGTGATTTATGAAGCCACGAAAATGAATTGAATATGTAGAGTCCGTGTTCTTACGAACATTGACTCTGACTGCTCGGGGACGATCAGTATTAAATGCGAGGATGTTGATAATGGCCAGAAATGACCATTATTTTCAATCCATTTCCGTGTCTTTAACGGGCATTTGATCGCAGTCCGGTCTTACATTAAGTAAGAAAGCAGTCGAATTGGACTGATTTATGCATAATTGTAAAAATAATAAGCTGGTGTGAAAAAGGCATAAATATGTAATTTTATTACATAATTATGTTAGAAAAATCCAAAAACATGAGAAAAAGAAAAGAAAAGAAAAAGGAATGAAAAAGATGGGAAAAAGATAGAAAAACCCACAAAAAGAGTATTTTAGGCCCATCCGGCCCAGTCCAGCAAGGCCAGGAAGATCTTTGTCGCGGAAGCCCTTTGGCGCGATGCAGTGTTCCGCGACAAAGAAGGGTTCCGCGACCAAGCAGCTCAGATGAAGAGGAGACCAGCCATGACCTTTGTCGCGATGACCTTTGTCGCGATGGCATGCTCCGCGACAAAGGCATGACTCCGCGACCAAGACACCCAATTAGAGACACAAGACCCAGTCGAGAAGCCTTGCCACATGCAGTGTGTTCCGCGACCAACTTGATGCTCCGAGACAAAGCTGTGATGTGTGTGATGTCTTAAGACACAATGGGCTAGAATCAAGGCCCATGGGCTTAGGGTTACACTTCTATAAATATGAGGTGTTTCCCATGAGCTAAGAGGGAGTTGGTTGGAATTTTTGTAAGAGTTCTTGAAGGCAAGCAGTAGGAGTTCTCCCTTAGGTAGTGTAGTTAGGTTTATTTTCATGTATTATTTAATTTTTACTCTTAGATTAGTTTAGTTTAGTGTTTTTACTGTTTACAGTTAACTAGATAGCCACTTTTACACCATGTTTTGGTTTCTAAACTCTTATTTTTAGGGTTTGTAATACCCAAATCATGGGTATTAACAACACCCCTTCAATAATATGGGAAAACATTCATCATTTGTGTCCCAAATCATGAAATGGGTCTCACACCCCATGGATTTATGCTTTCTTTTTCATTTTGGGGTCATTTGACCCCGATTTTGTTATTTCCGTGTTTACTGTTAAGCATTTTATGGATAATGTTGTGTGTATGTGTGATCAAACCCTAGATTAGGACTCCTGCTTTATTTTAATATTCTGCCCAGCTTTGTTTATTTTTGTTTAAGCATGTTCTTCCTTATTTTGAATGTTTCTTGCTTGTTTTTAGCTTAGAATAGCTTTTTGATCTGAAATAGGGTGAGATCACGCTGTTTGCATGTCACTGTTCATTTCTGCTTTTTCTGACTTTTGTCCTGAACCACCTTGGGCGCCAACCGCCTTTTGTCGCGGAACCACGTTCCGCGACAAAATGGTTGCTCCGCGACCAAGGTGTTTCAAGACACTTGTCTCCATAATTTAAAACCCTTTGTCGCGGAACACCTTGTCGCGGAGCCACGTTCCGCGACAAAACTTTCCATGCATAGCGACAAAGGAGCCAAACTCTTGCATTTTGTCTGCATGGCTTTTTGTCGCGGAACCACGTTCCGCGACAAAATCTCATTCTGAGACAGAAAAATTATGCCATGTTCCTTATTCTTTGAACACTTTGTCGCGGAATCACCTTGTCGCGGAGCCACGTTCCGCGACAAAATTTCCATGCATAGCGACAAAGGTTCAAATGCCTTAGGAATTTTCTAAAAACGCTTTGTCGCGAAACACTCTTGTCGCGGAACCACGTTCCGCGACAAAATCTTGCATAGCGACAAAGAGGCGTTATGCTGCCAAAAATTCTAAAAACTTGTCGGGATACCCATGTCGCGGACCTCGGACCGCGACAAAATTTATGGCATCGCGACAAAGATTCACTTCTCTCTATTTAATCTCAAACAATCCTCATTCTCTTCCTACATTATATTGCAACACTCACATCATAACCCCACGGGTTATGGTGTAACATTCTGGAATTGCAATATAGGGTGTTATGCTGCCCAAATTTTGATTCTCCATCTGCATCACTTAACTGATTGAACCCTTGACTCATTAATGATTAAAGATTGAGATTGGCAATAATAAAACTTCAATAATCATCATGACTAAAGGACCTTTGTTCAATTGCCAATAAAATACTCCTCTATAAACAAAATCTTGATGACTTAAACAAATAATCCGGACTGTAATTAATTATGGTAGGAAGGATTATTTAAGACCATCAATTGTGGACCCAATCCACAACCTTGCATGAGAAACCAATGTCTCTCATACAAGGAATCTTCTTTTATTTCTTATTTATTTTGTCTTTGTGTGTTGTGTGGAACCATTAGTAAAGAATACATCAGACTAATGTTGGCGGGTATTCCCTCATGGATAACTAGCTCGTATTCTGGGTATTAATTACTAATTGTTATTTTGCATGGTCTGGATGGCTGTCAGTGGAAGCCTTGGCGGTTCGCCTATTCGGGGCTATAATAGCTGCTCGGCTGACTCCCATCTAGATACAGTTTTATTTTTCTTATCTTAATCTGTAATGGGAGTCAGTTGGCATCAGTCAAATGCCAACTGACGATCATTATAGAAGGGAAGCATGTAGGTTTTATCCGAATTCACAGACAGTGGAGACCCAACTGGTATTGACACTGCCATTACAGGGTCTAAGCTGTCTAAATTCGCTCCATCCGAGTAATTGGGAAATTGGACAGTAGATGTTTACAGTCCACCTGATTATTCTGCCATTACTTTGGTCCCTTGACCACTTCATATCTGTGTTTCACCTTCTGTCTAGACCCGCATCTATATTTTGGGTCAATTAATTTTACACTTCCCTATATCCTTATGCATGATAATATTATGTACTATTGTGGTCTATATTATTTTGGGATCCTTCCCTTGGACAATAGAAGTCTAGATCTTAAATAGATTTTGCTTAATAAATTTCCAACAAAAATCTCTTTATAAAATCCGGATCTAAGTAAGGGATAAATTCTTCAGTTATGACTAATTCATATCCTGTCAAGGGTTGTATTTTGGGAAATTAGAAACAGATTCAGCGATTAGGTCTCGCCTAGACTGAAAGGGTCTGTGTTTTTACTGAGAGTCTAGTACCTGATAGGGAATGATTTTCAAATCCATTATTTTCCAAAATTGCTGTTTGTTGGAAATCTAAGATTAAATATTACACCGAGATGGGGTCCACTTGGACTCAAATACAGTGTGGTAAATAATCTCAGAGGAACATCATCTAGGCCTTGGTTATTTTCTAAGATAGGGTTGAGTTTTCTTTCAACTGCTATCCTCTTCTGCCAAAGCCTATTTTTGAGTCCTGAGTGAGTGCATCCGGAACGAACTAATTCATTCGTTCGTTTCATTAGTTTGTATCTCATAATCACCCGGAAGGAAGTGAACACACTAGTGGTTCACCCAGAGCCGGGAATTCTTGATCCATACTCCTTCATCCTGATGGGGAGCTGTCTTTTACTACCAGGGTCAGATTTTCAAAACCTCCGAGTGATAGGTTTTAAATGCTTTCTTTTAACCGCTTTCATTAGAGGTCACTCGGGTGTATTGAGAATTGTGTAACTGCTACTAGGATTGACAGTTAAGGGATAGTTCAGAACTTGATTAGAATCTTTGGGTGTGACATGGGAGAATGATAGTAGTACTTGGCATTTCAATAAATGATGTGTCGGGTGTTGCTTTTCCACCACAGATGAAGTAACACACCCAGGCCAGGGCAGTTACGAATCTGTGGTATCTTAGAATTTGCGGTCTTAAGAACATGTAAACTCATACTGTAAGTACCTGTCTGTTAAAGGGAAAGCATTATTGAGAGCATGAGAATTAGCTATCTGATAGAAGTATCCCAAACAAAGATCTGTGTATAAAAATGGAAGTTTAGTATTGCTTTATCTCAATCTTGTCCAATTTTCATTCTTTTCTTCCTGTCCCTTCTGTCTACATTGTGATCCAGCTTCATGGTTGGCACAATGTAAATTTTTCTGCTTTCATAGATAATGTTTACCGCATTCCTAGAATAATTTCTACCCGCTTTTTAGAATAGATTTATCCGCTTTGTAGAGTAAGATTTAAACGCTTTCATAGCTTAGTTTAAATTCATGTCAGTAGATGTTAATCACTTTTCAAACCTATTGAGCAATACGAATGGAAAATCTAGTAAAACGACGTGGGCCCTGCTTCTATCGCACATCCTCCAGTGAACGATCCGGTCTTACTATAAATTACTGCAATTTTTGACACCGTGCGCTTTCGGGCCACAGTTTCTTAAACACGAGCAATAAAAACATGACTACTTATAAATATATCCCTAATCACAACCCCGCCATCATAAATTGGTTTCATTAAATAAAACCTAAACCAGGATCATGATTTTTCGGAAAATACTCATGTAGTGGAAATCTGTCAAAAGTTTCATGGCAGGAAATCTCATGGCAAGAATTGATGAGAAGTATCATGGCATATTTTGTAACACCCCGGTTTTTGGTCACCCAGGCCGGGGTGTCACCGCCACACCTCCCTAGCAAGACACGGATTCTCCGAGCTCGCTAAAGAGATGCAAGGCTATGGTTTTTCAGAATTTAAAATATTCAAACAGCCCGTTCATATATAATTTAAACAGTAATACATCAAAGTTGCAGCGGAAAATAATATTTACATATTTATTGCAGCGGAATTTAAATATAGGGCCAACATGGCCTAATCACGGGTTAAACAGGCCCGTTCATGCAAGATCTAGTCTAATACAAAAATTCAAAATAATATATATCATCCCAAGCTTCCCGTGTATGCATATGACGATGCATAATTCTCAACTCTGGAAGAAAAAGAAATAAAAAAAAACATGGTTTTGGTCAGCACTACGTGCTGAGTAAGTTAACACGTACAAGATTATGAGGTTTCAAAGCCTTTATTTAAATTTAAAAGAAAACATGTGCATAATTTAAACAATTCATGTAATCGCATAATTTAGAAGACATGGATTCATAAGATCCTCAATATAGCTTGCAACGTATTTAAATAAGTTACTGTAAACACAAATTTTCAAGGATTTAATTGGATTCCCTTATCGATGTCTCGTTTCGTTTCTTTTACAGATCACCACCGCTAGGGCTCTTATGTCCGCCAGCCTTACGCCTGGGCTCTTATGTCCACAGGTATCATGGTCAATACAGATCTTTTAATTAGAGTTAATCCGTCCGCTAGCCATACGATCAGTGTTTCGCTAGGGCTCTTACGTCAACCTAGACATACACTTGGGCTCTTATGTCCCAAGCCGCAGAGAACATTGACAGTATCTAGCTTAGTCATAACCCGCAATATATTTTAATCTTCTTGTTTCGTGTATCGTATTTCAAAGTATTTCTATCCGTTTCAACCTCAAAGGTTAATTTCACCGTTTCCACAAGATTTCAAGTTTTAACTCGGTCAACCACAGTTTACTCTAAAAATTGTCTAAAATCAGATTTACTTTCAAAAATTCCGAAATTTCACAACTGACTCCAAAACGTCGAGATCTCTACAACTTTCGTGTTTTAACTTTTTCGATCCGAGATACCTAAATAGGTCAAAAACGCTAATTTTCACAGAAGTGCTGTTCTGTCCGAATTTCATATAACTCAGTTTAAAGATTTCGAATTATACCATAGCAATTCAACTCCAAATTTGATGAAATTTTGCAGAGATCATCTTAAGACAATTATCTACAACTTTCATGTTCGGCTAAAGATCTAATTCGGCCTAGAACGCTGGTCAAAAACGTCAACAAGTTCGAATCTATGTTCTGTCCGGTTTTCAAGATCCGATTTTAACCAGTTCGGTTTGGGTGGAATTTCTTATATCAAATCATCACGAAAATTTCTGAAATTTTACGGAGGTATTCATAACGTATAGATCTACAACTCTTATGTTCAATGCCAAGCCTAGATCGGTGTAGATCTAAGGTAGAAATCACCAACAAGTTCGAATAAAGAATCTATCATCGTTTCAAGATCTAAATCTAAAGCAGGCTCGTTTACGATCAGTTTCGGATATCAAAACACGATGAAAAATTATGAAATTTTTACAGACGCTAGATCTATGTCTTAGAATTGTTTTTCGTGTTTTAAGTTTTCTCGTTTGAATGTTTTAAAGGGTTCGAATAAATTCAACAAACACGCTGCGCCGGTGTAGACAGATTTTGATAGGGTTCCATTACATCTATATGTTCGAATCTTTTAACAACCCAAAACCAAAGTAAGCGTTAACTTACAGATTGTTGAGCGTCCGGGATCGTCGATTCGGAGGCGTGGCTTCCCGTCCTCCGTTTATCCTCTCCGTTTGTCGGGTTCTTCGCTCTCGATTCGGATCGGGGGTTTAGAATAGAAAAAGGATGAGGTTAGGATTTGTTTTCGAATCAAGAATGTATAGAGGAATAGATCGGATCTTACCAAGGCGATAGAAGATCCCAAATTCGTCCAAGTCAGTCCCTTCTCTCGGTGTTGTGCCTCCGACGACTCCGGGATTAGGGTTTCGACGTATAGAAAGATTTCGTAGGGTTTCAAATGTATTCGGAGCTCTTAGGAGGTCTTATTTATAGATATCTAAGACCTAGGGCGTCCAAAATCTGACCCCAAGGGTCTTGGGTCGAGAGACGTTCAACCGAAAGTCGAAAAATCCGCGTTCGGGCGAGAAAATCTCGCTTGGTTTGTTGCTGCCAGAGTGGCGCGGTCGTGGCGCGCTCTAAGGCCAACAACCGCGCGGCCAGCGCGCCACTCGCGCCTGGACTCCGGTCCGGGCGGGTCGTGCGATCCGTCGCGCTTTTCCTCCTCTCTTTCGGACTTCTATCCCTCTATGTTCCCAGATTCCGATTTCCGGGGTATCTTCGGGCTCCGATTTCCTATCTTAATTTTATTCGGACCAAAATTTATATTTGGACTCGAGTTATTGAGTCTATCGGTGTCGGGTTCCCGTGTACCCATTTATTCGATTAAATTGTCTTCGGCTTCTCGGGTTTTCGGAATTTTGTTTTCTTTTTAATTTAAATTCCATTTCTCATTTCCTCTACATTTATTTCCTTATTTATTATATTTATTTTATTTATTGTATTTATTTTATGTTGGAAAATTTCCGGGTATTACAGTCTACCCTCCTTAAGAATCAACTTCGTCCTCGAAGTTGTGTTTCGGCTCTTCTCGTGCCAAAGTCTTTTTGTTGTTTTATTATTTTGCGACTAAACTTAGAATTAAAACTTCTAAGCTGCCTACGTACCCGGTAAAGGGATCAAGCCATAACGTAGTTCAAAACAACTTGAATTTGTTTATTTATGATTTAGGATACATGATATCGAGTCGAACTCCAAAAATAAATTGTTACGGGGTATCACATCCCCTCCCCCTTAGGACTTCAGTTATGTACCCATAACTGCCTATTCATTATTCTCAAGAGGTTTCGGGTTTTGGTCTTGTTCCTCATCACTCTCCCCTTGCTGAAGGTTCGCCAAATCTACTCTCTTTTCGATCGCCTCCTCTGGCGTTCGACATCCACTAGCCTTGTGACCAAGCTTGCCGCACCTACGGCAGGTTCCAGGCTTCGGGCATTGGCGCACCATATGTGCATGGTTGCACCGTGGGCAACGTGGTTTAATCGCACCACGGTTGTCGTCTCCCCCATCGTTGAGACCTTTATTTCCTTTCCTTCGGGATCCATTGTCTTTCCTAGAATTGTTATTGTTGTATTTTCGATCCTTCTTCTCAAGTCCTTGCGAATCCTTGCTCGACTCACCATGTTCCTTACGCTTCAATTGCTGGATTCGAGCAATTGATACGGCGCGATCATATATCGTCTGTAGGTTCGTGAATTGTCCTACTGCAAGTATCTCCCGGATACTAAGGTTCAGACCCATCTCGAATTTCTGAGCCTTGTCAGAGTCGGTTGGTACTATCCTCGCAGCGAATCGTACTAGCTCCTTGAATTTGCTGTAGTACTCTTGCACCGTTTGTGCACCTTGCTTTAGGTTGATGAATTCCTCGTACTTCGCAGTCTTGGTGCTCAGTGGGTAGAATCTTTCCCTCAAAGCTTCCTTAAGTTCCTCCCAGGTGTAAGCTTCTTCGTCTTCCACTGAGTTCGCTTGGAGATTTTGCCACAACTCATCGGCTTCGCCTCCTAGGTAGTAGGTCACTACGTGTATCTTCTCCTCATCAGGGCACTTGATAGCATTCAAGAGCTTATCAAAGGTACGGATCCAACCTTCCAACTTCGCCGGATCCTCTTGGCCGTCATAATGGGGTGGGTTGTAAGGGTTCACTAATGCCAAGTAGTTGACTCGGGCTACCGGCGGAGGTACTGTTTGTGTCCTATGCACCTCGGCATTTCCCAATGCTACAAGGAGTTCCTCTACCGATTTTAAACGTTCTTCCATATTATTCGGCGCTTGAGGCACTTGCTCTCCTAGGTTCTGAGGACTTCCACTGTTGTTGGGCGTGTTGGAAAGGTTAGCGTCAGTGCCGTTTGGACTCACCTTCCTTGGTTTCCTTCTAGGCGCCATTTTTTGTTACACGTGTATAGATTAGCCTATCTTGGTTTAGGTAGATCGCTCGAATGAGACGTTTCGTAAATTTCTAATTTCAAATTTTCGGGTTTGTTGTTTGGAAATCCAAACAAGATTTTTGGAATAAAAAGTGTTTTAATAAAACTCGATTTTCTTATTGTTCCACATGAGGAAGTTTTCTAGTTCGTACCATGATAGGAATGGCTAGAGCCGAGATTTGTTATGCTTAGGCGTGCGCTTAGATGAACGAGATCTAGAACTACGGCAAGATCAGTCTCTAGTGAGCGTTTCTAATTCGATGTCAAGCCTATAAGTTATCTAAGTGTAGCAAGAGATCTAAGTTAATATTCGCCCAGATTCTAGGTTAAACTTCGCCAAGATTCTAAGTTAAAATTCGCCAAGATTCTAAGTTCTCTACATAAAAGAGATGCAATATGCAAAAGCGAATGATGATTTCCCCCCCAAAAATAATTTATGCACTATATATATTTTTCCCATGGGTTTTAAAATAAAAATTTCTCCATGGAAATAATACTTTAAAATTTAAAATAATGGTCAAAATATTAATAATAGTTTAAAAATAATAATGGTTTAAAAATAATAGTTTAAAAATAGCCGGGCTCTGATACCACTCTGGTATCAGATATTTTCTTTAAAATAAATAGCTTTAAAATAGTCTGGGCTCTGATACCACTTTGTAACACCCCGGTTTTTGGTCACCCAGGTCGGGGTGTCACCGCCACACCTCCCTAGCAAGACACGGATTCTCCGAGCTCGCTAAAGAGATGCAAGGCTATGGTTTTTCAGAATTTAAAATATTCAAACAGCCCGTTCATATATAATTTAAACAGTAATACATCAAAGTTGCAGCGGAAAATAATATTTACATATTTATTGCAGCGGAATTTAAATATAGGGCCAACATGGCCTAATCACGGGTTAAACAGGCCCGTTCATGCAAGATCTAGTCAAATACAAAAATTCAAAATAATATATATCATCCCAAGCTTCCCGTGTATGCATATGACGATGCATAATTCTCAACTCTGTAAGAAAAAGAAATTAAAAAAAACATGGTTTTGGTCAGCACTACGTGCTGAGTAAGTTAACACGTACAAGATTATGAGGTTTCAAAGCCTTTATTTAAATTTAAAAGAAAACATGTGCATAATTTAAACAATTCATGTAATCGCATAATTTAGAAGACATGGATTCATAAGATCCTCAATATAGCTTGCAACGTATTTAAATAAGTTACTGTAAACACAAATTTTCAAGGATTTAATTGGATTCCCTTATCGATGTCTCGTTTCGTTTCTTTTACAGATCACCACCGCTAGGGCTCTTATGTCCGCCAGCCTTACGCCTGGGCTCTTATGTCCACAGGTATCATGGTCAATACAGATCTTTTAATTAGAGTTAATCCGTCCGCTAGCCATACGATCAGTGTTTCGCTAGGGCTCTTACGTCAACCTAGACATACACTTGGGCTCTTATGTCCCAAGCCGCAGAGAACATTGACAGTATCTAGCTTAGTCATAACCCGCAATATATTTTAATCTTCTTGTTTCGTGTATCGTATTTCAAAGTATTTCTATCCGTTTCAACCTCAAAGGTTAATTTCACCGTTTCCACAAGATTTCAAGTTTTGACTCGGTCAACCACAGTTTACTCTAAAAATTGTCTAAAATCAGATTTACTTTCAAAAATTCCGAAATTTCACGACTGACTCCAAAACGTCGAGATCTACAACTTTCGTGTTTTAACTTTTTCGATCCGAGATACCTAAATAGGTCAAAAACGCTAATTTTCACAGAAGTGCTGTTCTGTCCGAATTTCATATAACTCAGTTTAAAGATTTCGAATTATACCATAGCAATTCAACTCCAAATTTGATGAAATTTTGCAGAGATCATCTTAAGACAATTATCTACAACTTTCATGTTCGGCTAACGATCTAATTCGGCCTAGAACGCTGGTCAAAAACGTCAACAAGTTCGAATCTATGTTCTGTCCGGTTTTCAAGATCCGATTTTAACCAGTTCGGTTTGGGTGGAATTTCTTATATCAAATCATCACGAAAATTTCTGAAATTTTACGGAGGTATTCATAACGTATAGATCTACAACTCTTATGTTCAACGCCAAGCCTAGATCGGTCTAGATCTAAGGTAGAAATCACCAACAAGTTCGAATAAAGAATCTATCATCGTTTCAAGATCTAAATCTAAAGCAGGCTCGTTTACGATCAGTTTCGGATATCAAAACACGATGAAAAATTATGAAATTTTTACAGACGCTAGATCTATGTCTTAGGAGTGTTTTTTGTGTTTTAAGTTTTCTCGTTTGAACGTTTTAAAGGGTTCGAATAAATTCAACAAACACGCTGCGCCGGTGTAGACAGATTTTGATAGGGTTCCATTACATCTATATGTTCGAATCTTTTAACAACCTAAAACCAAAGTAAGCGTTAACTTACAGATTGTTGAGCATCCGAGATCGTCAATTCGGAGGCGTGGCTTCCCGTCCTCCGTTTATCCTCTCCGTTTGTCGGGTTCTTCGCTCTCGATTCGGATCGGGGGTTTAGAATAGAAAAAGGATGAGGTTAGGATTTGTTTTCGAATCAAGAATGTATAGAGGAATAGATCGGATCTTACCAAGGCGATAGAAGATCCCAAATTCGTCCAAGTCAGTCCCTTCTCTCGGTGTTGTGCCTCCGACGACTCCGGGATTAGGGTTTCGACGTATAGAAAGATTTCGTAGGGTTTCAAATGTATTCGGAGCTCTTAGGAGGTCTTATTTATAGATATCTAAGACCTAGGGCGTCCAAAATCTGACCCCAAGGGTCTTGGGTCGAGAGACGTTCAACCGAAAGTCGAAAAATCCGCGTTCGGGCGAGAAAATCTCGCTTGGTTTGTTGCTGCCAGAGTGGCGCGGTCGTGGCGCGGTCTAAGGCCAACAACCGCGCGGCCAGCGCGCCACTCGCGCCTGGACTCCGGTCCGGGCGGGTCGTGCGATCCGTCGCGCTTTTCCTCCTCTCTTTCGGACTTCTATCCCTCTATGTTCCCAGATTCCGATTTCCGGGGTATCTTCGGGCTCCGATTTCCTATCTTAATTTTATTCGGACCTAAATTTATATTTGGACTCGAGTTATTGAGTCTATCGGTGTCGGGTTCCCGTGTACCCATTTATTCGATTAAATTGTCTTCGGCTTCTCGGGTTTTCGGAATTTTGTTTTCTTTTTAATTTAAATTCCATTTCTCATTTCCTCTACATTTATTTCCTTATTTATTATATTTATTTTATTTATTGTATTTATTTTATGTTGGAAAATTTCCGGGTATTACATATTTGCCGGGGATCCTCAGTGTGACAGGCTGAAGGTCAACCTATCCCGGCTATGCCATGAGATTTGTCAACATTCCATGACAGAGAGGACCACAGCGCCATTTGAAACCAACGCACCACACTTGAGTAATAAAAATACTAATAATCTTGATATATCCCTAAACCCCTTCCCGTGAATCATAACTCTTTTCTCTTAATAAATCTAACCTGGTATATTTTGGAAAACGCTCGTGTGGACGAAATTGTCAAAAGTTTCAGACATCCAAGTGAATGCAGTACCTCCCATGAAGAATACGAACCCACTTGTACTCTTTCGATCATCATTGTCTCCAGCCCAATCGCTATCACTATAGCCAACAAGCTGATAATTATTAGTACTTGAATAAAGTAGGCCATAGTTGAGTGTACCTTTGAGATATCTGAGAATTCTTTTTGCTGCCTTCAAGTGTGTAGTGGTTGGATTCTCCATAAAGCGACTCACAAACCCTGTAGCATATAGAATATCTGGCCTTGTGCAGGTTAAGTACCTTAAGCTTCCAACCAAGCTCTTGAACATTGTTGGATCTATCTTTTCTCCTTCATCATGCTTGGATAATTTATTTCCACTGAACATTGGAGTGTTTGTTTGCTTGCAGTTCTCCATCTTGAACTTCTTAAGAATCTCCTTCGTATAGCCTTCTTGTGCAAGGAAGACTCCATGCTCAAGTTGATTAACCTCCACACTGAGGTAGTACGCCATCAGCCCGATGTCAGTCATATCAAATTCTTTGGTCATAGCCTTCTTGAATTCTTCAAACAACTTTGGGTTGTTTCCGGTGAAGATAAGATCGTCTACATACAAACAAACAATTAAGATATCATCACCTTTAACTTTGATGTAAAGGGCATGCTCATGTGGGCGTTTTGTGAAACCATTATCCTCCAAATACTTGTCAATTCTGCTGTTCCATGCCCTTGGTGCTTGCTTTAACCCGTATAGAGCTTTTTTCAACTTCAAGACTTTGTCTTCTTGCCCTTTCACCTCATAGCCTGGTGGCTGCTTGATGTAGATCTCTTTGTCAATCACTCCATTCAAAAAGGCTGACTTGACATCCATCTGGTAGATTTTCCATCTATTCTGGGCTGCAAGAGAAATTATTAGTCTTATAGTTTCAAGGCGAGCCACGGGAGCAAATACCTCGTCATAGTCAATTCCGGCTCTTTGACTATCCTTTAGCAACGAGCCTTGCTTTGTATCTCTCAATTTCTCCCTTAGAGTTCTTTTTTGCCTTAAACACCCATTTGACTCCAATTGCTTTGTGATTTCTTGGCAATGTTGCTAGCTCCCATGTATTATTCTTCTCTATGGATTTGATCTCCTCATCCATTGCTTTTCTCCACTTTTTGCTTTGTGCTGCCTCATAAAAGGTTAATGGTTCACAATCAGCAAATAAGCAGAAAAGTGTGAGATCTTCTAACCTTTCAGTGTCATCATAGATCTCATTGAGGCTCCTCACTCGTGATGTAGTTCTCTCATTCAAAAACGATGGTGGCGAGTCTTCAGCTTCTTGCGTTGGTGAAGCAGGTGGAGTCACTGGCTCTTCCTGAACTTCTTCTACTTGCTCAACTTCTTCTTGGTCTCCGAGTTGTGGAATAATGAAATTGTAATTATTGATGTTGGATCCAAAATCCCATGCTTCTTCCTCATCAAACTCCACATCTCGACTTATGACAGTTTTCTTTGTATCAGGATTAAATAACTTGTAGCCTTTAGAGTTAGAGTCATACCCGATGAATATGTATGGCTCACTCTTGTCGTCGAGCTTTCTTCTTGTCTCGTCTGCCACGTGAGCATATGCTTTGCTCCCGAATACTCTTAGATGAGCGATTCCGGGCTTTCTCCCACTCCATACTTCTTGTGGAGTCTTTCCCCATACACTTCGAGTTGGAGATCGATTGGATAGGTACATCGCGCATGCCACTGCTTCTGCCCAAAATTCTTTCGGAAGATTCTTCGTCTTCAACATGCTGCGTGAAACTTTTGACAATTTCCTACACGAGTATTTTTTAAAATATCCCAAGTTAAATTTATTCAAAGAAAAGAGTTATGATTCGTGGGAAAGGGGTTTAAGGATATACTTCACTTTTTATTACTCATATGGGGTATTCTGAATTCAAACGGCGCTACATCCTCTCCGGCATTGGCGCCATGAAACTTTTGACAGTTTCATTACGCTGCTGGGGGGTGAAGAACCTCTAAATACAATCTCCAATTTCACGGCGCTGTGATCCTCCACGGCATGAAACTTTTGACAACTTTCACGGTGCAGTCGGGATAGATAGTTCAATCTTGGCCTTCAGTCTGTCACACTGAAGGTCCCCAGTAATTTGTATCATGAAACTTATCATAGTTTCATGTCATGAAGATCCTCGCCATGAAACTTTTGACACATTCTCACTATATGAGCATTTTCTGAAACATAATAATCCTGGTTTTCAATTTTATTTAGGGAAACCAATTTATGAAGATGGAGTTGGGATTAGGGATATATTATAGGTTGTCACGTTTTTATTACTCGTGCTAAGAAACTGTGCCCCCGAAAGCGCACGGTGTCAAAAATTGCAGTAATTTATAGTAAGACCGGATCGTTCACTGGAGGATGTGCGATAGAAGCAGGGCCCACGTCGTTTACTAAGATTTTCCACTCGTATTACTCGATTCAAGTTTGTATTGGTATCTAACAACTACTTGACATAATTTAAATTAGAAGATGAAAAGCAATAAAATTACACTACAAAGCTGATTAAATTATATCTAAGAAAGCAATTAAAATTTATTCTAAGAAAGCAATTAAAATGATTCTAAGAAAGCAGATAAAATTATTCTAAGAAAGCAGATTTAAAATGAGACAGAAGGGACAGGGAGAAAATAATAAAGATTGGACAAGATTCAGATGAAACACAATTAAACTTCCATTTTAATACACAGATCTTTGTTTGGGATAATCCATCAGTTAGCTATCTCTCATGCTCTCTATATCATGTTCCCTTTAACAGACAGGTACTTATAGTAAGAGTTTACATGCTCTTAAGACAGCAAATTCTAAGATACCACAGACGCATAACTACCCTTGCAATGCACTATTAAGGTATATTATTTATCTGTGGTGGACAAGCAACACCTAACATATCATTAGTTGATATGTCAAGTACTCCTATCGTCCCCCTTGTCACACCCAAAGTCCAAATCTAACCCCGAACTAATCCATAACTCTTAAACCTTACAACCGGCAGATAAATCTCTGCTTCCGAGTGACCTCTATGAAAGCATTTTAAAGAAAGCGGTAAAGAAAGCAGTAAATAAAGCATTTAAAAACCTATCGCTCGGAAGTCTTAAAAGATCGTCACAATCCGTTAGTATAAAAAAGCCCCTGGTCTTGGTGACCAGATGCAGATTTAGAACTTCCCAAATATCAGTAAGCCACAGGGCTTATAACATTCGGTCAGTTATGAGATACAAACATGAGTGGAACTGACCTATGAAGGTTTATTCCGAATGTACTCACTCGAGACTCAATTTTAGGCTTTGGTGAGAGAAGATAGTAGTTGAAAGAATACTCAACCTTACCTTAGAAATTAACCAAGGCCTATATGTTGTTCCTCTAATATTATTTATCACATCTTATCCGAATCCAAGTGGGCACTGATTCGATGCAACACTTAATAAAAGATTTCCAACACACAGTAATTTTGAGAAACAAATGGATATTTGAAAATCATTCCCTAAACAGGTACTAAACTCTCAATTAAAACACAGATCCTTTCAGTCTACGTGAGACCTAATCGCTGACTCTGCTTCTAAGTTCTCAAAATCAACCCCTAGTAGAATATGAGTTAGTCATAACTGTCGAATTTATCCCTTACTCAGATCCGGATTTTATAAAGTGATTTTTGTGGAAATTTATTATGCAACATCTGATTCAAAATCAAGACTTCTATGTCTAAGGAGAAGGATCTCCAAAATATAATAGACCACAATATCTACATAATAATATCATGCATACATGTATATGAGAAGTAAAATAAATACCCCAAAATATATGGTGGGGTTAGACAGAATTTGGTACACAAAGATGAATTAGCCTGAGATAAGAAGAATTTGGCTAAAAAGAATGTCAGAAATAATTGGGGTTATCCGGACTGCAAACATCTGCTATCCAGTTCCCAATTATTCCAGATGGAATGATTTTTAGACAGAAAAGAATTCCAAGTGACGGTGACCGCCGTCATTCAGCTCCCTTTTGTCTGTGAATGGAATAAAAACCCACATATTTTCTTGTTGTAATAATTCTCAAATAATGTTGGTCGACATTATTTAATAATACTACAACTTGAATTCAGGTTTGAAATTAAGGTAAAGAGAAGAAAACTGTATCCGGATAGGAGTCAGCTGAGCAGCTATTATAATCCCGGATGGACGAACCACCAAGGCTTCCACCGACCACTACCCGAACCATGCAAAATAACAACTAGTAATTAATACTCAGAATACGAGCTAATTATCCGTGTGGGAATATCTGCCAATATTAGTCTGATGTATTTCTTACTAGTTGTTCATACACACAATGAAAGGGAAAATAAACAAAATTAAGAAAATGTTTTTGGCATTGTGTGAGTGCTAATCACACAATAATTATACACTAATGGGTTGAGATGTGTAATGGACAAAATTAGATGTAGTGGGCCTAAGCCCAATATACCCATGCAACTTACACAACTCTAGAAATAAAATATTTTTGGAGTTTTAAAATAGGAGGAAGAGGTCAATTCGGTCTTATTGGGTTAAGTGCAATATAGACCGAATTGGGAATGCATGAGGAATGAAGTATTTTCCTCACCCAAGTAATCATTGCAATGAGATGAAACATCATCTAATTCGAATGGTCAAGCAATTCGGTCTAAACCGAATTGGACAATTTGAATTGATGAAGTCATTCCCTTGCTCAAATTTGGTTAAGGCATTTACTCCAAAATGAGGGTAATTCGAATTGCCAAGTCAATTCGGTCTAGACCGAATTGGCAATTCGAATTGGTAGAACAAATAAAATAAACTAAGGCATGAGGGGATGGCATGGATACAATGTGGTTTCCAAAGCCAATTCGGTCTATGAGTGCAATTCGGTCTAGACCGAATTGCAAGGAAAGGAAACCACATGAAAACAATTTTTGTTATGCAATTCGGTCTTCATGAGCAATTCGGTATAGACCGAATTGCCTTAGACCGAATTGCATACAATTTTTCACATAAGTGATATTTTTGCGCTCACAAGTATTAGTTCGGTTTCCACTGTGCGGTTTATGATCGATAAGATTTACCAAATCCTTCATTTCACATCAGTGTCACCTCACAGTCACACTAGTGAGCATTTTAAGGGTATAGCATGTACATGGGTAATAGCATGAGTTAAACCCTAAAACGATAAATATGAAATTTAAAGACTAATCTACCAAAAGTAATGCAAAAGTTAACAACCATATGCATAAAAACAAGAACACCAACATCATCTAAGGAAGCACTATAAAAATAAAAATTAGATCTAGGCCACAAATAAAATAAAAAATAAAATCTAGAAAAAGGCATTATCTCTAAAATTATCTAGCTATCCAAGAACAATAAAAATAAAAATAGATCTAGGGCTACAAACATGCTCAAACCCACATTCATACATTTATTAAAACATAAAAAGCAAAAATAAATAAAAGGGCATAAGAACTCATACCAAATTTGTGAAGCAATTTTCTTGTATTTCATCCACTAGAAAGCATTAAAAGTTCAAGAACAACCCATTATTTGGGTGTTCTCAAATTTATTTCTACACTAGAAAGCTGTAAAAATATGGAAAATGGCTACACTAATAAAATAAAAACAGTTATTTACAAACTACATTACAACTACAACTAACAAATATTAAACTACATTGCAACAATGAAAATAAATCTACTCTAAACTAACCAAAAACCCACTGTTCTCTCCAAGAACAGGGAAGAAATATTTGAGACTCTCTGCTTTCTGCCTCTGTCTGTGCTCCTTTTTTGTGAGGAGAAATGGAGAGGTATTTATAGGTGAGAGCAAACCCTAGACACATGAGTCCAATTTGGTTTATGCACAAAAGAAGAATGTGCAATTCGGTTTAGGCAAAAGAGTGTAGGGCTTGTTTGCAAAAAGGGAGAAAGAGGGAAATGGGGGTTTGATGTGGTGGGAAGGACTAGGAGCTGGACTCCGGAAGGGAAAAGATAAAATATTTTACACTTGAGGGACCTCAAGTCCTGAGACTTCCCATTCAACAGGCGCGGGCCCCACTCCATTTTTAATTCCCATCAATTCGGTCTCTCTTAATTCGGTCAAGACCGAATTGCTCAATTTAAACCGAATTACTTCCCATTCTCTTCTAATTCGGTCTCTATACTTCGGTCTAGACCGAATAGACCGAATTACTCTTCTTTTCTCTTCTTTTCTCTTACTTTCTTTTGCAATTCGGTCTCTCAGTAGACCGAAGTGAAACCATTTAACCGAATTCCATCCTCTTTCTTCTCCAAGTTTTCTTTCTCTCTCCATTTTCTTTCCTCCATTTGCTTCCTTCCCCCATTTTTCTTTGTTCTGTTAGGATTCAATTTGGGATATAGGAATGAAGGCAGGGGGCTGGGATTTTTATGAAATTAGGGATGGAGGTAGTGACCGGATTTGTGGAGAAGAGGGGCTGATGATGGCCGGAGCTAGGTGGTGCGGTGGCGGGGCTGCTGTGGTGATGCGGCGGCTGTTGGTGGAGATTGCCGGATGTTTCGTCGGAGGAGGAGGATGGTCGGCGTTGGCGTCGGAATCAGTGACGACTATGGCCGGGCTTCGGTGAGGCTTGCGGGTGGTGGAGCGAGGGCGGCAGTGGTTCGCCGTGGATGGTGGTGGTGATGAGATCTCGCCGGAGCTAGGGAGCTCGAGATGGAGGGGGATGAGAGTGCTGCCGGAATGGTGGCCGGATGTAGAGGATGTGGCGGCCGGCGGTGGAGATCTGTAGCGGCGGCGACGGGAATGGATGGGGGCTGTGGCAGCGGCGGCCGGAGTGCTTGAGATTTCGGAAAAAGGATGAGCGGAGGGAGGCCGGAAGTTGCAGATTGGAAGTGGTGGAGGTCGGAGTGGCCACTGTTGCCCGTTCACATTTTTGCAAAATGTAATTTTGGGGAAGATGATAGGGTGGGTCCCACCTGTTTCATGATTAATTTTGATTAGTTTTTGTATTCTTTTATTTATTTATTTATTTAAATAACTAGAATAAACAAAAGTATAAAAATAGACAAATTTATTTAAAATTGATTTGTTGGCTTGTGTTCCGTTTAATGGATCCGTGTTCCACCAAACAGATAGCACCGAACCTGTAACACCCCGGTTTTTGGTCACCGCCACATCTCCCTAGTAAGGCACGGTTTCTCCGAGCTTACTAAAGAGATGCAAGGCTAGGTATTGCAGTATTTAAAACATTTAAAGCATTCAAAATAGCCCATACAATATAATTCAAAAAATAATAGCATAGCGCAGCGGAAATATTTAGTTTAGTACAGTATCGCAGCGGAAAATATAAAAAGGGCCGACATGGCCAAAACACGGGTTAAACAGGCCCGTTCATAATATAGTCTAAGTACGAAATTTAAAAGCAAAATAAGTGTTCCCCAAAATCCCATGCATGAATCGTGCTCACACATGCTCATTCCACATATTCTGTAAGGAAAGGAACAAAAATGGTTTTGGTCAGCAAAATTGCTGAGTAAGTTAACACATGCATGATCGTAGGGTTTAAAAGCCATTAATTTAATAATTTAACAAAAGCATGATAATAACATAATATATAATTTAATCTAATCAAGTATCCAATAGCCTAAATTATCTCAGGGCTCTATTTAATAACACATATCACATGGTTTAATCACAAAAGCCATAATTTAAATAAAGCATTTAAATAATTTAATTGGACAACAACATAATTTAATCTAATTTAATTTAATTTAAAATCCCCATTACATTCCCGATTTGGTATTTCAAAGTTTCACGATAAAATCGCGATGTCAACAAGTTTAGCCAGTAGCCCGGCGGCCGCAACCGTATCAGCCATACCCAGTACCACTCCGGAGCCTCGGGAAACCCATACGGATATTCACGAGAGTGTAGGCTCTAAGTTTCGCCGTTTAGGCAATCCATATCTCAAATTTAGCGCGCGGGGTCACCATCGTCCATTACGGCACGAAGTGAATCGTTAGGGGCACCCTGCAGAGCACTCACCCCTAATTTTAATTTATCAAGTTTGTAAGGGGATTTGGTTTTTAAAATCTGCCTTCCATTGTATTAATTTAGAAATAATATCTCAATTCGTTTCAACCCTAAAGGTTAATTCCATGTTTCAACAAGATTTCAAGATTTCGTTTCGGTAAATCACAGTTTACTCCAAAATTCGTCTAAAATCAGATTTAATTCCAAAAATTCCAAAATTTCATATCTGACTCGGAAACATCAAGATCTACAACTTTCGTGTTTTAACGTTTTCAATCCGAGATACCTAAGTAAGTCAAAATCGCCAATTTTCGCATAAGAAGATATCTGTTCGAGTTTAATGCACCACAGTTTAAGGATTTCAAATTCTACCATATCAATTCAACTCCAAATTTAATGAAATTTGGCAGGGATCATCTTAAGACATTTATCTACAACTTTCATGTTTGGCCAAAGATCTAAAACAGCCTAGATCCTATGTCAAAAACGTGATCAAGATCATTCCTAAGTTCTGTCCAAGATTTCGAGATCTAGATTCAAACAGTTCGGTTTCAACGGGTTTTCTCATATCAAATCAACTCCAAAAATTCCCAAATTTTTACAGTAGCTGGGTCTAAGTCTTAGGAACGTTTTTCGTGTTTTAAGTTTTTCCGTTTGAGTTCGTTTTAAGGGTCGGAAAAATTCACCAAATCTGTTGCGTCGGTAGAAAAACAAAAGTAGACAGATTTATGGTTCTTGTTGAATCTTTTAGGTTTCGAATGTTTTAAAATCTCCCAAAACCATGTAAGGTTAACTTACAGTGTCTATGAACGTCGGGGATGTCTAGTTCGGAGGCGTGGCTTCCAGATCACCGTTTCTCCTCTCCGTTCGTCGGGTTCTACGATCTAGATTCGATACGGGGTGTAGAAAGAAAAGAACCGAAGTTAGAATCCGTTTTCGGATTGAAACGTGAAAAGATTTATTGGACTAGAGCTTACCACAACGTTTGGAGACCTTGGATTTTCGTCCAAAGCTGCTGCCTCCGTTTGGTGCTTTCCGTCGACTCCGAATTTAGAGTTTCGAACGTATAGAAGATTGTAGGGTTTTGTAAACTTGTTTGGGGCTCCCAAGGGGCTTATTTATAGAATTCTCAATCCCTAGGGCGTCCACAACCGACCTAAAGGTCTGGAGTCGAGAGATGTTCAACCAAAAGTCAAAAAATCCGCGTTCGGGCGAGAGATTCACGCAACAAACGAATCTGTGGGGTGGCGCGGCCGTGGCGCGCTGAACCACCTTCACCGCGCGGCCACCGCGCCGACTTCGCCTGGACTTCGGTCCGGGCGGGTCGTGCGATCCGTCGTGCTTTTCCGCTTCTCTTTCGGGTTTCTATCCCTCTATGCTCCCGAATTCCGATTTCCGGGGTATATTCGGGTTCATACTTTCTCTCGAATTTTATTCTCAGTCTAATTGGATGTTTTGGACTCGAATACTCGAGTTCATTAGTGTCGGGTTTTGGTGTACCATTTATCCATCCTTTTTGTTGAATTAAATTCCTTTAATTCCTTTTTAAGTAAAAATCTCATTTCTCATTTCCTTATCTTTATTTATTTCTTTTATTTGCTGGATTTGTTTATTTATTTATAGTATTTATTTTATTTATTATTTATTTATTTAATTATTGTTTTATTTTATGTTGGAAAATTCTCGGGTATTACAGTCTACCCTCCTTAAGAATCAACTTCGTCCTCGAAGTTGTGTTTCGGCTTTTCTCGTCTCGTGCTAAGGTCTTGTGTTTGTTTTATTATGTTGTGACTGAACTTAGAATTAAAACTTCTAAGCTGCCTACGTACCCGGTAAAGGGATCAAGCCATAACGTAGTTCAAAAGTTTACAGAAATGCACGAAAAACAGGTGGTATCACATCCTCTCCCCCTTAAGATTGCAGTTATGTCCCCATAACTGTGTCGGTATCGGTTTGGAACAATGTCGGGTATCGTTCCCTCATATCGGATTCTACTTCCCAAGTTGTCGTCTCACTTTCGTGATTTGACCAAAGAACCTTGATCATTTTGATGGTTTTGTTCCTCGTTACTCGTTCCTTAGTATCGAGAATACGCGCTGGGACTTCTTCGTTAGTCAAATCTTCATCGAGCTCAATTATCTCCGGTTGAAGTACATGTGTCGGGTCCGGCACATACTTCTTTAGTTGCGAGACATGGAAGACATTATGAACTCTATCTAAGTGTGGCGGTAAAGCCAATCGGTAGGCTAGAGTTCCGACTCGTTCTAGGATTTCGTAAGGTCCTATGTATCGAGGACTTAACTTCCCTCGTTTGCCAAAGCGCATCACCCCCTTCATGGGTGATATCTTTAGCATGACTCTATTTCCCACTTGAAATTCTAGGTCTCGTCGTCTCACGTCGGCATAACTCTTTTGACGGTCTTGAGCGGCTTTCATCTTCCCTTGGATCACTTTGATTTGTTGAGCCATGTCTTCGATAAGTTGTGGTCCCACTACCACGGACTTATCGTTTTCTTCCCAGCTCAAAGGGCTTCGGCACTTTCGTCCATACAATGCCTCGAAAGGTGCCATGCCGATACTCGCATGGTAACTATTATTATAGGAAAACTCAATCAAGGGTAAATGAGATTCCAATTCCCTTTGAATTCCAACACGCATGCTCTCAGCATGTCTTCTAGTGTTTGGATTGTCCTTTCGGTTTGTCCATCCGTCATCGGGTGGAATGCGGTGCTCATTTTGATTTGAGTACCGAGAGCTTTTTGTAACTCCGTCCAGAAGTGAGAGACAAATCTACTGTCTCTATCGGAAATGATATCATGTGGTACTCCATGTCGTCGTACCACATTATCAATGTAGGCTCGGGCCAATTGGTCCATAGTCCACGTGTCTTTCATTGGGATAAATATGGCTGTCTTCGTTAGCCTATCCACAATCACCCAAATCTTATTCATGCCTTTAGGTGATCGGGGTAATCCCGAGACAAAGTCCATTGAGATGCTATCCCACTTCCAACTTGGAATCTCTAGTGGTTGCATCAATCCTAAGGGTTTATGTCGCACTGCCTTAACCTTTTGGCAGGTGAGACATCTTGCCACGAAATTCGCCACTTCCTTCTTCATTCTCGGCCACCAATAGATCTTCTTCAGATCCTTGTATAGCTTGTCACCTCCGGGATGTACGGAATATGGTGTGTTGTGCCCTTCCTCCATCAACCTTTGCTTCAATTCGGCACATTTAAGAGGCACACACCACCTCCCTTTGAAACGGATGCTTCCATCCTCGTGGACAGCAAATCCTATTGCCTTTCCTTCGGCAATATACCCTTTTATCTTCTCGAGTTTCGGGTCGCCCGGTTGAGCAAGTCGAATCTCGTCCAATATTGGAGTTTCGACGACCATGGCATTGACCGTTTCTCTCACTGTGCCAGGATGCACAAGTTCTAACTCCAATCTTGCCAATTCCATGTACAATGCCGGCGGAGTTATCAACGAGTTTGTCACGTGTTGGGTTTTCCGACTTAGGGCATCGGCTACCACATTCGCCTTCCCCTCGTGGTATGCTATCTCTAAATCGTAGTCCTTAATGAGTTCCAACCACCTTCGCTGTCTCAAATTCAACTCCTTCTGAGTGAATATATATTTCAAGCTCTTGTGGTCGGTGAACATTCGACACTTCCGCCCATAAAGGTAATGTCTCCATATCTTTAGAGCGAAAACGACCGCTGCCAACTCCAGGTCATGTGTCGGATAATTTTCCTCGTGAGGTTTTAGTTGGCGTGATGCATAGGCTACGACTCTCGAGTCTTGCATCAAAACACAACCTAAACCTTCCTTCGAAGCATCGCTATATACTTCGAAGTCACCATTCTCTGATGGTAGAGTTAATACGGGTGTGGTTGTGAGTCGTTTCTTCAGCTCTTGAAACGATGTCTCACATACTTCGGTCCACTCGTATTTTGCTCCTTTCTTAAGTAGCTGGGTCAAAGGACGTGCAATCCTTGAAAAGTCCTTCAAAAATCGTCTATAATATCCGGCTAATCCAAGGAAACTCCTTATTTCCGTTGGACTTTTCGGAGTTGCCCATTCAGTTACGGCAGAGACTTTTGCCGGATCCACTGATACTCCATCAGCGGATACTATGTGTCCGAGAAATGCCACTTCTTTCAGCCAGAAGTCACATTTCGACAGCTTGCCGTATAGCTGATTTCTTCGCAAGATTTCCAACACTTGATGTAAGTGTTTTGCATGCTCATCCTCGCTCTTCGAGTAGATCAGGATGTCGTCGATGAACACTACGACGCACTGATCTAACAATTCTCGGAACACGTTGTTCATGAGATTCATGAACATGGCCGGAGCATTTGTTAACCCGAAGGATAACACTGTGAACTCGTAATGGCCATATCGTGTTCGAAACGCCGTCTTTGGAATGTCCTTCTCGGCGATCCTCAGTTGATGATACCCAGATCGCAAATCGATCTTCGAGAATACTGAAGCTCCCTTCAGTTGATCAAACAGATCCTCTATTCTCGGTAGGGGGTATTTATTCTTAATGGTCACTTGGTTTAGTCCTCGGTAATCTATGCAAAGACGTAGTCCTCCGTCTTTCTTCTTGACAAACAAAACCGGTGCTCCCCAAGGGGACGTACTCGGTCTTATGTAACCTTTTCCCAATAGCTCCTCGAGCTGTTCCTTTAACTCCTTCATTTCCAGTGGTGCCATCCGGTACGGAGCTTTCGAGACAGGCTCTGTCCCCGGAATGAGATCTATTGTGAATTCAAGATCTCTCTCAGGTGGCATGCCCGGAACGTCTTTAGGGAACACGTCCGGGTATTCTCTTACCACTGGTATGCTATCAACCTTGTTCTCTTCCGCCTCAAGGTTGTGCACATAGCACGCATATAGTTCATACCCCTTACGCATCAAGTTACTTAGTTTAAGTGCACTAACGATTTTGTTACTTTTCTTAGGGGGCTGAGAGTAAAAGATAACTCTCTTTCCCCTACTTTTTGACAAGGTGATCTTTTGCTTTTGGCATTCGATCACCGCTTTATACTGGGATAGCCAATCCATCCCCAGTATGATGTCAAAGTCTCTTAAGTTAAATTCTACTAAGTTCGCAAAGAATTCTACGTTCTTTATCACTATAGGAATTCCGTTATATCGTTTAGAGCAAGACACTACTTCTCCAGAAGGCAATTGAATTCCTAAGCTAATTCTCTCGCACTTAGGTAGATCTAACTCAGGCACTATCCTTGATGCAATAATTGAGCAACTAGCTCCAGAATCAAATAGAACTCTAAGGGGTGTATTCAAAACATGAAATGTACCTGTCATCACTTCTCCTTGCGCAGGCACGTCCGCTTGGTTTACCACATTGAGCCTCCCCATAGGGCGTCCCTGATTGCCCTGTTGATTCGCATTCGGCTGTTGATTTTGTTGCTGGCTTTGATTCTGTGGGGGCGGAGGTCGTTGGTTCTGGTTCTGGTTTTGCGGCCTATTTTGAGGGGGTCTGTACCCTTGGTTATTGCCGTTTCGCCCGTTTTGGTTTTGAGGTTGTTCTTGCCCCGCGACCAAATCGTCCCTCTTCGTTATGTTCTCGAGCCTAGTTCGACAATCCCGTCGAACGTGACCCATTCGACCGCATCGGTAACAGGCGCCTTGTTGCGGGCATCCCCTTGCCAGGTGTGGTCGTCCACATCGCGGGCAAGGCGGTACCGGATCTTCTTGATTGAACCTCCTCCCAGTGTTGTTTTGTTGGGGCCTATTTGACCCTCTGCGCTGCTCGTTCCTTCCAGTGTTGTTCTCGTTTCTTGAGTCTCGGCTTCTCTTATCTTGAGGACCCCTGCTGGACTCCCCACTCACCCTTCTTTTCAGCTGCTGCACGCGTGCTACCGCTACAGCGCGATCGTATACGGCTTGCAAATCGGGGTAGTGTACCCCCGCGATCACTTCGCGCACAGACAGGTTCAGTCCTATCTCGAACTTCTGTGCCTTTTCCGCATCAGTAGGCACTAGCCTTGGTGCGAACCTCACCAGCTCCTTGAAGCGTGTGTAGTATTCTTGCACCGTTTGGCTCCCTTGCTTCAGTGACAGGAATTCTTCGTACATGGCAGCTTTGGTACTCAAGGGATAGAATCGATCCCGGAGTAGTTCCATCATCTCCATCCACGAGTAGGGCTCGTCATCTTCAGTCAGTTTGGCTTGCGTTGCTTGCCACCAATCATCAGCTTCACCTCCCAAGTAGTATGAAGCGACATGTACCCTCTCTCCTTCCGGACATTTGACCGCTCCCAGCAGCTTGTCAAAAGTCCGGATCCATTCCTCCAGTTTAGCTGGATCCTCCTCACCAGCGTAGTGGGGTGGCTGGTAAGGATTCACCATCGCCAGGTAGTTAGGGCGAGCTTGGGGCGGAGGTACCGCCGCAGCTTGACCCTGGTTGACTTGCGCGTTTCCGAGCGCAATCAACACTTCCTCTATCGTCCTAAGACGGTCGCCCACATTGTTCGGTGCGGGGGCGTCCTGCGCACCTTGGGGCTGTTCCTCATCAGGTTGGTTTGGTTCAGTGACGTTTGGTGGTGTTTCAGTAGGTGTTTCAGTGGTGGTTTGGGGAGCGGGTTGGGTTCTGCCTCTTCCTCTTCCTCTGGGTGCCATTCTGGTACAAATATGATAGATTAGGACTGGTGAATTTAGCATATAGTCTAAGCAATTTCTTTGAATGTATATGTGTGTAGCAATTTAGCACGTGGTGCTTTGTTCGGATTAAGAAGCATACGACGCCTCGGGGGTTTTATTTTAAAGTTTCCCTTTCGATTTTGAAAAAAAAAATAAATAAACCGGCCATTTTATTTCCTCAAAAGAAATTTTAGTACAAAAGTAGAAATATTTTTCTAGCAAAACAATGTCTAACAATAGAATCTCTAGTGCCTCATGACGTCTCCCGGTGGGGTAGCAGGATCTTCCTCCGGATCTTCCTCCTCCGAACTCGGCGGTAGTAGGTCGTCAAAGATAGTGTTTAAGTCTTGCCCGTGGGCACCGATGTATTCTTTTAGTATTAAGTTTTGCGTAGTGAGGGTTTGGACTTGGCGCTCGAGTTGGCTTATGCGGTGATGATCCGCCTCTCTCAAGTTGCCCATGTGGCGTAAATCGGCCTCCAATTAGCCATACGGTACTTCATCTGCTCTAAGGTTTGGTGGGAATCGAGATGAACACTCATCATCCTGACCATCAACTGCATCATGTCTTGACTAGCCATCTAGCGCAAGCAAGAGATCTAAGTTAATATTCGCCAAGATTCTAGGTTCAAGTTTCCAAAATTCTAAGTTCAAGTTTCGCCAAGATGCTAAGTTCAAGTTTCGCCAAGATTCTAAGTTCAAGTTTCCAAGATTCTAAGTTCAAGTTTCCAAGATTCTAAGTTCATAGCAGAGATGCAACATGCAAATGCAAATGATATTTCCCCCCAATAATAATTTAATGCACCACATGTATATATATATTTTCCCATGGGTTTTAAAAATAAAAATTTTCCCATGGAAATAATACTTTAAAATTTAAAAGAATAGTCAAAATACTAATAATAGTTCAAAAATAGTAATGGTTTAAAAATAATAGTTTAAAAATAGCCGGGCTCTGATACCAACTTGTAACACCCCGGTTTTTGGTCACCCAGGTCGGGATGTCACCGCCACATCTCCCTAGTAAGGCACGGTTTCTCCGAGCTTACTAAAGAGATGCAAGGCTAGGTATTGCAGTATTTAAAACATTTAAAGCATTCAAAATAGCCCATACAATATAATTCAAAAAATAATAGCATAGCGCAGCGGAAATATTTAGTTTAGTACAGTATCGCAGCGGAAAATATAAAAAGGGCCGACATGGCCAAAACACGGGTTAAACAGGCCCGTTCATAATATAGTCTAAGTACGAAATTTAAAAGCAAAATAAGTGTTCCCCAAAATCCCATGCATGAATCGTGCTCACACATGCTCATTCCACATATTCTGTAAGGAAAGGAACAAAAATGGTTTTGGTCAGCAAAATTGCTGAGTAAGTTAACACATGCATGATCGTAGGGTTTAAAAGCCATTAATTTAATAATTTAACAAAAGCATGATAATAACATAATATATAATTTAATCTAATCAAGTATCCAATAGCCTAAATTATCTCAGGGCTCTATTTAATAACACATATCACATGGTTTAATCACAAAAGCCATAATTTAAATAAAGCATTTAAATAATTTAATTGGACAACAACATAATTTAATCTAATTTAATTTAATTTAGAATCCCCATTACATTCCCGATTTGGTATTTCAAAGTTTCACGATAAAATCGCGATGTCAACAAGTTTAGCCGGTAGCCCGGCGGCCGCAACCGTATCAGCCATACCCAGTACCACTCCGGAGCCTCGGGAAACCCATACGGATATTCACGAGAGTGTAGGCTCTAAGTTTCGCCGTTTAGGAAATCCATATCTCAAATTTAGCGCGCGGGGTCACCATCGTCCATTACGGCACGAAGTGAATCGTTAGGGGGCACCCTGCAGAGCACTCACCCCTAATTTTAATTTATCAAGTTTGTAAGGGGATTTGGTTTTTAAAATCTGCCTTCCATTGTATTAATTTAGAAATAATATCTCAATTCGTTTCAACCCTAAAGGTTAATTCCATGTTTCAACAAGATTTCAAGATTTCGTTTCGATAAATCACAGTTTACTCCAAAATTCGTCTAAAATCAGATTTAATTCCAAAAATTCCAAAATTTCATATCTGACTCGGAAACATCAAGATCTACAACTTTCGTGTTTTAACGTTTTCAATCCGAGATACCTAAGTAAGTCAAAATCGCCAATTTTCGCATAAGAAGATATCTGTTCGAGTTTAATGCACCACAGTTTAAGGATTTCAAATTCTACCATATCAATTCAACTCCAAATTTAATGAAATTTGGCAGGGATCATCTTAAGACATTTATCTACAACTTTCATGTTTGGCCAAAGATCTAAAACAGCCTAGATCCTATGTCAAAAACGTGATCAAGATCATTCCTAAGTTCTGTCCAAGATTTCGAGATCTAGATTCAAACAGTTCGGTTTCAACGGGTTTTCTCATATCAAATCAACTCCAAAAATTCCCAAATTTTTACAGTAGCTGGGTCTAAGTCTTAGGAACGTTTTTCGTGTTTTAAGTTTTTCCGTTTGAGTTCGTTTTAAGGGTCGGAAAAATTCACCAAATCTGTTGCGTCGGTAGAAAAACAAAAGTAGACAGATTTATGGTTCTTGTTGAATCTTTTAGGTTTCGAATGTTTTAAAATCTCCCAAAACCATGTAAGGTTAACTTACAGTGTCTATGAACGTCGGGGATGTCTAGTTCGGAGGCGTGGCTTCCAGATCACCGTTTCTCCTCTCCGTTCGTCGGGTTCTACGATCTAGATTCGATACGGGGTGTAGAAAGAAAAGAACCGAAGTTAGAATCCGTTTTCGGATTGAAACGTGAAAAGATTTATTGGACTAGAGCTTACCACAACGTTTGGAGACCTTGGATTTTCGTCCAAAGTTGCTGCCTCCGTTTGGTGCTTTCCGTCGACTCCGAATTTAGAGTTTCGAACGTATAGAAGATTGTAGGGTTTTGTAAACTTGTTTGGGGCTCCCAAGGGGCTTATTTATAGAATTCTCAATCCCTAGGGCGTCCACAACCGACCTAAAGGTCTGGAGTCGAGAGATGTTCAACCAAAAGTCGAAAAATCCGCGTTCGGGCGAGAGATTCACGCAACAAACGAATCTGTGGGGTGGCGCGGCCGTGGCGCGCTGAACCACCTTCACCGCGCGGCCACCGCGCCGACTTCGCCTGGACTTCGGTCCGGGCGGGTCGTGCGATCCGTCGTGCTTTTCCGCTTCTCTTTCGGGTTTCTATCCCTCTATGCTCCCGAATTCCGATTTCCGGGGTATATTCGGGTTCATACTTTCTCTCTAATTTTATTCTCAGTCTAATTGGATGTTTTGGACTCGAATACTCGAGTTCATTAGTGACGGGTTTTGGTGTACCATTTATCCATCCTTTTTGTTGAATTAAATTCCTTTAATTCCTTTTTAAGTAAAAATCTCATTTCTCATTTCCTTATCTTTATTTATTTCTTTTATTTGCTGGATTTGTTTATTTATTTATAGTATTTATTTTATTTATTATTTATTTATTTAATTATTGTTTTATTTTATGTTGGAAAATTCTCGGGTATTACAGAACCATAATTTATCATTCTCAAATTAAGTCAAGAATGAGATTTTTAATATTTTTATCATGTTTTTGGATTTTTAACACAAATCTAATAAAATAACAATATTTTTGTATTTTTCAATACCAACTTATTATTTATACAAACTTGCAAATATCTGTCAATTCAATTGCTTTCTTATTTAAATAAGACCGGAATGCGATCAAATGCCCATGTTTAGACACGGAAATAGATTGAAAATAATGGTAAATTTTGGCCATTATCACTGCGCACCATCTCCACTATGGTTCTATTCTTCCTCTCTGCTACACCATTTTGTTGAGGAGATCTTGGAACAGTGAGAGGCCTCCGGATCCCGTTTGCTTCACAATACGCCATGAACTCATTGGATGTGAATTCACCACCTCGGTCGGTTCTCATGGATTTGATTTCTAGTCCGCTCTCCTTTTCAACGGCAGCTTTAAATTTCTTGAAGGCTTCAAATACTTCTGATTTATGCTTCAAGAAATACACCCATGTTTTTCTAGAGAAATCATCAATGAAGAGCAGGAAATAATTGTTGTTACCTAGAGAACTTGGCTTGATCGGTCCACAAACATCGGCGTGGATTAACTCCAACGGCTTTTTAGCTCGCGAGGTTGACTCCTTTGGGAATGGCCTTCTAGCTTGCTTCCCAAGTATACATCCTTCGCATAGTTGGTCGGGATGCTTGATGGATGGTAATCCTCTTACCATTTCCTTCCTTGATAACAACTCTAATCCTCCAAAATTTAAGTGCCCAAATCATAGATGCCATAACCAAGACTTATCCTTAACGCAAGCTTTAAGGCATTTTGCTAAATCATTCCGAATATTTAGTAGAAACTTCCTATTCTTCGACATTGGCACCTTTGCTATCAAATTATTTTCCTTATCTCTTATTGAAAGGTTATAATCCTTCAAGTGAATATCATAACCTTTCTCTAAGAGTTGTCCCAAACTCAATATATTATTTTTCATGTTGGGCATATAATAGACATTCGAGATGAAATCATGACCACCATTTTTTAAGCGAATCAAAATTTTTCCTTTTCCTTGAACTGGAATTTTTGATTCATCACCAAAGGAGACATTGCCACTTACCGATTCATCCAACTCCACGAACATACTCCTTTTGCCGCACATGTGGTTGCTTGCTCCCGTATCGAGGTACCAAGTATCATCTTGCCTTTCATTTTCTCCTTTGTATGCCAAGAGCACACTTGCATTTTCTTCCTTTTTGCTCTCAACGAAGTTGGCCTTCTCTTGAACCTTTTGTTTTTCTTTCCAACACTCGGAAGCATAATGCCCAAATCTATTACAATTATAGCATTTTATAGAAGATTTATCATACCTCGACTTCGGGTTACTCCTTCCATGACCAAATTCTTTTCTTTCTCCACTATTTGCATAGCCCCTCTTGCTTGTCCTCGTCCTCTTCCTCGTCCACGTCCACGTTCTCGACTTTGTCCACGACCTCTCCCAAAACGATCATCACTTGGGCCTTCATCATTCTCTTTTGGCCTCACTTGCAATTTTAATAATTGCTCAACTATGTCTTGCTTTCTTTTATGTTTTTCTTCATATGCTTGTAGTGACCCCATCAAGAGATCAATAGTCATCTCCTCCAAATTTTTAGTTTCTTCAATAGTCACCACAATATGCTCAAATTTGGGAGTTAGTGAACGCAATATCTTTTCCATTATTCTAACATCCTCCAATTTTTCACCATTTCTTTTCATTTGGTTTGATACCGTCAAAACTCTAGTAAAATAATCCGAAACGGACTCGGACTCTTTCATTTGTAGGGACTCAAATTCACCATGCAAAGTTTGGATGCGTACCTTCTTAACTTGATCGGCTCCTTTGCATGATACTTGAAGCTTCTCCCATGCTTCCTTAGCCGTGGTTGCACTTGAGATCTTCTCAAAATCTTCTCCCAATGCTTGGTAGATGAGATAGAGAGCTTTCTTGTCCCTCTTCTTTACATCTCGTAGCCGATCCTTTTGTTGTTGGGATAGTGATGCCTCATCTTGTGGTTGTTCATAACCACTCTCTACAATCTCCCAAACATCATGAGCACCTAAAAGTGCCTTCATCTTGATACTCCAATTATCAAAGTTGATCTTATTAAGTAAAGGGACTTGGAAAGATTATAGGTTGTTAGCCATCTTTCACAGGAAGAGGACCTTATGGCTCTGATACCACTTTGTTGGAGGATAAAATATGGAGGAAGGGATATTTTGGTGTGTAAATATTTGTGGACGTATGGTTTTATATTTGAGAGGTTAGAGGCTAAGTGTTAATATGGAGCTTGAAAGGTTTGAAAGAAGAGAATGATGCTTGAGAAAGTTTTATTATAACTCAACTTACTTGTTCTTCTTGTTGTGTTATTATAAAATGATACATGATCCACCTATTTATACTACTTCATGGTATAATCTCTATTATTCTAGAGAATTCTACACTAGTTCCTTCCTAATAAATCTAGATAATACTTATTATTTGATCACTGTTGTGAATACATACAACTAGTTTAGCCTATTAGCATATGTATATAGTGCTAGTGTAGTAAAAACTAAAGACTATAATGAAGAAATATAAAGAAAGAAGATGAAGTGTATAATGGACACTATATGATTATGATGAGAGCATTTCCTTCTCTTTTCTTGCATTACATTTGAGCAAAGAGTGGGGTATTTATACAAGATTTTTTCCACTAAATCCACTATAAAAAATCACTATCAAAGCCACTATGGTCACTTATTGGAGTGGTTATTATGGAATGGTTAAGTGGAGTGGATGTTTTAAATGGTAGTGTGGAAGACATATACATAATGTTCACAACACTCCCCCTTGTATGTCTTCGATACAAAGAATATGCCTCGTTAAAACCTTACTAGGAAAAAACCTAGTGGGAAAAAATCCAAGTGAAGGAAAAAGAGTACAATATTCTTGTATCCAGTGCTCCCCCTGATTTGGACATTATTTTAAATCTCGAAGCCGCCACATTCCAATTTTCTTCACGAGTTTCTCGAACGTTGCAGTCGGCAATGCCTTGGTAAATAGATCCGCTAAATTATTTTCTGATCGAATTTGTTGCACATCGACTTCACCATTCTTTTGAAGATCATGAGTGTAGAAGAATTTTGGTGAAATATGCTTCGTTCTATCTCCTTTGATATAACCCCCTTTCAACTGGGCTACACAAGCCGAATTATCTTCAAATAAAATTGTTGGGGGCATTTGTGGTTCAATGATTAAACCACAACTCTTCAATATATGTTGAGTCATTGACCTCAACCAAACACATTCTCGACTTGCTTCATGGATTGCTAATATTTCGGCATGATTAGAAGAAGTAGCAGTTAGAGTCTGCTTCATTGACCTCCAAGAGATAGCAGTTCCATCACACGTGAAGATATAGCCTGTTTGAGATTTGGCTTTGTGTGGGTCTGATAAATAACCTGCATCGGCATAGCCAATTAACTCATGTCGAGAGTCTTTTGGGTAAAATAACCCAAGATCAATTGTTCCTTGGAGATAGCGAAAAACATGCTTTATGCCTTTCCAATGTCGTTGAGTAGGGCAAGAGCTGAATCTTGCGAGTAGATTGACTGCAAACGCGATATCAGGTCGCGTGCTGTTTGCAAGATACATTAACGCACCAATTGCGCTTAAATATGGGATTTCTGGGCCAAGTTGCTCTTCATTATCTTCTTTTGGCCTAAATGGATCCTTTGCAGGATCAAGTGCCCGAACGACCATTGGATTATTTAGCGGATGAGCATAATCCATTCGAAATTGCTTTAATACCTTTTGGGTATAAGCTGATTGATGAACAAATATGCCCATTTCCAAATGCTCAATTTGTAGGCCAAGGCAAAATTTCGTTTTCCCGAAATCTTTGATTTTAAACTCCTTTTTCAGATATTCGACCGCCTTTTTCAACTCTTCAGGAGTTTCAATTAGATTTAAATCGTCAACATAGACTGCGACGATCACAAATTCTGACCCATTTTTCTTTATAAATACACAAGGGCTGATCGGGTCATTTGTATAGCATTCCTTTATCAAACTTTCACTGAGGCGGTTGTACCACATTCGGCCAGATTGCTTGAGCCCATACAACGATTTTTGCAGTTTGATGGAATAAGTTTCTCTGGATTTTGAGTTGCAAGACTCAGGTAATTTAAACCCTTCAGGTATTTTCATATAAATATCATTTTCCAATGAGCCATATAAATATGCAGTAACAACATCCATCAGCCTCATTTCGAGATTTTCTCGTACTGCTAGACTCATTAGATACCTGAATGTTATTCCATCCATAACTGGGGAATATGTTTCCTCAAAATCAATTCCCGGTCGTTGTGAAAAACCTTGGGCTACAAGCCTTGCCTTATATTTGGCAATTTCATTATTTTCATTTCTTTTTCTCACAAACACCCATCTGTAGCCAACAGGCTTCACATTTTTTGGTGTTTGGACAATAGGGCCGAATACTTTTCGTTTATTCAGTGAATCTAGTTCAGACTGTATCGCATCTTTCCATTTTGGCCAATCATTTCTTTTCCGACATTCTTCAACTGATCTTGGTTCAGGATCCTCGTTATTTTCCATTACATCGAGTGCAACGTTGTATGCAAAAGCATTATCAACGTTTGTTTCTTTGCGGTTCCAACATTTCCCAGTATTGATATAATTGAAAGAAGTTTCAATAACTTCATTTTCTTCTGGGTGAATATTTTTAGGATCAACCTTTTCGGGGGTTGAATCAATTTCTCCTTCAGGAGTATCATCGGTGATTGATTTATCACCCATATGGATAATTTTTCTCTTTCGTGGATTTTTATCCTTGGAACCCAAAGGCCTACCACGCTTCAGGCGTGCAGTAGGTTCATTTGCACTTGGAATTTGCGCTTCTGGGACATTTATATTGGCTGGTGCATTTGCTGCATCATTTATATATGATTTTGTGACTTTAGCAGCATCATTAAAAGCATCGGGTAATTGATTTGCAATTCCCTGCAAATGCACAATTCTTTGAACTTCAAGTTCGCATTGCCTTGTACGAGAGGATCAAGGAAATCAAATGGACTTTGCCAAGATATTTCCTTTTTCAGTTGATCATTTCCTCCCCCTAATGTCAGGAATTGAGTTTCATCAAAATGACAGTCTGCAAATCTTGCAGTAAATAAATCACCCGTTTTTGGCTCAAGATATTTAATAATCGAGGGTGATTCATACCCGACATATATGCCCAACCTTCTTTGAGGTCCCATTTTTGTGCGTTGTGGTGGCGCAATCGGTACATAAACCGCACACCCAAAAATTCGCAAGTGGGATATATTGGGCTCCTTTCCAAACACAATTTGTGTAGGGGAGTAGCTATGATAGCTTGTCGGCCTTATTTTCACAAGTGCGGCTGCATGCAATATAGCATGTCCCCAAGCAGGAATAGGGAGTTTTGATTTCATTAACAAGGGTCTTGCAATTAATTGCAATCGCTTAATAAATGATTCTGCCAGACCATTTTGCGTGTGCACATGAGGCACATGTTGTTCAACAGTAATTCCAATCGACATGCAGAAATCATCAAATGCATGTGATGTATATTCTCCAGCATTATCAAGGCGTATTTTCTTTATCGGATGATCTGGAAACTGTGCTCGCAATTTTATAATTTGTGCAAGTAATCTTGCGAATGCCAAATTGCGAGTTGATAATAAACAAACGTGTGACCAGCGTGATGACGCATCAATTAGTACCATAAAGTACTTGAAAGGTCCACACGGTGGATCAATAGGTCCACATATATCGCCTTGAATTCTTTCTAGGAATGTAGGGGATTCAATTCCCACTTTTACTGGAGATGGTCTGGTTATCAATTTCCCTTGTGAACAGGCTGCACAATTGAACTCATTTGGGTTCAATATCATTTGCCTTTTCAATGTATGGCCATTTGAATTTTCAATAATTCGCCTCAGCATTACACTGCCAGGATGCCCAAGTCTATCGTGCCAGGTAATAAATTCACCAGTAGCTTTCAAGCTTACTAGGTTATGTATTTCTGCGGCACATATTTTTGTATAGTATAAGCCAGAGGAGTAACATGGCAATTTTTCATTCACAAATTTTTTGCCATTTTCAATTCGAGTTATCAAAAGATACTCTTGATCTGCCTCTTTTGAAGTTTCAATGTGATATCTATTTTTTCGAATATCATTGAAGCTCAGTAAATTTCTTCGAGCTTTGCGTGAGAACAAGGCATTTTCAATTGCCATTTTTGTCCCTTCAGGGAGAAATATAACAGCTTTACCGGAGCCTTCAATGCATTTTGCATTACCGCTTATAGTTTTCACTGCGGTCTTTTCCAATTTTAAATTGGAGAAATAGCTTTTGCTTTTCAAATGCTATGCGTTGTTGCACTGTCAATGAGGCAGATATCATCTCCGACTTTTGAATTTCCAGCATCCATTTCTTTACAAGAATATAAGAATGTTATTAAACATCAGCAATATAATTGTAAATGGATAATAAAAGGGAAGTACAGGATATCATTATTTATATTAAACATGAATTATAAAAGATAAGTACAAAATATATATATAGCTATATAATATATTATTTGGTAACAGTATCTGGCTCAATAAAATCATCAGCTTCCAGGTGCGTGATATTATCATTTAATATATCATCATAAGTATCATCGTGGGCATTATGGTGTGCTTCAACACCTGGTCTTTCTTTTGGTTTCGAGGCCTGATACAGTTCAGCTAAGTGTTTAGCTGTGTGGCATGTTTGAGCCATATGGCCTTTAATTCCACAACGATCACAAATTTCATCATTTTGTTTATGCTTTCTTGCATAATTTCTTTGTTGTGGTTTGTAAGGCCTTCTGGTATCATATCTGCGATTTTGTTCAAATCGAGGCTTATTTCGATAATTATTTTGACGAGATGATTCACCTCTGCCTCGATTGTGATACCGATTTTGGCCACGATCATCATTTTGATTTTTAAAGTGCCCACGATCACGCACATATTTCGATGATTGAGCCGCGTTCACCTCAGGGAACGGTTTTGCACCTGCGGGCCTAGATTCATGATTTCTCAACAACAATAGGCTGTTTTGTTCAGCCAATAATAAGCAGGTGATAAGATCAGAATATCTCTGAAAACCTTTTTGACGGTATGTCTCACTCAATACTGAGTTTTTAGCATGAAACGTAGAATACGTTTTTTCAAGCATTTCTGCTTCAGATATCTTTTGCCCACATAATTGCAATTGGGCCGTAATTTTGAACACAGCGGAATTATATTCCCGGACTGTTTTGAAGTCCTGAAGTCTCAGGTTTGTCCAGTCATCAAGGACTTTTGGAAGCACCGTCTTTTTAAGATTATCATATCTTTCTTTCAGCTTTTCCCACAATGCCAGTGGGGATTCCACAGTCACGTACTCCATTTTAAGTGCCTCTTCGATATGATGGCACAAGAAAATCATGGCTTTTGCCTGATTTTGATGGCTGGGATTTTTGCCTTCAGCAATAGTATATTCCAGACCCATTGAAGTAAGATGCATTTTTACATCTCGGGCCCAGGACATATAATTGCTTCCTTCAACGGTTAAGGGAGCAAATTCCTGCTTTGCAAGATTAGCCGTAATCTTATTGAAAGTTTAGAAATAAGAGATTATACCTCAAATGATAATCTGGACAGAGTCTCCTCGTGCTGATAACGTGTTGTGAATAAATACAACTAGTTTAGCCTATTAGCATATGTATATAGTGCTAGTGTAGTAAAAACTAAAGACTATAATGAAGAAATATAAAGAAAGAAGATGAAGTGTATAATGGACACTATATGATTATGATGAGAGCATTTCCTTCTCTTTTCTTGCATTACATTTGAGCAAAGAGTGGGGTATTTATACAAGATTTTTTCCACTAAATCCACTATCAAAAATCACTATCAAAGCCACTATGGTCACTTATTGGAGTGGTTATTATGGAATGGTTAAGTGGAGTGGATGTTTTAAATGGTAGTATGGAAGACATACACATAATGTTCACAACAATCACATGTTTGTTTCTAGATTTTTCTTACATCCACATGGTTCTACATCTTTTATTATCCATAATCTCAACTTCTCTAGAATCATCTATTATAAAATTAAGTTTATTACTTTATAGGGTGTTTTATTAAATACATTCGGGTCCACGAGTTCATGGGACTAGGTCCAGGTCTTCTCGGTCAGTTCTTCAACTGTTTAGATCCAGGGAAGTATATTTCGGGTTTGGATCGGGTTTTGGATCTGAAATTATTTTCCTCTGGCTGGACCCGACCCATTGACATACCTACTAGTGGCTTGCGCCACCTAGTCGGTCTTTCCCGCTTAATTCTCTTCATCTTCTCTTTCTTTTTCCACACTTCGGATTCTGCGGGAAAAGTAATACCCTACCTGTGGTATTAAAGGGTGCTTAAATCACCATCCGATAATCTGTTGTACTTAGTAAAACATTGCGGCTGCGGTTCTTTGGATTGATTGGGGGTTTCAACTTTTGATCTGTCTCCCGTATCACGATTACGATGAGACCAAAGATCTATCTTTTGGGGGATTCCATTACCAGACAGTCCTGCGATGGCGGCTGGAGTGCCTCTTTGGCAAATCATTCTGTCGCACGGTATGACCCTGATTCTCCTCGATTTCTTCGATACTCCCATTTCTCTACTATCTATGCTCCATCGTTTAAGTGCGTTTGTGTTTGTGGTTAATCGAAATCGACTCAATTAGGATTTAGGCTGACGTGGTGTTGAGAGGCTACAGCGGATGCTATAGCAGATGGGCTTCAGAGGTGAAGGAGAAGGTGATTCCCAGCGGCGAAAATCTTGTGGCGGTGACGGTGTTCTTCGGGGCCAACGACGCCAGTCTCCCCGACAGAAGCAGTGGGTTCCAGCACGTCTCCCTGGAGGAGTACAAGCAGAATTTGCACGCTATTGTTTCCTTTCTCAAGGTACAATCACAAAAGGTTTTGATTTTTAGCATTGATCGCTGAACCTTATTACAGCTTTTTTGCCCCTCAATTGTTGGTGTCTCCAACCCTACATTTTAGCACTTCTGATTTTGTTTACTGACTGATGAAGATCCGAGGAGGAATGTTGAATTTATATGTACTTGTTTAAACTTTTGATTTTTAATGACTGACTCATTATAGTCATTGGACTTCATTTTGAACTTCTTATTCCTAGTGATTTGCCTACCACTCAGCTCTTAAGGTTTCTGTTCATAGCATACTATTCAATATTCATTTGCTTCTGTTTTAAGTCTTGTCTTAATGGATGGAATATTCAGTTGGTTAATGTAACTAAATTTCCATAATCCATATGTGATATGACTTATTAATCTGTTTGGGACTAATGTGCGGAAGTGTAAAGTTTCTTTAGGTACCCTTATGGGGACAACCCTTCAGGCCTGCCAGAAAGAACAAACGCAGCTGCTGGTAGCTACGCCAAACAATGCCTTGCAGTTGCAGCTGAATGTGGAGTTCCAGCTGTAGATCTCTGGGGGAAAATGCAGCAAACTCCCGGGTGGGAAAAGGCTTATCTAAGGCACTTTCTAATATCTAAAGTCGTTTGTAATGAATGCTTTCTTCGATTGTATGCGATGAGCTGTTTTTAACACATCTGCACTATGCAGTGACGGTTTGCATCTCACTCGAGATGGCAACAAAGTTGTGTTTGAGGAAGTGATTGAACGGCTAAGGCAACACGGAGTAAGTCCTCAGACTCTACCAGCTGATGTCCCCCTTTGTGATGAGATCGACCCTGATGATCACGTGAAGTCTTTGCGCAACTAGTTTGCTTGATTCCTTAACTTGATCCCTTAACAAAGTAAAGAATGCAAGCTATGCCTATTTGTTGTTTATGTTCTGTGGCTTCCTGTAAGATGGTTTGCTGTATCCTTTTGTCTATCAATTTACCTTTTTATTTACTTTATTTTATTTTTTCACATTATCCCGTTTAAATGTAAAGGGACTGGGGACGAGAACTTGTCCAAGCGACCAAGTCCATGTCTTCAAACCTTAGGATTGAGGGTTCGATTCCCACATGACCCTTACTCCTTCCTTTTATCTCTTTGTAATTTGTATGACATGAGCTACCATCATCCTTTGTTTGGCTCCAGCTCCTTAAGAAAATGTAAAGGGACAGTGATTGCTTTTCGGTGCATTTTGCATTATGCATCTTATGAACTGGTTGGGATTGGGACTGAAATTACAAGAACATAAATTCTTAGCCTTTAGCCTTTAACGTAAAGTATTAAAGCATAATGGACAAAGTTTTAGATAAGGACGAAGTTCTTTTTATGCTCATGCATTTATATACTTCCTCGGTATTTTATTATTGTCAACCTTTGCATGGTAAACACTATTCATTGAGTAACTTTGATTGACTTTTTTCACACAGTTACATAAGATAAAACATAGTCAAGTGAGATCTTGTTAATTGCCTCAAAAAAAAAGTGTGATCTTGTTAGATTCGTCTAATCACGTAGTTTTATAATATTAAAATTTTATAATTTTTTATTTTATAAAATTTGAAATAATATTCTTTAAAAATGTGTATTGGACTGCGTAAAAACATGGAATGTTAAAATTTTTTGAATACGGAGGGAGTATTTATTTACTGTGGGTTGATGACTCATCTCCACCAATATGCTCTTTTCACCAGATACGATCTGTTTTACCATTTTCAAATGCAGACGCTTAACAACCTATATAGGTTAGAAAATGAGTGGTGGGGCCTATGCCACAATAAATGCAGACTGTTTTTTTGGTAAACAATGACACATGTGTGTCGATAAAGGTGTATAGGAGCCCAAACCATTAAATGCAGACTGTTTTTATCCACCACAAGATGTAAAATTAAAAGGAAAATTCTACAAAGAAGGAAGATAGCCTGAAATCTGAATGAGAACAATCAAGCTGAACGAACACACGACATGTTAAAAGTGAATGAATTAATCCCCTAAAACTCTAGAAAGGTGAAAGTATTATATTCAATTGAATGAGGGCTGAATCCATCTTCCAGAAGAACCATTGTTAAATACTCCGCCAATAACAAATTAAAAATGTTGTGCCAACCAACGTCATCAATTATATATTTCATCCTGCGATTCAATTCTCGGACAACTCAAAAATAAAGCATTGGCCACTAGAACTTCTAGTGACTGGATCTGGAATTGAAGGCATGAAACTAGTGAAATAAGAGGTCCAGGCAGGAAAGAATTGGAATAATCAACTCTAAAAAGGCCCCTACAAACGAACATGAAGATGAAGCAATCTGAGGGAATTCGTGAAAAGACGAATATCATCGTTTAAAACTCCATCGCCATATTTGTTGCCTCGTGTGCCATGCTTTGAAAACAATGGAAAATTTTGTAGTGTTAAAGGGGCCTCAAAAAAGTGGGGGCTTGGGCAAGAGCTCCCGGTAAAAAGGCCCATGCTCCATGCCTGGAGGGGAATTGTAACACCCCGGTTTTGGTAACCCAGGCCGGGATGCCACCGCCACACCTCCCTAGCAAGACACGGTTTCTCCGAACTCACTAAAGAGATGCAAGGCTATGGTTTTTCAGAATTTAAAACATTCAAACAGCCCATTTATAAATAATTTAAAAATAATACATCAAAGTTGCAGCGGAAATAAAGTATAAGGGCCGTCATGGCCAAAACACGGGTTAAACAGGCCCGTTCATGCAAATTCTAGTCTAACGCAAAATTTAAAATATAATGTAATCCCCAAAAATTCCCAGTATGCATATGATGATGCATATTCTTCAACTCTGAAAGAAAAAGAGGATAAATGGTTTGGGTCAGCAAAAACGCGCTGAGTAAGTTAACACATAGCATGGGTTAGGGGTTTCAAAGCCTTTAATTAAATTAAATAAAAAGATGTTTTGAGCTTTTAAAAATTCTTCCCGATACGCCACCATCTCAACAATATTTAATTTAGCCGGCAATCCGGCGGCCGCAGCCAATTTCATAAAATCTGAGCTTTTTTTTATTTATTTCCCGTTACGCCATCATCTCAACAATATATCATTTAGCCGGTGATCCGGCGGCCGCAGCCAATATCAAAAGTATCATTTAGCCGGTGATCCGGCGGCCTCAGCCAATATCAATAGTATCATTTCTCAAAATATTTTTATCTTTCTTTTATAGTTCACCATTCACCAGGGCTCTTGTGACCGCAATCCTCATAATCAATATTTCCGCAGGAAAACATACAATCGCCCTTGGGGAATCTAACCCGCAAGAACTCAATACATCCTAGGGAATCGAACCCGTAGGAATCAACACACGTCCTGGGGAATCGAACCCGCAGGAAAACAAACAATCGCCCTTGGGGAATCGAACCCGCAAGAACTCAAATACATCCTACGGAATCGAACCCGTAGGAATCAACACACATCCTGGGGAATCGAACCCGCAGGAAAACAAACGATCGCCCTTGGGGAATCGAACCCGCAAGAACTCAAATACATCCTAGGGAATCGAACCCGTAGGAATCAACACACATCCTGGGGAATCGAACCCGCAGGAAAACAAACGATCGCCCTTGGGGAATCGAACCCGCAAGAACTCAAATACATCCTAGGGAATCAAACCCGTAGGAATCAACACACATCCTGGGGAATCGAACCCGCAGGAAAACAAACAATCGCCCTTGGGGAATCGAACCCGCAAGAACTCAAATACATCCTAGGGAATCGAACCCATAGGAATCAACACACGTCCTGGGGAATCGAACCCGCAGGAAAACATACAATCGCCCTTGGGGAATCGAACCCGCAAGGTAAGAACACATTTCGCAAGTTTCACGAGTTTAAAACCGATCGATGTCACAGTTTGCGCCTTTTCAGTTTAAAAATCCATTACTTAGGAGATTGATCTGAAATCTTCACAGTAACTCAAAAACATCCCAACGAACAACTTTCGTGTTTTAAGTTTTTCGGAAAAACGATGGGAAGCATGTCAAAAATCAAGTTTTCTACACAAATAGTATGCTGTCAGGATTCAGGTTTGACACCTGTCATAGATTTGACTTTTTAACATACCAAATGAACTCCAAAAATTCTTAAAATTTACAGACACATACTAGACATGATTATCTACAACTTTTGTTTAGATCACAAAGATTAATTCGGACTAGAAATGATAGAAATATGCTCATCAAGTTTGGTTAAGAAATCTGTCATCTTTTGAAATTTCTTTAAAACGCAGAATATGTCCGACTCGATTTGGGGTATCAAAACTCGATGAAAATTTCTGAAATTTTTACACAGTATAGCTTAAGATCTTAGGATCAAAATCTTAGTTTTGAGTTTTTTGGTTTGAACTCTTGAAGTAGGGGTTTTGATCCAATTTCAAATCTGTCACAGTTTCAAATTTGACTTTTAGGGCAGGTTTGTTGGAGGCCGTTTTCGGATATCAAAACACAATGAAAAATTATGAAAATTTTACAGAAGCTAGATCTATGTCTTAGGAACGTTTTTCATGTTTTGAGTTTTCTCGTTTGAAGACTTTTAAGGGTTCGAAAAATTCATACGAAAACGCTGCGCCGGGGGTTTTTCTTGTTGACAGATTTTAGAGTTTCTAAATCTCTATGTTTGGTTGCATTTTAAGTCACCCAAAACCATAGTAAGGTTAACTTACGAAGATTGTGTTCTTGAGTCATCCAAACACCTACGAACGGATCTACGAAACGCAAAGTTCCCGACTTTGGCCACGAACGTATTTGCAATCAACGATTCAAGAGTTAGATTGGGGATTTGAGAGGAAAAACGAGATTGAGAACCTAAGATACTACTTACCAAAGATCTAAGCACTGTGATCCTTGATCTACACACTTCCTCGGTCGGATTTGGTTGCCGGAAAGTCGCCGGAAGTTCGCCGGAAAGGTGTTTTGGCTTTGGGAGAGTTTTGGGAGAGTTTTTGGGTGAAGAAATGAAGTAGATGGGTGATAATGGGGTGTTGGGGTGTATTTTTGCCATTAAAGAGACAAAAATCCGACAAGTAATCGGCAGCTACAGTACCCGCACGTGCTACAGTAGTGCTACAGTACTGCTACAGTACTGCTACAGTAGACACGTGCTACAGTAACTTTTAATTTTTTTTTTTTTTTTTAATATTAAGATTCCTTCTCTACCAAAAATAAAAATCATAATGTGGGAATTATCCGTGATTGTTGGGACAATTCGATAAACTCGTTTCGAGTTGTTATCTTCCGATAAATAATAAATTCCGCTCTCTCGGAATTATTTCGGTTTTAATAATTTAAATCCAATTCTTTATTTTTGGATTTAAATTTTCGATGGCGATTTCTCGGGTATTACAGGAATGATGGGGGATCAGATGAAAAAATGAAATCCCAACCACAAGGTTGGAACTTGGAAGATATAGACTTGACCAATTGACTGGATGGTTACAAAAAATACCCACAACTTATTAATTCATATATTCCCTTTTAACTTATTAAAAAATAGTAATTATCAAGTTATTCTGAATATTGTAACATTTTCGTATTACGTAAATTTATGTATCAATTGGCATGAGCAATTTGCATGCATTAATGCCATGACTAACTTTATTAATGGGACAAAAAATTAAGCAAATTGTTTTACAATACAATGAACACTAGTCAGTAACCAAGCTTCAGATCACCTTTTGTAAGTTTTCAGGATTGAGACGTTCACCTATACTTCCTCCATTCCAATTTATTTGACACGGTAGGAGTTTTGTTACTGTTCATTGAGTAACTTTGACCGACTTTTTAATATAGTTATATAGGACAAAAAATAGTCAAGTGAGATCATGTTAGATTCGTCTAATACACATTTCATAATAGTCAATACACATTTCATAATTTTTACTTGTACGCAATTTGAGTTATTGAAGGTTGAAAATGTGTATTTAATTGCGTGAAATGTAGATCCATGGCAATTAAAAAGGAACGAAGGAAGTATAAAATATTGTGAATATATATTATTAGAAAATTTCGAATTTCATTGCCAAAATATTAGTAGCTAATAAATTTCGATCACTAACCTCAGTAGGAACCAAAATTTGGAAATTTTCTACTAAAGTTTTTTGGTAGTTAAAATAGAAAATTCTTGTAGTGATAGGGTCTGTTTGGGAGTTTAGCAGATAGCAGAAGCAGATAGTAGATTTGACCAGCATATTCGTTCAGCAGATTTGAGTAGTAGATTTGACCAGCAGATAGTAGTAGCAGATTTGATTAAAGATGTTTGGTAGATTAGCAGATATTAGTACAAAATGAATATGCTTCTCAATCTGCTTCATAAGGAAGCATATTATATTTGAGCAGATTTGAGCAAATCTGCTCATTAAATCTGCTTGTTACCAAACACCTAAAAAGAGCATATTTCTTGGTCAAATATGCTAAAAGTGAATCCGCTATGTAATATGCTCTCATCCAAACAACCCCATAATTAAAGATGAACTAAGCTAGACCCAAACATAGGTTGGGTATTGGGTTTTATAAAACCCGACATCCTAAGAGTGGAAATGAGTTCGGGTTTTGACCCAATACCAAACCAGACAAGAGTCTCGACTTGAATCTTGTGTTTCATAGGATTAGGACCCGACCTATTGTCATATGTAAATATAATACTTCCTCTACACATATGTATCTATCTTTATTTTCGGCTCAGTTCCTATACAGACTACTACAGCAACTGCACCTGCAGTTTTGCTTGAAGACATTCATTTTGTGATGCTTGTATATTTTTGTGTAGTCCAACTATGATTTTGTGATGTGTTGTGTAACTGTTCATCTCCTAAAAACTGTTGTTCACCATATATGAATTAAATTAATAAATTGGTACCCAATCCGGTTACAATACAATTCTTTGAGAATATACGCACATCATAAAAAATATATCTGGCATCACAAAAAATATCTCTACATCACATATTTTTGCATCACACAAAATATCACTCACATCACACAAAACACATAATTTTATCCATCACACGATTCAACCTACACATCACACACCAGTTGGTTGCATGTGCACCTGTTGCATGTGCACCCAACTGCACACCATCCATTCCCCTTTATTTTGTACACTTTGATTTGAGCAGTGAAGGTGTTTATAATTCAATTAATAATAATGGTTTGGGCAAGAAAATTTAAGGAAAAAAAACCCATTTAGTCCAATAATTTTTTTCAATTAAAAAAAACCATCCCACCAATATCGAATTAGACGAATTCATCCCATAACTACCTTAATCATTGCCGAATCCATCAATGAACCGGTTTTTCGCTAATCATCGTTGTACCCGTCCCATAACTTTTCTAATAGAGGGATAGGTTCGGCGATAAATATGGTAGTTATAGGACGGGTTTGGCGATGGTTACCGAAGAAAAAACCAGGTTCATGGACGGGGTTCCGGCGATGATTAGGGTAGTTATGTGACGGATTCGTCTAATTCGATATTTGTGGGGCTATTTTGGAAATTTTTTTAAATTATGAGATTTAAGTAATGAAAGTTGGAATGTTTAATGATATACTAGCCTAACCCGCCCGCGCGATGCGCCGGGCTTAGATTGTAATGGTGATAGGCAAAAGAATTAATTGAAAAAATAATTTTATTTTAATATTATAAATAGCATTTTAATATAAATACCATGTATATTAAAAGAAATATATTATCAATTGTTAGATGAAGTCCAAAAAATACGATGTAGGATCTCTTTAAATCAGTTGTTATATGTGTAAGGATCTACAGCTGCTCTATTCCGCGCCTTCCCCCCTCCCCCAGCAATTTGCACCAGATTTAATTCAAATTGCATTTTTATACTACTTTTCTCTGTAAAAAAATTCTCTCAACTCAAATAATAAGCTCATTGGAGGATTTCCCTGTCTCTAATATTACATTTTATAATAAAGTATTTTATCTATTATTAAAAATATATGAAATTTTATATAATTTGTGAAAGAAATTAATGTTATATATTATAAAATTTTCTTCTATACAATATTTAATTTATAATATTTAGTGTTAGATACTTAGATGTTGCCTAAATAGGTCAGCCCGCGGGCCGCTGCTCGCGTGCTGACCCATTTAGGATCCCATGGATTGAATATTAGTCAAAAATTGATTGTCTAGCATAACGTCACCGGATTATAATTCGGATAGAATAAAAAAAATAATTAGTATTATAAATAAAAAAATATGGTTATTAAAACAAATATATAGTGAATTATTAGAAAGTAAAATATATATAATAAATTATTAGTTCAAGTTAATAAAAGCTTTGTGCAAATCTGCCAAATCAGTTATTGTATCTATAAGAATCTAAAGCTGCTTTATTTTTGCCAAAACAATCTGCACCTAACTTAATTGGAATTGTATTTTTAATGCTACATTTTCTCTGCAAAAAGTTCACTCAACTCGAGCAATAAGCTCACCAGAGGAGTCCCATGTCCCTCATAGAAGCATGCTTATGATTGCTATGCTGGTCCAGACAAAAAACGTGTGCATATTTTGTTTAGTACAGTATGTTTTATATTGCACTAACTCAACCTTATTATTTTTATTTTCTTTTTGCAACTTTGAGAATAATTAGTTGTTCAATGAAATACCTTCCAAAATATTTGTTGAAATTGATCATTCAGTTGTATGCTAAATAGCTTCTAGCAACATCCATCAAATTTAGCAAAAATAAATGGAAAATGTTGCTGAAGTATCTCATATTATCAATCCATATAATAATAAAACCTATAATTATAAGAGAATCATGCATTAGGTAGTATTCAACGAAGATATAAACAGAACCATCCAAACTCAAATTCAATTAGATCAAAGATGAAGTACATGAATAGATCATCACTTGTACGTCCCTCAGTTTCATTCAATCGGAATTCCACTCCAATATCTCTTATCATCAATCCTATAATATAGAGGAATTAGGCATTGAGGCCAAGTGTGCATATTAAATCAAACATGGACTTGTCGAGGACATCAAAATCAACATGAGTAACGTATTAAGCTTTATGTTGTATACTCTGTTGAAGCCCTACAATAAAATGAAATAGAATGAACAATATGTAACAAATGAGAACTTTGTTAATTTCTAACATAGAATGAGAACCAAATTTGTATGGTTACAATATGATCCGTTTCCAACCTTCCAATATGTTTACAATATATCAATAAACGCATGCATATGTATAAAGTTATAGTTTATGGAATAATTTATAATTTAATTTATAAAAATAAAATATTCCTAAATTCTTAAAAAAAAAATACTTTAAAAGTTGTTGAATCCATCATCTTATAAATAGGTAGTATGATAAATTAAATATTTTTAACAACCATGACAAAATAAAAAAAAATATAATTTATTTTGATCTCGCCAAATAAACATTATATTGACATACACAATTCGTTTAATTTAGTTATTTTGTCCTACATATAAATATAAATAAAGTCAATTTTCTAATTAAAATTTAAATTTGAGGTTAAAAAAAACCCTTTTCCTTATATATGAGGTTAAATTTAAGTACTTTTATTTAGCCAAAGTTAGTCGAATTTACTTTTAATTTAATGTAATTTATTATGTTATATTTTATGTATTATAGCAAGATAAATTATATATATAATATTAGCATTAATCAAATTAGGTTATAATATCAATTGTTAACATTAATAGCAAGTTTTGTGGTGGCTATAACAATTGTTAATATTAATAGCATTTGTTATTACCATTTGACCATAATTATAGGATTTGTAAATAAATATAGCAATAAGTTATTATAACAACTATTATTACCATTTATAACAATAATAATTATAGCAATTGTTAAACCAAATTTTAAGCATAAACATTATAATAAATCTCTTGAGTGCATTCATAAATTGAATCATCCAAATACTTGCATCTCAATGGCATTGGCACTTAGAACTCTAAAATGGAAATAGACAATTCAAAAATATATGCTTCTTACGCACCAGTTAGAATGGTGCCCAAGTAAGGCACCAGACCAGTGCCCAAGTATCCATAAATTTCAATCTGCAACAACAGGATTAATTTGATACACAGTCCTCACTTCTCTACAAAATTATTACCTCAGATTGTTTATATTCAACATTTCAGATTAGGCAATTTTTTTGGCATGGATTCATTTCCAATAACTTCAGATCAGGCCGGTCACCTTAATGGATCCAGCAGTTTTAGGAGATTTATCAAAACAACGAAGGATGAAATTTCGTATAATGGAGGAGCTAAAAAGCCTGGCATTAAATCATTCCTCTTATAGATAGGTAATGACGGTCAGGAACTTTTCATCTTTTCATCAACAAATTTGCTATACAGGAAAATAGGATACTGATAGTAGCTTAAATACCTCTTTTAGACGGAGTACCCTTTGAAGAAATGCTTTAAATATATCCTTCCAATCATAGAAGCACACACCAACGTTTTTCCGGAACTGCAACTCCCAGATTGTGGTGTAAATAACTCTTTAATGGAGAGTGAAAACTCAATTAATCAGAATAACAATCTTTATCTAAATAAGAACATCTTATGAGCCATTCATTCAACTACGAAAATCAAACTGAGCACTCAAGAGATTTATACAGATAAGCACAAATTGGTTTCAATATCATACCCAAATAATTAGGCATGATAATAACATGTTCAACAAAATTATACATCAAATTCAGCAGGAAAAATCATTCCAATGTAGTATTTTAATATAAGAACAGCTTAATGGCAAAAGGGTGAATAAGTCACACATATAACCTGTTTAAAAGCCTCTCGTGATCTGATGGGACTTCATCAACAGTTGTTATTTCTCCATTAATTTTACGAACATGCTGTCAAACCAATAAAGATAGTATTAAATTCCCGGAAACAACTAATAATATGTATTTTCCACAAAATGATATGATAAACAAAACAATCAAGTGAATCAACAACTGCACTTTGCATAAGCAATACAATGATGAGTCTGAAGAACATTATTTCATGGATGAAATTAAATTGTCTGCAATGCAAACTTACAGCAACAGGAACCATTTGATTCAGCCCTTTGCTTAATTCACCATCAAGGTCCAATTCATCTTCTATATGTGGGAACACATCTTGGTACTCACTCCCAAGTGATAATTCTTCAAAGACAGGCAAAAAGGCAAAGCCTTGGCCAAATCTTCTCCATTGCTCTGAAATTATGTACACATAGCAAATAAACTCACATATAAACAAAGCTTAATGGAGAAACAGGACTTGAAGTTGGCCTTTGGTACCTGAATTCGAATGCCTTCTTGAAGGACCAAGCCAATTCTGAGCAAGAACAAACTCATCCCGCTGCTGTTCTACAAAAGACATAGAATCTACACTTGGCACTTTGGATCATTCCTCCTAGAGAGCAACATCGATAACCTCATCATTCTCCACAAAGGAGTATGCTGGATTGATATAACCTTCCGTTATCCAGATGAATAAACGGCAACACATTCTCTGTATATTAGACAAAGAAGGATACATATGAAAATAATGCCAATACATTGCTCCGATGAACACTTAACCTCAGTTGTAGTACAACACGCTGTAAAAATTGAAAGGACTCACAATAGTAAATCACTAAACCATCAGAATGAAATTACATGTAGAGGATATGAAGAAACAACTCGAGGAGGTGCATTAGAAGAATTTTAAGGGAGTAGTTATATAGTGATTTTATTTAATAACTTGACTCGGCTCTGCATCCATGGATCTTTCTCCATTAAACCGTGTCCTGCAAAAAGAAAGCAAGAAAAAATATTCAAAATCAAAAATATTCCATTGCTTAAGAGCAAAGCTATTATAGATGCAAATATTAGAGAGAAAGAGAATTACAATGAGTTACAAAATGATATAGGTAACCAGATTTTACAGGCAAAGAATGATATAGAGGATTTGAAGAAACAACTCGAGGATAGCAAGATTGAGAGGGCGCACAAAGAAGAATGTGAGGCTATTAGGAAATTGATTGCCATGCAGCCCCCTAAGTCGGAAACACATAAATCCATAACAGAATTAGAGAAATAGATTGCGATGTTCGAAGCAGAAAACACTGCTGGATCAAGAACATTGGAACTCCGAAAAAAGCAATCTCTTATGGACTCGGCTCTGCATCCATGGATCTTTCTCCATTAAACTGTGTCCTGCAAAAAGAAAGCAAGAAAAAATATTCAAAATCAAAAGGGTATTTACATCACATAAATTCACACAAGCATTTTATTGAACATCTTATAGCCATATAGTGAGCAACATGAAATTGACTCAAATTGAATCCAAATCAACCCATCAAATGCTATTATGATGTGATATAAAGGAGTAATTAAAAACTCCAATGCGAAAAAAGAGTATTATGTCGATGCACAAAAAAAGAGTAATTAGAAACGAAAATGCTCGGGCCAACAGTGGCTTCGCAAGAGAATTGTGAAGACCACCACATCCGGAGGCGGAGGCAAGTCCTGGCGCAGATTGGTGGAGGCGGGAGGCGAGTCCTGGGCAGATTTGTGAAGGCGGAGACAGAATTAGATAGAAGCGAAGGAGACAGTAAAGATTGAATGAACATTGCAACTGAAGATGGAGGCACAGATTGGTTTTCGTAACAAAAACCGTTACCTCGTGATGACGAATGACGGAGCGTGCCGGAGCAGCGTATACGCGGAGCGGCGGAGAGTGGAAGGCCACTGATGAAGAGGAGGCGGATGGTGGAGGCGGATGGTGGCAAGGGGATAGAGGGGGCGATTATGCGTTTTAGGGTTTAGAAGGTATTTGGATGATTAGATGGAGTAATTTTTTTGTATATGGATATAATGGCATTTTTATAAATAATTTGTGGTAAGCATTTAGGCGGGAAAAAAGTCTAGTTTATACTATAATAAAGATAGCGGTTTGCCCATGGAAATTTGGGTAGTGTGAGTTTTTAGTTAAAAATTTTAATCGAGTATTTCTAAAATTTTATAAAAATATAAAAAATAATAATTAAATAGTACTACCTCTGTTTTTTTTTGTTAGCTACTGTTGATTAATGAGTACTGTTCACTTATATACTTTGACTTAAAGTTTTCTCATGGTTATACAAGTTAAAATATGGCCAAGTGTGATCTTGTTAGATTCGTCTCGTCTTATATATTTTAAATATCGAACTTTTAGAATTTTTACATGTACCGAATTTGAATTATTAATGGCTTAAAATGTGCATTGGATTGCGTGCTGAGTGGGTCCGTAGCTATCTTTAAAAAATGGAGGAAGTAAATAATAGTTAAATACCAAAAAAAAAAAAGAGGAGGAAAGTAGACATGATTTGATCACTCTCTAGGGGGCCACTGTAGTAAATGTAATGCAGAGGATAAAGATATTGCAGTAGACGTAATAATCAAGAGCATCGATGGCAAGGTGATAATCCTACTTCTTTGAGGTGGTCGTCATATTTTGTCCCGAGTTAGATACATCCAATGGAATAATGTGTACAAGCAAGACTTTAGTGTGAATATGGATGGCTTCATGTTGGATAGCGATTGTGGGCCATGACTGATGAACCCGAATTGATGGGACAAGCTATCAATCAAATTAAATATAGTAACAACTACAACGAACAATATAATAGAATAAGTAGGGGTGAATCATAATGGTATGCCGAATATTTCTCGCACTCCCATAAATCGTATCCGAAAACCGAAACCTTCGGTATACGGAAGATTTCGGTATTATACCGAAGGTTTCGGTATGAAATATTTTCATACCATTATCATATCGACTTTTCGGTAAAATCGATATATACCTTAATACCGAACCTTCTGTAAATATCGACATACCGGTATCGTGATATATACTTGTATACTGAACTTTCAGTACATACCGATATATAGGGTTAAATATATAAAATTATATAAATTAGGTATATTTTTCGGTAAGTTTGGTATATACTGTTATACTGAACATTCTGTACATACTGATATATCGGTATCGCGGTATATACCGACATACCGAACATTGGGTACATACCGATACCGCGGTATATACCGAAGTACGGTACGATAACGGTATACCGCGGTATCAAAAAGTCTATACCGTTATCGTACCGAAATCTTACGTTATGGTATCATATACCATACCGAAAATTACGGTATACCAAACAGTTCAACATTCGCGGTATTTTTTCAGTACGATATATACAATATGCTGTATATTCGGTATTTTTATCCAGTCAAAAGAATAATAACACTATCAAGCTTGAGATCACTAGTGTTGGGCCCAGAATTGGAACACGCAACATGCAATATCTTGACATAGGTCAAAAATAGGTCACTACTACAAGGATCTATTTTGATTTTATGTCACTACAAACACAAATTATACAAAAATAAGCTCCTACAAGGGCGATTATTGTAAAAAAAAAAAAAAAGGTCAAATAACCTTTTAGTGACATCATTCTAACAATGCAGATATATAGGTCAATGTAAGCTCATTTGACATATTTTTACAATGTATCACCCATGTGGTGGCCTACTTTTTGTGAATAACCGAGTATCCCCATATTAAGTTGGATATAATTCAAGGATCGTGGACAATGAAGGGTGCTTCTCTCAAAGAAATCTTTTCCATACACAATATTCGAACCCGAGACCTTGCTTAAGCGACTAAATATTCAATCTACTTAAGTCAATTAAGTCAATTACTGTTGATTGTACATAGTGAATAAGTATTTTGATATTAATTTTAAAAAAATATATATCAGAAATAAATAAATAAATTTTGAAGACTTGATTTTAGATACCCGAATTATATCCACATCTTTCATCTTATTTTAGTTTAAAAAAGCACACATTATATTGTATTTTTAGGTCGGGTGGCCGGCTTGTATTAATATATCTGACACTCCGACTTTGACATGTATTTAGGTTAATGGTTTTTCATTACTACAAGACCATGTCAAAAATTAGTTATTTAAGGCCAAAAATTATAATAGAATTCTTATAGTGATCTCAATCAAGATAACTTTTCCTCTCCAAAGAAATACTCTCCCTGTCCCAATTGAAATGTCTTACTTATTATTTTGGATATTTCATCACAATTGGCTTCTTTCTATAAATAGAAATAAATTTTCTCTCTAACAACTATGTGGACCCCATCATATACTCACAAATCAACTCAACAAAAAACAGTAACATGACGTTACGAATGGAATGGAGGGAGTAGTGTTCTAGAACTTCTTTCTGAATCATATCAGTGACTACAATTTTTAGAGATAGCCACTATTTAATTTGTGTAATCCACTGTAAAATTATTCAGAAAAAAAAAAGATAATATATCTTTATGATAGCTCATTTGAATACTTGGTTTAATTTATTACCCTAAAATCAGAATGTGCATGATCCTTGTAATAGTTTATACTATCATTTATAGTTATGTCAAATTTTCCCGTACGGATCATCTACCAATTTTTATTTCTTAGAACTATCTTTTTAAATAAAATCAAATTTTATTTTACACTTTCACTTCTAAAAAAAGAGAATTTGAAATTAGAATTCATGTCTTTTTTTCGATGAAAAGGGGGGGCTGAAGCCGATTTCATTCAAAAGATTGATACAACTGGTACAAGCCCATCGAGTCATGAAGAATTCATGTTTTAATTAAAACAAATATGATACACACGTAGTTGTGTCACATGAAATCCCATTATTAAAAACTTTCCATCTAACAAATCAGATATCCAAACAATGGGTTTAGTTAGTATGCAGAAACCCAAAATTATGTAGGTCCAAAAATTGCTATAAGACAGTTCATTATGTGCTAATCGGATTATTCTTGAAGTCATTTCCAATTAAGAGACACTATTAATTTGGTTAATGTGATATTTTGTTTCCATAACATTATAGTAATTTGTTTCCATGATGGTTAACTGATGGTTTTGGTAATATTTATTCTCCTAATTTGATAAATTAATATTAGTGAATTCATAAATGTTTTTAGCATTTACTTAGAACTAAATACACATTAAATCAGCACATATCACTAATTATACAATATACTAGCACATAGCACTATAGGTGTGATTCATTAGCCCATGCATTCATATATTATTCCCATAGTACATATTATTAATGAGTTTTTCATCATTGATTTCACAATCTAAAAGTACATAGCACTAATTACATACTAAATTAGCATACATCATTATTTACATACTGGAACATTCCATCGACGAATGATTTCCTTCCTTATCAATTGTACCCAAAGAAACAACTTTCCTAAATAACATATAGATAATGCACAAATTAGTGAGAATAATAAAAATAGAAAGAATATCCACCTAATAAATGTACTCCACTTACCAAAAAGAAAAAATAATGTATTCCACTAACTTTAGCACAAATCAAGTTTTTGCTTAGCATTTCTGCACAAACTGAATCAGCAACATAACCAATCCCCCAAACAATCACCCTTAAATTAATCTCATCTGATACGTAAATTTCTAAAAAAATATGTAGCTTTTGTCCGGGTAAAAAAATAGGTCTTTTTTTAGCCCCTATATGAAACTTATTATCAAGGCTTAGTTTGTGAAGGGATAAGGGACTTACTTTAGTGGTAAGTCCCCAAATCCCAACAATAGGTTGGGAATTTGAATCCCTACTTGACCTCATATCAATTCCTTTTACTTTCTTTATAATTTGTGTGGTATGAAAACTCACCACCCATTTTCAGGCCTTTAATGGCTCTTAAAAAAAAAAAAAAAGCTTAGTTTGTGGAGATAAATATGGAATCACGCAACATTTCACGACGACTATGGCTGTCGTTTGTTAATTCCCAATCACCTAGTTACATAAAATCCAGAATTACAGTTATATTAGTCTCGTATAGAGCTGGAAATAGGTCAGGCCAGACCAAGCTTGGCTTTGTATGGCATAGGCCTTTTTTAATTTTGGCAAGGCCTGAGCCTGACCTATAGCCTTTTGTTGGCTTTGTTTATAGGCCCAAGACTGACATTTTTATTAAATAGATCAGGCTTTAAGCTTTTTAGAAATATATTTAATCCTATTTAAATTAATATTAAATAAATAATAAATAAACATTAATAAATAAATACATAATGCCCCTGAAAATTCAAACCTCATTTTCGGAAGCATTACCGCCGTACTAACTATCCTAAACCAGTGACCAGCTAGTACAAGGCTGAGTAAACCTAAAGTGATAATCTGATTATCCAGTTCCATGCAGAAACTACTATAAATTAAAAACACATAGGCATATAAATAATTCTCCATAACAACTGAATAACAACAATCTCAGTAAAATCATTAGGCTACAAGCCTTCCAAAACATAATCAGGCATCCTGCCAATATATCCAAAACATGGCTACCAACCCAACCAATAAATTACATAAGGCCACAGGCCGACATAATATAAATCCTAGGCTCGCAGGCCTCAACTAATTAAAACAAGTACCAAGTCATAACAAGTAACAGAGTATCACATAATCAAATATAAATCATAAATCCGGAAAGTCCTAGCTATGTGATCTCTCACAACCCAATCATGCTCCAGCGCCTCCAGCAGTGTCTATAAAACAGACAAAATCAAAGGGAGTCAATACAACATATTGAGCAAGGATACATGAAGGAGTAAGGGAAAATAGTAAGCAACAAAAAAAAATGATAATAAAGATAAGGATATAAATAAAGAACAAAATAAAAGTAAAGCAATTAAACATCACACAGTCCCATACTGGTGCTTCAACCACAAACATACTATTTATGCAAGTGATGCATGGCCTAACATACACCTATCTACCCAATATGCAAATGCAATAAATATGCTTAGTCGGCACCTAAAAACCCAGGCGGTATGAACCCAGGGTGAGGATATCATCAACTCCAACCCGTAACAGGGTAACATACACCATCCCTGGAGGGACCAAAGGCATCACAACCATATCATAGGCATCATAGCCAATTCACAGGCATCACAACCATATTACATGTATCACAGCCAATATCCACCCCTCAAGGCCATCGGGACTCAACCACACCGCTGAAGGCTGTCTGATCAAATAAATCATCATTCAACTCAATCGGGTCCATAATGAAAAGTACCAATACAATGATATGCATATATGAGTATAATAAGATAATTTAACACCTAATACTAGGTTCACATGCTTTCAAGGCATTAGATAGTAAAACATAGCCCCCTAGGCTGAGGGACATCCTCACAAATTCATTTAACAAGGAATAATCAACATATCATGATTCAACAATTCCCGCAAGGTATTCAACAACACTCTCGAGCTAACAATTACCTCAAGATCAATAATTAAAGTAGGGAAAAATCCAAAACAATTCTGAGCACCAAACTAGGCCCTTAAACATCAAGAACGGACAAAACGATGCAAAAAGCGCCGTCCTGCCTTGTCTGGCGCGCCCGCGGCGCGCCATCTTCCCAGACCACCCCATGAGTGCGTGGTCTGCGTCTGGACTGCAGTGTGATGCACCCTGTGAAACCACATTTAAATGAGCTTAAATTATACTAAAATATGCCTAAATTGCATGCATGTTACCCTATTTTAAGGGTTTTTAGTTTATATTTCATGTGATTTATAAATCTTAGTTATCATGGTTAAATTATGCTTATTTGAATTGAATTTATCTGGTTTTACGCACTTTAATAAGACTTTGGCAAATCTAATACATTGCAATGATGTTTCAGGCATTAAAATGAAGAAAAGAAGATGTTCGGAGGATAAAGATTGTCAAATTCGGATTATAGGACACTGGAATATGCCCAGGATGCGCCATATCAATATGGCGGTGCCGAAAAAGGCCTCGGAGCGCCACCCAGGCGCCATTTCAACACTTGAAAAAATTTCGGAAGCAAAAACCCTTCAGGATGCGCCACACCTCCTTGGCGGCGCCGAAATCCACCTCCAAGCGCCACAATGGCGCCTCGTCTGGAAGGTCTTCAGAATGCGCCGAGTGTTCTTGGTGGCGCCGAAAACCCTTCCCGAGAGCCACCTGGCGTGCCACAATCGCGGTTGGGCAGTTTTCTAACCTCCCGAACTCGATTTTTATTTATCACCATTTTTCGTCATTCTTCGCCATCCAGACGCATTTGAACATCAGAAACTCTCTGGAAACACTGGAAAAATGGGAGAAGAAGGCTGGAAACACTGTTCTGATCGAGTTCTTCCTATTCTAGGTTTGTGATGTTATGAATTTGCCTCTAAATGTAATTTTCTATTATGTTTCGTATTTGTTGACGGATTTCTATGTTGTTAATGTTAGAAGTGTTCTAGAACAGGAGTTCATAATCAATTTGAAGAACGAATTTATCTTTTTATGGGAGTAATAATATAATCTGTGTGTTTATACTAAATCTGGATTTATGTTTAAAGCTGTTAGAATATAAATTACGTTTGCTATATGAAAAGTGTGATTGATCGATGTATTTGGTATCTTAATCTGGTGTTTTAATTGATAATCTGTCTAATTTCTTAAGTTGAATTCATCGATGTTTTTGACAGAAATCTGTGATTACACCATGTTTAGGAATAGAGCTGTATGAACGATCAATCTGGCTTAAATCTGCTTTAATTTATATTCTGGCATAATATCTATAATCCATCTTTTCCATATTTTTAGTAATTAGCTATTTTTATTAAATTGCTCTACACTATTCTGCATAATTAAAATGTTAGAATTTAATTCTCTAAATTTCTGCTTTACTAAATCGGGAGATAAAAAATAGAATCTAAATTTTATACCGGTATGGTGAATAAATTGAATTAAAAATGGATTCTGGCAGGTATAATGATTTGGGAAATGAAATGTGTCTTTTAATCGCTATAGAAAAATTTGTATACTTGAAAAAAGACTCAAATTTAGGCCTAGAATGATGACTACATAATGTTAGACAATTTAATTAGCTTCCATGAAGTCCGTTTATGCATAATTTGAACTTTAGAAAATTATTATATTTTTAATCTTTATAAAATAATTAAATTTGAAGAAATTGATCTTTTTAGGCATTGGAAAATGCTAAATCAATATGCAAACAAACATCTCCCATTTATATTTTTATTAATTAAAATTTTAACTTGCCTTATTTTAAATTTAATGTCACTATTTTAAATTTAATCAACTCTAGAATTAAACAAAATCTTTTAATATATAAAATATATTTAATAAACTTAAAACAATTAAAATATTCTCCTGAATGAAATAACATTATGAAATTCCCTGTGGATCGACTCGGTAATTCACCGATTTTATTACTTGATAACAACCATTCGTTTGTGGTAAAATATGAGTAGTAAAAATCACTCATCGCAGTCCGCTGTCCGGAGATTTCGCCGGAGAAACACCCCGGTACCCCCCCAAACACGTAATTTAAGCATACAAGTCTCTTGCCTCAATGTCTTGAGTGATTAAACACTTCCAAACGTCCAACTCAATCTTCAATCGAGCCAAAAACACCCAAAACCTAACATTGAAGAATCATCCCCAAATCACAACCAATTAAAGCGAAATAAAAATCAATGCGAAGAGGATGACGAGGGAAACACTTACCAACAACCGATTAATCAATCAGCCAAGAAACGCGATGATTTGAGCGAGTCGAAATCTCCACCCTTTTCTTTCTCTCTCGACCGATTCCCATTTCTTTCTTCCGTTCTTTCTTCTATTTTCCCAAAACTACAAATTGACCCATTTAAAAATCAACTCCTGAACATTAACAAATGGCCCCTCCCACTCTGAATTAATCCAATTGGACCCCGTCCGGACTTGAGTGAAATTTAACCTATCACAAACAATTTAAACAATCCAATTTAAATAAATCGGGCCATTACAAAATATATTAATAAATTATAGAAAATTTATATTAAAAAGTTAAACAGGCCGGTCTTATAGGTCAAATAGATTTTTTATGAGGCTGGGCCTAGCTCTATTTAGATAAAAAGACTTTTGAGAATATCCAAGTCTAGTCTCTTTCATAAAAAGGCCAGGCCTAAAATAGGCCAGGTCGTAGGCCCCTATCGGGTGGCCCGGTCTATTCCCACCCCTAGTCCCATAAGTATTTTTAATTATTAATTTTATTAATTACTAAAACATTGTCAAAGTATTTTAATTGAGGAAATGAATTTTTTAGGCCATTACAAGGCACCATTTCCACATTTAGGCCATGATAAAATCAATTTCCAATTTTAGGCCATTAGAAACCATCTTTGACCAAATTAAGGCCATTTAGACTTATTTTGACTTTTTCAAACTTCAATTAATCCTACCAACTTTTGCTTTATTTCATTTTGACCGCAGATCATTTTAGTATCTTCATTACCATTAGTCCAATATCAGCCCATCACGCTTCCGATAATAAAATTAAGTACTAAACACCATACCTTGGGTTTGACCGCCTTGCTACCGGGTTTCTCAAGCTCCGGGATTTTACGGACTTCTTCCAACCACGCAGCCGCGACCGATGGTTCACCGATTCTTATCTCTTTCAGCAGCAAACAGCACAATCCTATTTCGTTTCCTACCTTAGGATGTATCAAGGTTTGGGATAAAGTGTTTTAATTATATATCGGAGTATTTGGAATATTTGGAAGCCTGGATTTTATTGAAGAAATATTAAAAAATATTATTCAAATATAATTTCCCCTAATGGAGAAGACAGACACTTAGCTCCTCATGGAGGAAGCAAGACTCTTGGGGATGCACCCCATACTATTACAAACACAAAGGAAATGTTTGCAGAAAGAAAATACAACTTATTATTTTGAAGAGTTGGGAGGATTTCTGATGCCTTCCATCTACTTCAAACTTCTCCATTTATAGGCGTCCGCGGACTTCAATCACGGATCCCAAAGACACTTTAATTTTTTGTGACGTCACTGCGGTCGTCACTCACTTTGGATTCCAACTGGTTACATTATTATCCTGCTGTATTATTGTCCTCGGGTGGCATCTTTTTTGTCAACTTTCCACCTTCTCTTGTCGGCCATTTGCTGCCAACGACTCTAGACTTTCTTTGTCGGCTTCCAATTATAGAGTATTGCCGACACCTCTTTTTCTCTTACATCCAGCTGTTCTCACTTTGGCTTGTGAAAGTTTTTTGGACGTTTCTTCCCTTTGTCCTGTTCGGATCCGGATTTCTTCCGGGTTACCCGGATCTTTGTACCGAATAGGGGTTTCTCCTGTTCTGCACAATATGGGCATATATGGTTATCCCATTGGCCAACATGCATCATGTTGCATGCCTTCTTTCTGGTAGACTCGGTTGCGGACAATTTGTTTTCCCAGATGAGTAACCTCTTCTTTTCGAAAGAGGTTTCCGCAAACTCTGTGCTTTTCCCTGTTAAAGAATTAACCAGGAACGATCCATTTAAATTGATTGAGAATATTTTAAACGGATATTTAACCTTTTCCATCTCGGTGAGACAGATCCAGAATCCCCATGCTCGTCGGGTGGAGATTTCATCTTCGCTGATTGAAGATACCAATTGTGCCTTCTCATCCATAGACTTAACTCTGTTGAAGGCAATCATATCAGGTCTCAGTAATTTAATGAATTGAAAGACCGGATAAGAACCTTTTCCAACTATCTCTGGTGCTGCTGAAATGAACTTAAGCTCCAGAATATCTCCTCTTTGCAGGTGCGGGTTGTTCTGCCATGATTCGTGCACCGCGCTACTTATCCATCCCGGAAGTTTTTCGATTTCCGGGAACCCTGGTGATGTAGTATGAACAAATGCTAATGCTCCAAAGTCATACCACTTCCTAACTTCTTCTGGTTTCGATCTTTCGAGCATCCATACCCTGTTGTATCTCCCAGATGTCTCGATTACTGTTTTGCTCGGGTTAATTCCCCTTTTGGAAACCAGTTGTTCCCATTTTCCTTGGTAGTCCACCCAGGCCGCAGATATGACCTTCTCATCTAAATTAACCTTAGAGGTGCCTGTCATGGGCCTAAGGTTAATTTCTTCCTCTTTTACCCCAGAGGCTATGGGTTGACTTGAGCTTTCGGAAATGTGACTTTCCTCTTGCTCAAAATTTTTGTCGGTATCCGACAATGGTTCCTCTGAAGCAGTGCTTGAATCTGCTTCTTCATATGTGACCACTTTAGCTTTTTGGGCACATTTCTCTTTGTTTACCAGAGAAGATGATGCTTTCCTGATTGGCTCTAATACTGTTTCCCATAGTGCTGTCATTGCTATATGGGAGGTTCGTATATTGTTGCGGACCATGTCCACATCGCTCTGTTGTATTTGGCCAGCTGCTCGTGCATTTATCTCGAGCTGTCCAAAATGCTTTGATAGCTCCTCTAGGTTTTCTCTGATGTGCCTGAATCTGGTAATGATGGAATCAGCTTCAAATGCTTCCATCTCTTGTCAAGAAATCTGCAAGAACATTTTCATGAGATTTTATAACATCAATATCATAAGTATAATATTGACATTCAGCTTGCCATCTAATAATACGAGCTTTTTCAATTTTTGATTCAAGTTTATTTTTTAGAAAAGCCCTAACATTAGTATTATCAACTTTTAATACAAATTTCTTTGCAAATAAGAATAAAGACCATTTTTTAAATGTTTTCCATACTGCAAAGAATTCATTCTCGTTAATATGCCAAAGTTTGGCTTGTTGTTCAGTGAACAACCCTCCTGTGTATCTACAGGGTTCTTGACCCGTAGTTGTTTTTCTCATGAGCACTCCTGCCCATCGAAAATCATTGGCGTCTGTATAGACTACCAGCTCATCCTCATCTTGAGGTATCGCGAGTTTTGGCAAGCTATTACAGACTTGCTTTAGTTCGCGAATTCTCTTTGTATGGATTTCTTCCCATTTTCATCTAGAGCTTTCAGTCTCTTTCAGGAGTGGTCTAAAATCCTTTCTATATTTTGCAAGATCTTTAATAAATATACCCGTAAAATTTACAACTCCTAAAAAATTCTGAAGTTGTTTTTTGTCTTTTAGTATATCAGGAAAATTGCGGATTTTTCCACAATGTGTTCCTGTAATTCTATCCCTGCTTCATCAATTTGAACTCCTAAGAATTCAATTTTGTTAGCAGCGATAGTGGCCTTTTTCTCAGAGAGAACTAGACGTTCCCTGTGACATGCATCAGAAAATATTTCAAGATGTTTAATATGATCTTTAATCGTTCGAGATGCAATCAGAATGTCATCTATGTAGACGAACATAAACTCTAGATAATCCTTAAAAAGATTATCCAACTTTCTTTGGAATATCTGAGGGGCATTAGAAAGCCCCATTGGCATAACATTCCAAATATATTGCCCTTGTGGGGTGGAGAATGCTGTGAATTTCTTCGACTCATTCTCCATCTTAATCTGATAGAAACCAGATTTGCAATCAAATTTAGAAAACACTTTAGCACCTTTGATGCAATCAATTAAGTGTTCTCTACTCGGAATGTAATAACCATCAAATTGTATTATTTTATTAATACCTTGATAATTTATTACCAACCTGGGTTTACCTCTTTTTATTTCACCGTGATTTCTTACCAAGAATCCAGGGCTACTATAAGCTGAGACTGCAGGCTCTATGAGTTTAAGATCGATATGCTCCTTGATAATTTGTTGCATATCTTTCTTATCATGCATATTCATTAAGATGGGTTTGTATCGAACATACTCATATTTATATTGTTTTTTTACCTGTAGAGTAGCTTCGATCTTGTTTTTATCCCACCATGCTAGAGGATCCTCGTTAAAGTTTCTCTGTATAAGTCTTTTGACGTTTTCGAGGGATAATTTAGTTTCCCCATCAATGTCTAATGAAGTTATATTTAATAACTTCATTTCCTGTATTGCTTCTTTGAGGTTTATAATCTCCTCAATAGAAGCTTCATCGAATCCTTGCTGTCTAAAAGACAACAAAGCCTTACCAAACTTTCTTTTATCCTGCATTTTTGGATGGGTTAGTTTGGCATCATTATCACCACGTTTGCTGCGAAATAATATAGGCATTAATCTGTTAAATGCCTTTTCTCTGCGCAACACCTGTATCTCATTTCCACAACTTGTGGTAAATATTAACAAATTTCTTTTGTTATCTTGAACGTATTTTGTAAAGAATTGTATAAAATTATTACCTAACAAAATATCCGCTCCTGTATCATGAAAGTAAATAGGAGGCGTTTTTACCTTATACCAAGGTGTACCAAATGCTCCTCCAATCATGATATTGGCCTGTCGAATACCCTTATTTAGTACTAATATTTTTTGGGAAAAATCTCTTCCTGGAATAATGGGTAATGATTCCATAGCTTCGCTAGGGAACACTCCTGGTTTTGCCGTGCAAATACCTGATCCTGAATCAATGTAAGCTGCAAAATATTCCGACTTATATTGTTCATATATTATCCCTACTGAGATATAAATGGAAAATGGGCTTGTCATTTAATTCTGATGGTGTGACCCTTCAGATTAAATTCTATACCATTATCCTTTCTTACCCATGGTTTATGATTTTCGAGAAAACTTAATCCCAAAATCATAACCCCATTATCTTTTCCGGCAGTACCTAAGACTCTGATCTCGTGTCCTGCAATTTCAATTGTTCCTTCATAGGTTCCAATTGATGGCTGCTGCAAGTAGTATAAATCATCACATGGAAAACGGTTAATCTTTTCAGTGATGTCAAATATTACTCGTATTTCTTTCCATCCTTCAGGGCATTTAATTTTTATATTATCTACCCCAATGGATTGAGGAGTTAAATCTTTGATGAACTACTTTCCTTTATATGCCATAATTCTATCTTCTGAAAAAGACATACGGCTTGCATACTCAATTCTAGCACTCGTTGATCTGTCTAGAATTGGATGATCTCTTATCTGTATGTCTACTCCTCCTAACCTTGGAATTTGGGTAGGATTTGGAGTCATGACTTTAGCAAATTCCTTGAAAATTCTAGGAATTTCTATATATTCTTTCCTGAGAAATAAGTCAGAATGATGACTATTGGAAAGTGCATAAGAGATTCTATAAGTTATAGAATATGGCTTGTTCCCTTCTTTCATCAGATCTTTTCTTTTAAAATCCTGATGAAGGGTTAGAACCCTACTAAAGTCTTGGTCAGCTAAGTTATAGGAAATTCTGGGATGTATGTCAAACATTAACTTCCCAGCATAGAAATTTCCTACCATAGTTCCAAGAAGACCATCTCTAAGGTTATTGATTCTTCTATCAGTGATTGATAGATGTAATTCAGAATCAATGACTTCTTTGAAGGTTGCTTTAATTACTACTTCAATGGCTCCTATGTGGATCCATTTCATAGTAATGGTGATTTCCTCCTTCATTCTACTTAATTCCTCAAGAATTTCTTCTTTAGGAATTAATTGCATATCCATCACATTACAAATAAGTTCCATAGGAATTGCAAACTCACATGCACTTACCTTGTAGATGATGTTATGTCTTCTCTGGTTGAGTCCCATCTGGTTAAGAACTCTTCCAATCCCGCCAATTCTGAATCCGTCATATGGGCTAAGGTTGGAATCTTGTCGCATTATTCTTTCCATGGTTCGATTCGAGATCGTCATCCTTGAAAAGAATCCAGACAGGTTTTCAGTGGTCTGAATCCTGTCCTCTTCAGTCAGACTCGGTTGAAGATCCATCTGAATACGAGTCTGAGTCACTTCTTAATGCTTCCTCATAGATGCTTTCATCCGAGGGGATGTCTTCAAACTGATAGACTGGTATCAGCTTTCCATGGTAGACCGCTTCCACGATATCCTCCGTGGCTTCGTACATTCGTATCTCACGATTCTGAGGGCAATCGGGTGAGATATGACCTCTGGCTCCACACTTCCAACAATTGCAGTCCTTGAAACTTTCGTTGGCTCGGGTATGGGCTCGTCTGAACGTTCTCTTCGACGTCGTTCTCCTCGTGCTCCTTGTTGCTGAGCTAGTTGAACCTTGGGATGAACTCTTCGCCGTTCCCGTTCTCTGTCCAGTTTTGTATGATCTGGCCTTGCCCTTGGACCACCATGCTCTTCTTCTTCGGAATGGAGGTCTTCTGAAGCTCCCACTGTATGAGCCTCGACTCTTTTTCTTTCTCCTCTTTTCTTCTGATTCTCCTATAATTGTTGGAAAATCATTATTTTCACAGCAAAGAGGAGTTCTTTTTATTTTACCTCTTAGTTTCTTAATGTTCTTTTGGGCTGCTGCCTGTTGACACCATTCCCTGAGCTTATCCTTTAAGAAGGACATCCTTCGGGTAATTGAGTCCACTGTACCAGGGGGTACTGTGTACGATTGGATCAACATCTCTCTCCATGGGCTGCAGATCTTTGCAAAGAACATGGGACATGCTACTTTAGCAGTCATCTCACTCCGAAAATAGTATTTACGAAACCAGTAGATGTATTCGTCTACTGCGCAAATACTTTTTAACTCCATACCCAATAGTGCTTGGGTATAGACCTTGATTTTTTCGGTTCTCTGTTCTTCAAAATAACCATCTCCTACAAAATGGGTTTTGAATAAAAGGCCAAATCTTTCGCAGATTATGCTTTTGGATTCTCCTTCGAGTATTTGCTCTTTTAAAGCGGCCGTGGAGTTTTTCCAGCCCAGCTTTGCCGATCCTTTGAGACTTAGCTCTATTAATCTGACAAAGTTTTCTTTATCAAGTTCCAGGGTGGTTGCTGCAATCTTCATTGAAGCTACCCATTCGTCGATCAGGTCTTCGATGTTTCGGAAGTCGATAACGTCGAGGTTTAGTGTTATGCCATATGGATTTAATGGTTGTAACATCGTCTTGGCCCACTGTGTGGATTCTGGTGCTCTACTTGGGTTCCGTCCTGGGTTTCGTCTTGCATTGAGATGCATCCTAGGATACCTGTTCATGTAGAAGTCTGTACTTTCTCTCATTGGGACATCAGGCGGTTCATCGTGGGTCACGTTGGATCCTATTCCTTCCGCATAACCCAATTGAAGAACTTCATTGGGTTTTACATTAACCAGATCCATAATCCCAAGTTGGGAAAATAATTCTGCTAATTCTTGTAGATCTGATAGATCTGCCCTGGAAACACTCATTCGACTGTTTTCAGGAGATCGATCATAAGCTCTTCTTGTGATTTCTGCTTTGGAACCATAGTTGCTTTACCCTTTTGATGTAAAGCTTGTACTGGTCCGAAAGCATCTCTAATATTGGCTTGGTTATTCTTGGAAGATCCAGGAATATCCTTCTGCCTTTTCTTGATACCCGAAATATCAAATTTCAGATTCAAAATCTCTTTCTTTAGATCGTGAAATAATTTCAAGATCTCCTCTGTTAACTGATTCAAGTTATCTATTTTTTCAGGTATAATTAATACCCGGTTACCATAATCTTGAATCGTTTTTTGGATTTCTCTTAAGTCCTGTGAGAACTTAGAGCTATCCAGATCAATTTATTTCCAGTCTGTTCCTCTCATTTTTAGGAAAGAAACTAATTTTGATAATATCTTGTCCCATGGACAAGTTCAAGAAATTCCTTTGTAATTTCCTATTTTTTATTTCCAAAATTTGGAAATAACTCGTGGGTTTCAAATTAATTGAATCCATTAAATAATTAAATCTTCTCCATTAAGAAATAAAATATTATAAATAATATAATTAATATGTTATTCAATAAACCTAGGCTCTGATACCAATTTTCAAGCGCATTGGGTGTCATTTATGTAGTGAAAAATTAAGTATATTGAGGAAGGACTAAAGAAAATAAAGTCAAACTTTCTTGGGGTTTAAATAAAAGAAAGGAAAAGTTGTTGGGTAATTAATTAATTACAAATTGGTCCTTATGGCTTAATTTCATTCAACATGTGTTTGTAATGGCCCAATTCTGGAAATTCAACTTATAATGGCCTAAATATGGAATAGGCTCATTGTAATGACCCTTTTTATTACTTTCCCCATTTTAATTTAATCAATTTCATCATTTGACCTCCAAATTACTCCAATTAGCCTAATCAGATGATGTGACAGGAAATAATAACACTATCAGGTCCTATAAGTATCATTTATTATCAATTTAATCCTTTATCTTTTTTAGTTACCAATTTAGTCCCCTATATTTATCATTTATCTTTCTGAATAACTTATTTAGTCTCCTAATAAGTTTTGCAGTATTAGCCGATTCAGTCCTTTAATAAAAAAGTGAACCCGAACACTTTTGTTTTATTACATTTAGACACCAGAATTTGAATTCTTTGTTTTAATTAGTCTTATCTTATCTTATTTTTTTTTTTTCTAAAAAAATCATAGATATGAGAAATGATGCAACATGCTTTCCAACATTTAACTTTTTTTTGGTGAATAACTGAGTATTCCCAGGCCATATTGGACCCAAGACTAATCCCTCGAGGATTTGCATGGGCAATTAAGGGCGCCTCTTCCAAAGCATTTTTTTGCATACACAATGCTCGAACCCGAGACCTTGCTTAAGCGACTAAATATTCAATCTACTTAAGTCAATTACAGTTGATTGTACATAGTGAATAAGTATTTTGATATTAATTTTAAAAAAATATATATCAGGAATAAATAAATAAATTTTGAAGACTTGATTTTAGATACCCGAATTATATCCACATCTTTCATCTTATTTTAGTTTAAAAAAGCACACATTATATTGTATTTTAGGTCGGGTGGCCGGCTTATATTAATATATCCGACACTCCGACTTTGACCTGTATTTAGGTTAATAGTTTTCATTACTACAAGACCATGTCAAAAATTAGTTGTATTTATGGCCAAAAATAATAATAGAATTCTTATAGTGATCTCAATCAAGATAACTTTTCCTCTCCAAAGAAATAATCTATCTGTCCCAATTGAAATGTCTTACTTATTATTTTGGATGTTTCATCACAATTGGCTTCTTTCTATAAATAGAAATAATTTTTCCCTCTAACATACAGATATATCTAGGGGTGGAAAAAATTACCGAAAACTCGGTATGCCGAGCTTATCGTACCGAAAGTTACCGAAAAATATCGAAATTTAGGTATGCCGAAAAAAACGGTACGGTAACGGTATGGGAATACGAGATTTTCGGCATTTCGGTATACCGAAATATCGAAACATTAATTTTAATACTATTTTATAATTTAATATATATTGTTGTGTTAAGACATTTGGAACTTTGAAGGGCCAATTTAAGTAATTTTTCGGTATACCCGCGATTGGAAGATGCCCACGGTATTGATTTTTTTCGGTATAGTTCGGTATGCCAATTTGTAACGGTATGTAATGCATTGTTCGGTATGTAAAATTTTCGGTATTTTTCGGTATGTTTCGGTAAATATAATTTTCGGTACGGTAACGGCATGGATTATGGGAAACCGAAATTTTCGGTATACCGAAATATTCGGTATCGGTATCGGTATGATTTTTACCCATACCGAAATTTTCGGTACGGTACGGTAACAGTAACGGTATTTCGGTATACCGATTTTTGCCACCCCTAGATATATCGATATATAGGGTTAAATATGTAAAAATATATAAATTAGGTATATTTTTCGGTAAGTTTGGTATATACTGTTATACTGAACATTCTGTACATACCGATATATCGGTATCGCGGTATATACCGACATACCGAACATTCAGTACATACCGATACCGCGATATATACCGAAGTACGGTACGGTAATGGTATACCGCGGTATCAAAAAGTCTATACCGTTATCGTACCGAAATCTTATGGTATAACATTCTCGGTATTTTTTCAGTATGGTATACACGGTATGCGGTATATTCGGTATTTTTCCTCAGTCCTAAGAATAAGAACACTATCAAGCTTGAGATCACTAGTGTTGGCCCAGAATTGGAATATGCAACTTGCAATATCTTGCCATAGGTCAAAAATAGGTCACTACTACAAGGATCTATTTTGATTTTATGTCACTACAAACACAGAATTATACAAAAATAAGCTCCTACAAGGGCGATTATTGTAAAAAAAAAAAAAGGTGAAATAACCTTTTAGTGACATCTTTCTAACAATGCAGATATATATGGTCACTGTAAGGTCATTTGACATATTTTTACAATGTACCACCCATGTAGTGGCCTACTTTTTGTGAATAACCGAGTCTCCCCAGGTTACGTTGGATCTAATTCAAGGATCGTGGACAATGAAGGGTGCCTCTCTCAAAGAAATTTTTTGCATACACAGTAGTCGAACCCGAGACCTTGATTAAGCGACTAAATATTCAATCTACTTAAGTCAATTACTGTTGATTGTACATAGTGAATAAGTATTTTGATATTAATTTTAAAAAAAATATATCAGAAATAAATAAATAATTTTTGAAGACTTGATTTTAGATACCCGAATTATATCCACATCTTTCATCTTATTTTAGTTAAAAAAAAGCACACATTATATTATATTTTTGGTCGGGTGGCCGGCTTATATTAATATATCCGACACTCCGACTTTGACATGTATTTAGGTTAATAGTTTTCATTACTACAAGACCATGTCAAAAATTAGTTATTTAAGGCCAAAAATTATAATAGAATTCTTATAGTGATCTCAATCAAGATAACTTTTCCTCTCCAAAGAAATACTCTCTTTGTCCAAATTGAAATGGCTTACTTATTATTTTGGATATTTCATCACAATTGGCTTCTTTCTATAAATAGAAATAAATTTTTTCCTTTAACAACTATGTGGATCCCATGTAATTTGTGTGGTTTGGGCTCCCACACACATTTGCCGACACATGAGTGTCACTGTTTACAAAAAAAAACTATATGGATCCCATCATATACTCACAAATCAACTCTACCTTTGTGCCCAACAGTAACAGGACGTTACTAATGGAACGGAGGGAGTACTATTCTAGAACTTCTTTCTGAATCATATCAGTGACTATAATTTTTAGATATAGCCACTATTTAATTTGTGTAATCCACTGTAAAATTATTCAGGAAAAAAAAAGATAATATATCTTTATGATAGCTCATTTGAATATATGGTTTAATTTATTACCCTAAAATCAGAATGTGCATGTTCCTGGGGTTGGGGACTTACTCTAGCGGTCAAGTCCCCCTTCTCTTATCCATAGGTTGGGGGTTCGATCCCCACCCGGCCCCCTATCCCTCCCCTTTATCCCCCTTTGTAATTTGTGTGGTTTGGGCTCCCACACATTTTTACCGACACATGAGTGTCACTGTTTACCAAAAAAAGAATGTGCAAGATCCTTGTAATAGTTTATACTATCATTTATAGTTATATCAAATTTTCCCGTACGGATCATCTGCCAATTTTTATTTCTTAGAACTATCTTTTTAAATAAAATCAAATTTTATTTTACACTTTCACTTCTAAAAAAATAGAGAATTTTAAATTAGAATTCATGTTTTTTTTCGATGAAAAGGGGGGCGAAGCCGATTTCAATCAAAAGATTGATACAACTGGTACAAGCCCATCGAGTTTGAATTCTTCATTAGACTTCATGTTTTAATTAAAACAAATATGACACACACCTAGTTGTGTCACATGAAATCCCATTATTAAAAACTTTCCATCTAACAAATCAGATATCCAAACAATCACCCTTAAATTAATCTCATCTGATACGTAAATTTTTAAAAGATATGTAGCTTTTGTCCGGGTAAAAAAATAGGGCTTTTTTAGCCACTATATGAAACTTATTATCAAGGCTTAGATTGTGAAGGGATAGGAGACTTACTCTAGTGTAACCTATAGGTTGAGGATTCGAATTCCCACCCGACCTCATATCAATTCCTTTTACTTTCTTCATAATTTGTGTGGCATGAACTCTCACCACCCATTTTCAGGCCTTTAATGGCTCTTAAAAAAAAAGCTTATTTTGTAAAGATAAATATGGAATCACGCAGCATTTCACGACGACTATGGCTGTCGTTTTTAATTCCCAATCACCTAGTTACATAAAATTCAGAATTACAGTTCTATTAGTCTCGTATAGGGCTGGAAATAGGTCAGGCCAGACCAGGCTTGGCCTTGTACGGAATAGACCTTTTTAATTTTGGCAAGGCCTGAGCCAGTCCTATAGCCTTTAATTTAAACCTGATTTTCGGAAGCATTACCGCCGTACTAACTATCCTAAACTAGTGATCCGCTAATTTAAAACAGCTAGTAAAAGACTGAGTAAACCTAAAGTGATAATCTGATTAATCCAGTTCCATGCAGAAACTACGGAAAAAATGTCAAATTCGTCCTTTTTCTTTCCTAATTATCCAAATTCATCCTTCACGAATTTTTCGCCCAATATAGTCCTTCACATTTTTTAATTAAATCCAAAATCATCCTTTTTTCTATTAACATTCTAAATCACCTTATTTGGCATTTTTAATCCCTTTATTGCTGAGGTGGAAGTCCATATAATCGGATCTTAAAACCCGACCCAAATTCAAGAGGGTTGAAACTTGTGCATCCCTACCCACCTCGAGATCCAGCAAATTCGCGCACTTCTCTTCTCTGGATAACAAAAACGACGGATTCCAGATGCCAGATCCGACATCCTCTTCGCACTCCTCTCTTCCAATGAAGCAGTGCGCTGATGCCTGATGGTGAACTGCTGCGTTGGAAAGAAATTTGCCTTTGTACTTTTCCAGGCCTTCTGACTCTGACCATATACAACCAAATTCCTTTTCTGATAGAGGAATTGCAGTGCAACAATGGCGGTGTGTGTATTGTTTGACAGAGATGGGGAAGGAGTGATACAGTGTGGCGGCCATGAAAAGCATAGCTGTGAAGACGACAAGGTGGTGATTTTCCGTATTAAAAGGAGGTTTTTTTTTTCGACCTACAATTTGAAAACAATGAGCACGAAGAGCTGGCGGAGAATTTGGCTTCACCAGCGGCGTCCAGGACCTCCGGCGAAGATGAATCGAAAGATGTGGTGTAGGAGAGTTTGAATCTGGATGTAAAATTCGGAATCCCATTTTGTTTTTGAAATGTTATTGTTATATTTTTCGTTTCTGAAGAGTTACTTACTTGTTGTTTCCTTCAGTATTCGTGTTTTGTGAAGATTAGTAGGATCGACTTGTTTTTGAAAAATTCACAGAATTTGGAATTGAAGCTGGACGGTTCGAAAGTGAAATTTCCATGGCCAGCGGTTACAGGTGAGCAAGTGACATGTGTTATGGTTGATTTATATCTCATCTTTGTGTTGCATTCTCTGCCCAAAATAAGATTCTCCAGTTCCCATTCAAATCTTAGAATGTTTTTCACCTTCGTATAACACTGTATAACACTATAACCTATTCCTCAACTTAGGTTTTTTCTTTCTTTTGTTTCAATAGAGAGGCGACTCCGACAAGCGAGCTTCGCGGAGACTCGGAGGAAATGTCGATGAAGAAACCCGGGGAGGCGGCGGAAATTTCCAACAATATCATTAGCCAGAAGATGCCGTTAACAGCGGAACTGGGGGAATTCTCCAAGTGGGTAGGGATGCACAAGTTTCAACCCGCTTGAATTTGGGTCTGGTTTTAAGATCCGATTATATGGACTTCCAACTCAGCAATAAAGGGATTAAAAATGCCAAATAAGGTGATTTAGAATGTTAATAGAAAAAAGGATGATTTTGGATTTAATTAAGAAATGTGAAGGACTATATTGGGCGAAAAATTCGTGAAGGATGAATTTGGATAATTGCTAAAGAAAAAGGATGAATTTGGCATTTTTTCCCAGAAACTACTATAAATTAAAAACACATAGGCATATAAATAATTCTTCCATAACAACTGAATAATAACAATCTCAGTAAAATCATTAGGCTACAAGCCTTCCAAAACATAGTCAGGCATCCTGCCAATATATCCAAAACAGGGCTACCAGCCCAACCTATAAATCACATAAGGCCACAGGCCGACAGAATGTAAATTCTAGGCTCTCAGGCCTCAACTAATTAAAACAAGTACCAAGTCATAACAAGTAAAAGAGTATCACATAATCATATATAAATCATAAATCCAGGAAGTCCTAGCTATGTGATCTCTCATAACCCCAACCCAATCATGCTTCAGCACCTCCAGCAGTGTCTATAAAACGACTAAATCAAAGGAAGTCAATACAACGTACTGAGCAAGGATACATGTAGGGGAGTAAGGGAAAACAGTAAGCAACAAAAAAAAATGATAATAAAGATAAGGATATAAATAAAGAACAAAATAAAAGTAAAGCAAGTAAACATCACACCATCCCATACTGGTGCTTCAACGACAAACATACAATTTAAGCAAGTGTTGTGTAACACCCCGGATTTGATTTCCCAGGCCAGGGCATTACCGCCACACTTTTCTAAACAAGACCCGACCCAAGTCGAGCTCAACTAGAAAAATGCTAAGGCTAGTTGTATCAAATTTTCAAAACAATTTAAAAACCATTCAATCATGCCCGAACTAAAATCAGAGTATCTCATGCATCACAGTAATAATCAGTGCGGAAGCTAGAAACAAATAAAAATGAGGGCCAAACAGACGGCCAAAAACCAAAGTCCAAAGTCCAGTATCAAAGTCCAGTGCAGAAATTTAAAACAATGATAAAATGCGACAAGTCTTTATTTTTGAGAATCCCATCCCAATGCGCCATCACTTACTCTGCGAAAAATAGGAAATAACAATTTATCAGTACAAACGGTACTGCGTAAGTTAATGTATAGCATAACAAAATTTAAAGATTTAGAAGAGTAATAAAAAGTTGGGAATTTAATTTAACGAACGAGTAAAAATAATTTACGGGGATTTCTTTTTACGCTTTACCACACCAATGTTCATTTTGATCGAGGACATCCAAACATTACCCGCTTGGGCGCTTATGTCCACAAGCTGCCGGTATCGACGATCCAGGGCCTTAGCCGTTTTGGGATCAATTACCCGCTTGGGCACTTATGTCCACAAGCCGACGGTATCCACAATGTGAGAGCAGCGGACCCTATACAGACACACTCCGGAGCCCTAGGTAACCCCTACGGATACACCTAGGAGTATAGACTCATACAATCACGCAACATAATAATATTTCCTTGGCGCCGTTTTGGCCACCAAAAAGAGGGGGCGGCCCAACGAGCCCACGCCAAGTGCACTTACCCTCCAAATTGAACATCTAACTCGATCAAAACTCACAAAGTTTCAAAAATCACATTTTAATCATTACAACATATATCTACATTTCCAGAATTCATAGGATTCATCAAAGAGTAGCAATCGACTCAAAAACTACCGAAACGTACGAAACCAAATTTCACCGGTAAGACTACACTGTGGCAGTTTTCAAAATCGTATTAGGAAATGTAGTAAAACTTTGTGAAAAATTCTAAAAATTTTACAGGTGCTAGGCGACATCAAAATAAACATTTTTCTCAGAAATAGGCCTTAGCAAATTCGGACTCTAAGTTGCTCAAAAAAAATCATTTCAGAAACTTGTTCTCAAAAGGGTGCAAAGACCACTGTTCATCCGACCACAGCTTACTTAAAAATCCATAACAATTCGAAGGTTGATCCAAAAATTCTGAAATTTCACAGGAGTAAACTAGACACATAGATGAACAATTTTCATGAAGAAGTCGACCATCAAAAACGACCATAACTAGGAGAAATATGAACTACAAAACTGGACATGCTAGAAATTTAAATCTGTCAACATGTGTAGCAGAAAATACCAGATCTATTTTCGACGACCAAATCAATTCCAAAAATTATGAAAATTTACAGGAACCATCTTTAAATGTTAGGAACATTTTTCATTTAGACAAGTTCTTCCAAAAATGAAAAGATCTAGGCGAGAAAAGCACAACAATAAAATCTACTCGGAAGAAACCCTAAAAGACAGATTTGGCACAAGATGAAAATCGAACTATATCTCAAAGAATACTCAACCAAAAGCTCCAAAATTTGAGATGCACAACACTAACTTACTTCTCAAGAGTGTAGTGTCGAAATCCTCTTTGGTTATACTCCCAAATTCGCCCGGGACAGCCTCTAACCTCCAAGATCTACCGAATGAATCCTATTTTGAGGTGTTTGGATAAAAACTTGATGTTAGGGCCTAGAATCCGAAGTAAGGGGCAAGGGATTGGATTAGAGACCTTACCTAGACGTAGGAGAAGGGATTGGAAGACTTGATTTCGCCCTCACCACTGCCACAATGATGCACCCCTCCAAACTCTCTCAATCTCACCAAGGGAAAATTTGATTTTCGGAGTGAAAGAATAGGGTAGGTTTGTGGGGTTGTGGGAGGGTTATAACTTGCATTTAGGCTTACCAATGCAGCCATTATGGATCTAGGGAAGGGAGGGAAGGTAATGGCAGTCAAGGGCTCGAAATTTGAGCTACCTACCTCCCTCATTAATCCCACAACTTCATCCATTCACCCATCCATCCATTCAAGTGCATGTAGTCAACTTAATTCATAAGGTGGGGTTCTAGATGCATCTAGGTTTGTCCAAAAGAGTCCCAATACATCCACCAACATCTGAGACATGAATGTGCATCAATTCCATGAATCAAACTCGAGTAATTGGCTTCAAAATTCAAGAAACGCGTAGCAGCGTTTTGAAACGCTGCTACTGGGGTGGCGGCGCGCTGGTGGCGCGCCACCGCGCCACCCCAGGTAGCGATTTTTCTTTTTTTTTTATATATATAATATGATTTTTGATCTTTTAAAAATCATATTTGGATTATCCGTGATTGTTGGATACTCCGATAACTCTCTTCGAGTTGCTATCGTGCGAAAATATTTAATTCCGCTCTCCCGGAATTATTTCGGTTGCGATAGTTAAATCCAATTAATTAATTCAATTAATTAATTTTTCGGATTTAATACTCGATGTTGATTTCTCGGGTATTACATGTTGTATGGCCTAACATACACATATCTACCCTATATGCAAATGCAATGAATATGTCTAGTCGGCACCTAAAAACCCGGGCGGTATGAACCCAGGGTGAGGATATCATCAACTCCAACCCGTTACAGGGTAACATACACCATCCCCGGAGGGACCACAGGCATCACAGCCAAATCACAGGCCTTACAGCCAATTCACAGGCATCACATCCATATTACATGCATCACAACCAATATCCACCCCTCAAGGCCATCGGGACTCAACCTCACCGCTGAAGGCTGCCCAATCAAATAAATCATCATTCAACCCAATCGGGTCCATAATGAAAAGTACCAATACAATGACATGCATATATGAGTATAATAAGATAATTCAAAACTTAATACTAGGTTCAAATGCTTTCAAGGCATTAGATAGTAAAACATAGCCCCCTAGGCTAAGGGACATCCTCACAAATTCATTCAACAAAGAATAATCAACATATCATGATTCAACAATTCCTGCAAGGTATTCAACAACACTCTCGAGGTAACAATTACCTCAAGATCAACAATTAAAGTAGGGGAAAGATCCAAAACAATTCAGAGCACCAAACTAGGCCTTTAAACATCAAGAACGGACAAAACGACGTAAAAAGCGCCGTCCTGCCTTGTCTGGCGCCCCCGGCGCGCCATCTCCCCAGACTACCCCATGAGTGCGCGGTCTACGTCTGGACTGCAGTGCAGTCCGCTGTCTGGAGATTTCGCTGGAGAAACACCCCCAATACCCCCTGATAATGGCCAGAAATGACCATTATTTTAAATCCATTTCCGTGTCTGAAACGGGCATTTGATCGTATTCCGGTCTTATATTAAATAAGAAAGCAGTTGAATTAGACTGATTTATGCATAATTGTAAAAATATTGAGCTGGTATGAAAAATGCATAAATATGTAATTTTATTACATATTTATGTTAGAAAAATCCAAAAACATGAGAAAAAGAAAAGAAAAGAAAAAGGAAACAAAAAGATGGGCAAAAGAATAAACAAGCCCACAAAAATACAAAAAGATGGGAAAAGATAGAAAAGCCCGCAAAAAGAACAACTTCGGCCCATCTGGCCCATTCAGCTCAGTCTGGGAACATCCGGTCGAGGAACCCCGGTCGAGGACCATGGTTCCGCGACACAGGAGGGATTAGCGACCCAGCATGCAATGCAAAGAAGAGACCAGTCTGGGAACATCCAGTCGAGGAACCCCGGTCGAGGACCATGGTTTCGCGAAACGACCAAAGTTCCGCGCCACCAACACCTTGGAGGCCAAGCCACGCCCCAGTCGAGGAACCCCGGTCGCGGTCCATGCATTAGTGACACGGACATGGATAGAGACACAAGACCCAGTCGAGAAGCCTTGCCACATGCAGCCCTGTCCCGCGACACAAGGTGATCCCGCGACAAAGTTGTGATGTGTGTGATGTCTTGAGACACAGTGGGCATCAGATCAAGCCCATGGGCCTATGGTTCCACTTCTATAAATATGAGGTGATCCCCATGAGCTCAGAAGGTTGGACAGAATCAAGAAAAATTGTTCTTGGAGACAAGTGTGGAGTTTAGTTTGTAGGTAGTTCTTTAGGTTAGTTTAGTTTAGCTTTAGTTTTTTTGTATTATTTAATTATTGCATAGATTCAGCTTAGGTAGCCAGTTTTCACTTTGTTTTCAGTTTCAAACTTTGTTTTAAAGGTTTTGTGATATCCAGGATGATGGGTATTAACAAACTCCTTAATAAAATGGGAAAATATTCTAGAAATGTGTCCCAAAAATCATGAAATGGGTTTCACACCCCATGGATCTTTTATTATTTCCTTCTCTGTTGGTCACTTGACCTTTATTTTCTATTTTATATCACTGTTGGTGATGTTCTCTTTGGATAATGTTGCATGTTATGAGTGATCAAGCCCAGATTAGGGTTAGCTCTATTTTAAATATTGTCTCATTTTCCTTCATGTTTAAGGCATGTTTTAGCTAGATTTAACTCTGTTTAGTTGCTTTTAGCTTAGTGTAGCTTTTAAACTTGAAATGGGTGAGATCACGCATAATGCATGCTCCTGTTCCACTTTACTTTTCTGACATATGTCCAGAACACACCCAGGTCGCTAGCCACTTCCTGTCGCGGAACCACGTTCAGCGACATGAGGGCATTTTAGCGACATGAGTGTCCAAGAACATGTGCTTTATAAATCTTTTAAAATCCCTGGTCGCAAACCAAACCTGTCGCGGACCCACGGTCCGTGACACAACCTCTTGACTAGCGACCAAGGACCCAAAATCTTGCAATTTTATTCTAGAAGGGCTCTGGTCGCGGAACCCCTGTCGCGGACCCACGGTCCGCGACACACTCCTTGTTCCGTGACCAGGAATTATGCCCTTTGTTGGATTTTCACACCTTGTGTCGCGGAACCCCTGTCGCGGACCCATGGTCCGCGACACACTCCTTGTTCCGCGACACGACAACCCTAATTTCCAAAATTTCACTCTCATTTCCCACCTCTCTGTCGAGATCCTCCTATCGCGGACCCACGGTCCGCGACACAATTTCTGTTTCTCGACAGGCTTGGCACCTTTTTGCCAGATTTTTATTCTCCATCTCACTCCATTAATTAATTGAACCTTTGTATTAATATTTAGAGGTTGAAATCCAATGACCTCAACCCATGGTAAATTTGATATAAAGATTTTTGTTCAATTCCATTAAAAGATTTTTCTACAAAAATTAAACTCTAATGATCTAAGTATATAATCCGGAATATAATTAATTAATTAATTATGGAATGAGTGATTATTTAGACATAAAGAGTAATTATGGATTAATTTCCATAACCTTGGATGAGAAACCAATGTCTCTCATACAAGATGACCCAAAAATATTTTCTTTTATTTATTTTGTCTTTACCCGTGTTGTGTGAAATAGCTAGTAAGAGATATGACAGACTAATGTTGGCGGGTATTCCGACACGGATAAATTAGCTCGTGGTCTGAATATTAATTACTAGTTGTTATTTTGCATGGTCCGGATAGTGGTCGGTGGAAGCCTTGGCGGTTCGTCCATCCGGGATTATAATAGCTGCTCAGCTGACTCCTATCCGGATACAGTTTCTATTTATTTATCTTAATTTCAAACCCGAATTTTGAGCTGTAATATTATCAGACAGTGTCGATCAACATTGGTTGAATAGTATCACAGTAAGAAAACATGTAGGTTTTTTCTCTCATTTCACAGATAGTAGAAACCTTGATGATAGCGATCACTGTCAATTAAGGTTTTCTGCTGTCTAAAACCATTCCATCTGGAATAATTGGGAACTGGATAGCAGATGTTTGCAGTCCAGATCACCTCAATTATTTCTGGCACTCTCTTTAGCCAAAATTCTTCTCATCTCCCGCTATTTCATCTCTGTGTTCCAACTTCTGTCTAAATCCGCCTTATATTTTGGGTTATTTAATTTTACATTTCTTTATAAAATTATGCATGATATTATTTTGTAGATATTGTGGTCAATACTATTTTGGGATCCTTCCCATGGACACAGGAGTCTTGATTTTAATCAGATGTCTCACAATAAATTTCCAACAAAAATTCCTTTATAAAATCCGGATCTGAGTAAGGAATAAATTCCACAGTTATGACTAATTCACATTATACTGGGGGTTGATTTTGGGAAATTAGAAGCAGATTCAGCGATTAGGTCTCACCTAGACTGAAAGGATCTGTATTTTAATTGAGAGTCTAGTACCTGTTTTGGGAATGATTTTCAAAATCTATTATTTTCCAAAATTGCTGTGTATTAGGAATTTAGTCTTAACTATCACACCGAGATGGGATCCACTTGGATTCAAATACAGTGTGTTAGATAATTCTAGAGGAACAATATATAGGCCTTGGTTATTTTCTAAGATAGGGTTGAGTTCCTTTCAACTGCTATCCTCTTCTGCCAATGCCTATTTTTGAGTCCTGAGTGAGTGCATCCGGAACGAACTAATCTATTAGTTCGTTTCATTAGTTTGTATCTCATAACCACCCAGAAGGAAGTGAACACTGCGAGCGGTTCACCAAGATCCGGGAATTCTTGATCCATACTCCTTCATTCTGATGGAGAGCTGTCTTTTACTACCAGGGTCAGACCTTCAAAACCTCCGAGTGATAGAATTTTAAATGCTTTCTTTACTGCTTTCTTTTAAATGCTCTCGTTATGCTTTCGTTAGAGGTCACTCGGTTGTATTGAGAGTTGTGTAACTGCTACTAGGATTGATAGTTAAGGGATAGTTCAGGCTTGATTAGAATCTTTGTGTGTGACATGGGGGAATGATAGCAGTACTTGACACTTCAATAAATGATTTGTCAGGTGTTGCTTGTCCACCACAGATGAATAATATGCCTCAGCATGGCCATGTGAGGGCAGTTGTGAGTCTGTGGTATCTTAGAATTTGTTGCCTTAAAAGCATGTAAACTCTTACTGTAAGTACCTGTCTGTTAAAGGGAACATGGTATAGAGAGCATGAGAGTTAGCTAACTGAAAGGATTATCCCAAGCTAAGATCTGTGTATTAAAATGGAAGTTTAATTGCGTTTCATCTGAATCTTGTCCAATCTTTATTATCTTCTTCCTGTCCATTCTGTCTCATTTTAAATCTGCTTTCCTAGAATAATTTTAACCGCTTTCTTAGAATAATTTTATTGCTTTCCTAGATTATGTTTAAATTCGCTTTCTAGCATAATTTTATCTGCTTTAATTTTAATTGCTTTCATAGCCTAGTTTAAATCCTGTCAAGTAATTGATAGTCATAACACAAACTCGAATTGAGTAACCGAGTGGAAAATCTTAGTAAACGACGTGGGCCCTGCTTCTATCGCACATCCTCCAGTGAACGATCCGGTCTTACTATAAATTACTTCAATTTTTGACACCGTGCGCTTTCGGGCCACAGTTTCTTAACACGAGTAATAAAAACGTGACAACCTATAAATATATCCCTAATCCTACTCCGGCATCATAAATTGGTTTCATTGAATAAAATTGAAAACCAGGAGTACGATTTTTCAGAAAATACTCATGCAGAGAGAACTTGTCAAAAGTTTCATGGCAAGGATCTTCAAGGAATGAAATTGTCAAAGATTTCATGCCGGGGAGGTTCGTAATGCCACTTGAACTCAAAGTTCACTCTCATGAGTAATAAAAAGTGGAATATATCCTTAAACCCTTTTCCCACGACTCATAACTCTTTTCATTTAATAAATTTAACCTGGGATATTTTAGAAATACTCGTGTGACGAAATTGTCAAAAGTTTCATGGCGCCGTTGCCGGGGAGGATGCAGCGTCGTTTATTAAGAGAAGTACACTCTTGATTACTCATAGCTAGTTAGTGTAGTTTATTTATTTACTGCAGAACAGAGAAGTACCCTCAAATTAACTAAACATTTAGAGTACTTAGAGTACTAAGACTCTAAATGTGAGGATGTTGATTTGAGGAGAAAACCTAACCAATCGGGTATTTATCTACTTTGCAGGAATTCCGGAACCACCAAAAAGAAGGAGCAGAAAAATAGCATGGAAAACTAGGTTCTTGGTTGGATTAATTCCACAAATCTAAGAAAATGTTCTCGGAATTTAAAGCATTTTAATATCCGGAATAAATTTCACAGATAAATGGAGCTAATCCGACCTGATTTTATGCAAGTAGATTAATTTAAGCTCCAGCCCAATATTTTGAATTTACTTGGACTGAATTAATTCAGACCCAAGGCAAATAAAATAGACTCAGGCCCAACATCACAATCGGGCCCAGTCCGTTGAAAATTTGAAAAATTCAAAATAATATGTCGCGGAATTCCTTCTGTGTCGCGGGACACCACCCCGCGCCCAGAAGAAGAATCGCGACACAGTTTCCCCCCATACAGTGAAATCCGTGTCGCGGAATGGCCACTTTGTCGCGGGACACTGCCTCGCGACCCGGCTCACTTCCGCGACCAAATTTCGCTTGTCCCTGATTAATGCTTGTCGCAGTCGCGATACGCCGTGTTGTGGAACACTGTCCCGCGACCGGGTATCAATTCCGCGACACGATTTGCACTTAACCCCCTTCTTCTTTCCAACTTGGTCATGATACCCCCAGTCGAGGAGCGTTGCTCCGCGACCAAATACCACGGTCCGCGACACCTCTAATGTCGCTAAGGCCTGGTCGCGTAACCCTGTTCCGCGACAATGGGCTAGGGTTCCACGACTGGCCCATCAGTATTTAAACTCCCTTTCCTCCCTCTTCCTCCCTACACTTCCAACACTTAGAATTTTTCGAAAAACTCTTTCGTCTGAAATTGCCTCTTCCGAAGCACACCACCGTGTTCTTCGCAACCCATTTCCGACCCCTTCCAAGCGTTACTCTGCCCAATTTTCGCAAGCAATCACAATGGAACCCTCATCTTCCTCATCCCCGCAGAAAACTTAGCCCTGGTAAGCATTATCTCGTCCGATTCTCGCGCAACCATCGCCCCTGTTTTCGCGGTTTTGGGGATTTTCGTGTTCTGATTCCCGATAGTGTGTAAATGGGTTCCCATGTGTTACTTTCCCACTGTTTGAGTTTGGTTTTGAGGATTGTAAGTTGTGGGCTTTATTTTTGTGAATCCTGTGTTGCGATGGGAGTAGGGCAAGCATGATTGAAGGAATAGGAGAGATGATCTGTTTTGAAATAGGAAGAGTTAAGATGGTCATATTCTGTGTGGGCGTTTTATCTTCTCTGTATATAGGGTGTTAGAAGAACAGTGGCACGGGTAGGGGGCTAGACAGGAAAATTTTTACCACTGTTGGGTTTTCCAAGCTTTTAGGATTCTTGAAATTAATTGTTTCTTCTATAATTGTGTTGATATAGTTCTGTAGATCTTCTCTTACTTTTGCTCTTTGACTTGGAATTCTTTTTTTGGAAATAGCTATGAGCCTGTGGATATGTTTCGAATATCTTCTTGCTGTAGTTATTTTGATACTGTGGATATGATTTTTATAAGGTTCTCAACTGTTGCTCTTAATCTTTGGCCATAACAGAGTGTGTGATTCATGGGGTAGTGCAACAGTGTGTTTTCTTTGTTAGCAAGTTAGTCTGAATCTGGGTGAAGGCATGAGTTGTTGGCAGACATGTGTGTAACTTCATCTTAGTGTTGGTTGTTTGCTAAGTGTTGTCATGAGCCTTGCATGCCAACGTGATCATTTATTACTGTTTTCCTTGTTTAGTAATCCTGTATTGGTACACTTGGTAACCTGGAAAAGTGTATGCTTGCTTGGTTTTGGCAGCCCCTGTGCACACCAACACCCTTTTTCTGCATGTCAATTTTTCACAAAAGACAAAAATAGTTATTAGGAATTTTGGTTGACAAAGTGTTTTTGTTCCCAATGGAACTAAATGTGTGAGTTGAAGTAGCAATATTTTTGCCACTTAAAACTGCTATCATTTTCAAAATCCAAAAAATGGGACCACACACATCCCACTTTTTCATTAAATAAAACAAGTCAACCATTTTAAAATTAAAAATAGTATTTGCGCCCCCTCTTGAATGTTTTAACTGTCCAAAGACAGTCCAAGCAATTCAGAGTTAGCAAATCCATTACGCCACGTCTCCACTGCACATTCCAATTTCGAGCATCCAGTCCCGTCATTCTCATCTCATTCCATCTTTCAACAAGTGCCTCGAGCTTGTTTAATAAATTAAAAAATCAAACTTTTTGGACCTAATAGCCCACAAAATTTCTCTAAGTCCAATGACTTAGACTTTTTAAGTTAATTAATGACATCTGCCTTTTGATAAAGTTTTGAGTACTGATCAAATAAATCACATTTCGAGCAAAGCTCAAAATGTGAGGATGTTGATTTTTAACTTGAAACCCGATTTTCGAAAAATACACAAATTCGATGGGAACTAATACTCCTTATATTTTTCAGGAATGAGTTAGTGATTAAATCAGCACTTGGACTACCTGATTGCACTCTACACCAGGCATCAATAGAAGCTTCTGCAAACAGAACCTAGATCAAAAAGCTCAGGGAAGCACTGATAAGCGTGTACAAGGTACCGTTGGACCAGGGCACCGAAGCTGAGTTATCATTAAGGCTCGGATGGGACGTGAACATCCCTCCTGCAGATAGATCAACCGCTCTGACGAACATAGAAAGGGATTTTTCTTATCACATGTTGAGGTTCTGGGAACTAATGACAGATCATGCCCCGAATGATTCCATAATGACACCCGAAGTGCATCTGGAAAGGATCACACTGAAGTTCCAGATACACACAGCCGTCTGGCAACGTCATTTAGAGGATGGGACAGTGGGAATCCAAATCTCGAATTATGACATACTCATCCCCGACCAGCCCATAGATCCACAAGTACGGTTGCAGTTTGTGGAAAACCCTTTACCGGTGAGCCAAATATTGGAAAGGGAGCCATCTCGATGCATGAAGCCTTCCCCTGCATTTGGAATCCGCGTTTATTTGACAACATGGGCAGAGAAGAGCAGAGATGGGTAACCAAGCAGGCCAAACAAAGGCATAGGGAAATGAGTTACAACCTGCTCCACAAGCTGAGAAAAATTGAAGAGTTCAACACAGAAAGGAACTCTACCATGCTGAACAAATTCAGAGAAGAAATCAATGCAGCTCGGAAGGAATGGCACGAGATGGCACATCTGTGGGGCAAAGGCAAAGGGTTCATAACACAAGAAAGATTGGATAAAGGATTGACCCTGCCAGATGAGGACAACTTTGAAACGATTTTCATAAACAAGCGGTTCGGCCAGACGAGAACAGCCGAGAAGGGAAATGAGGTAGATCCTGGATTTCCCGAGCACATCAGAGAATTAAGGGAGAAAGCTCTTTATGAAGTGCAGCACAAAAATTGGTCAGTGATGACGGATAAAAAAGAGCAACTCAGATTGATGACTGAGGCTGAGGCGGGGGAATATCTGAAGTATGATATGGCGCAACGCATGACTTATGTGACAGAAGAGCTGGAAAGGGATATGATCAACACCATGATGGAGCAATACAGAACTTCATATCTTGAACTCCTAATGGAAATGGATAGAGAAGCCCTGAAATATGGGATGGAGGGAAATAGAACGAAAGTCATGCATTATAACCACAAAATCAGAAGCTTATTTTGCACACGGATCAAGAAGGCATGGGAGTTCAAACTGGGGCGGATCACAAGTCAGACATTTGTGCACGATTATCTGAGATTCACACACAGGTTGTTTGGGACTCAAGAAGCTCAGGAAGAAACGCAGCAGGCCCAACAGGAAAATCAGGAAGATCCAGACGCTGAGATCGATGCCTACTTCTCCACTCCTCCTGACGCCAACCCACAGCCTACCCAGCCAACAGTACAAGCTTCAGCTTTACCGCCAAGAGGGCAAACTGAAGTGCAGAAAGCAGCTACCACCGAGCCGGTGGTACAGCAAGAAACAGTTCAGACTCCAGTACAGCCAACTCAGTCTGAAATGCCAACACCTGCCGCCACTGAAACACCCATCCCGCCCGAGCAAACATCTAATACTGCTGTTGCATCTGGAGGTCAGCCCGTGCCTCAACCTGGAACGAGAAGAAGATTGATAAAATCTGCTGAAAAAGAGAAACCAGCAAGAGCTCCGGAAAAGAAAGTAGTGATCAAAGAACCTGAGCCAACTGTTAGGAAAGTGGCAGCACCTACGGATCCCAAGGACAGAGGCAAGGGACCAATGCCACCTCCACCGCCTAAAAGAAAAGAACTGATTGCTCAAGATGCTGAACTGGCCCGGAAAATGCAAAATGACGAACTTGCATTAGCTGGTCTGCTTGATCAAGGAACAGGTGGTTCAGGAGTGGATAAAATAGATGAGCAAGAACGAGCTGAAAGAGAAAGGAAAGCTGCGGAAGAGGAGCAGATGAGAAAGAATATTCGGCAGACCAGGGCTGGAGAGGAAAAGGAAAAGAAAGAGGCACATGACAGAGAAGTTGCTGAAAAGCTTCAAGCTGATTTGGAAGCTAGAAAGTCTGAAGGAACTGGGGAAGTTGGACGGGAAGGCGATGATGATTTAATGATTACAGGCGGAAAAGAGGGAACCGGACTGAAAATCAAAGAAGAACAACCTCCTGCATGGACTGGCCCCACTGCTCACGATAGGGAAACAATTTTGGGAGACATAAGGAATAGATTGAATGAGCAGATTGAAGCGAGGATCGATCGAGGAGAGGCGCCTGAGCAAATTCGTTATCAGACAGAGGCATCCCGAATCGCTGATCCACTCGTAGGCACTGCCAGAATCGAAGCTGTGATTAGAACTGCTGAAAATCCTGCAAATCCGATCACAATGGCAGATTTGTTAAAGGAAAAAGCCGTTGAGCAACAAAAAACTGTAGAGCCACAAGCCAAAGCGGATGAACCACAGGATATGGATGACGATAGAGAGGAGGCCATGCAGGAAGAGAATGAATTTATGGAGCAGTTGGCGCCCATTTTCCAACATCCTGTCGGACAAGCTGCACGAATTAGGGAAGATGAGGAGGATCTTAGAGAAGAGACAGCTTATGGAGAGTCAAGTCAGAGGGCACATGAAGCTGTACCGATGAATGAGCAACCGCAGGAAGGTGACGACCAAACAGACTGGCACTCGAGCGAAGATGAATCAGTCGGATCTATTTGGCCAGTAGAGTTTTGGTCTGAGCACACTGTGAGGCAAAGGATGGGATCGAAACAATATGGAAAAAAGAAGCAGCTAAGTGAAGAAGAAGTGCACACTAAGTTCAATGGGAGCAAGGAAAGAGCAGAACTGTATGCAAAGCTGCAGACCATGATAGTGCCTGATAAAGGGTTCAGACAGGATGCCTTGCTTCATCCCACTGTCGAGACCTTTTACAGAAATCAAGAGTGGGGAAGCTTTATGCTGCATCATGACGAAGATGGCCTTGTTGAGTTGACAAGAGAATTTTTTTGCAATATCAATGCCGTCGACAGAACAACTTGGGTCCGGGGTCATGTAATAGACATCTCACCAGAATGGTTGAATCAATTTCTTGGAACCCCGGACATCATGAGTGAGTTTCCCTCTGAAGAAATCATGATAAAGAGGGCCAAGATAAAGGAGTATGCAAAATATGCAACCGTGGCAAATAGCATGACAAGAATCACCGCCCCAGGACACACTTTTGATACCAACTTCTTACGAATGCACTTCATGCCAACCTACGAATTCTACATGTCAAAGATTCGGCCCAACTCGCACCCACACAACACGTCTGGGAGTGTTCTGATGGGATTTGCAAGAATGTGGAGCGGAGCAAAGCTAAACGTAGGAAGGCATGTGTTTGATGTCATGACAGCACGGTTAGAGGACAGGCAGGCCTTGTGCTACCCGAACTTAATAAGAAGAATCTGTGTTGCCCAGAACGTCGACTTAAGCGCATTTGCAGGGGACGAAATCGTGAAGATAAACCCTCCCATCAGCGTGCCAAGGTTGCCTCTGACAGAACGAATTAGATATTCTTTCCCCCAGCTGTATGGTGGAGGCGATTCAGATGCTCAATCCTCATTCGTATCCGGAAGTCAAGCACCAAAAAAGAGGAGTAGACCGCCAAGGGCAAAGAAGGGAACAAAGCAAGCCCGTACTGATGCGGGACCTTCCACTACAGCGCAAGAGAGATCTCAGCAAGAGCAAACAGAGATGCCTTTTCCTACTCCGGCATCCCCATTTCCTACTCAACCGCAGACACCTCAAAGCCAGAATGTATCTCAGTTTCCTGCTGATTCCCAAGCATTCGAGATGATGAGCAGGATGAGTCAATCTATGCTCAAAGGAATGAAGTCTATGACAGATGCCATTATGACAAGTCATGAGGAACAGAGAAAGAGGGCTGAAGAAGAACGCCAAGAGCGTAGGAGAGAAAAGGAAGAGAAACGGAAGGAGAAGTTGGAGAAGGAAAAGAGAGACGAAGAATTCAGAATGATGATGCTAGAAAAAGAAGAGAAGAATCGAAAGATGGTGGAATCACTGATCCTTAGTCAAAATCAGATGCTGCAAACCTTACTCAAGAAAATCCCTGATGAAGCTGGCTCCTCCAAGAAATCAGATGAGAAGAAAGATGGCGATTCCTGACTCCATCATTTTTGAGCTTAATTGTAAATATCATATAAGAGAATTTCAATTCATTCATGCAAGATAGATTTGATTGCAAATGAAATCTCTTGTAATTGATATATTTACTGTGTTCAGATTGGGATTTTGCAGCCCCAACAACAATCTCTGTTTTTATTGGTTCTTTTATTTTTGAAAAGATGTCTGACAGTCCAAGATGAATAAGTGATTGTCAGACCAAAAATATGTTGTTGACATGCTCCGTATGTCAGCAGTGCCTCTTTACTGCTTTAAATTAAATAACCAGCAAAAATATGCATAAACCTGCTCTAAATTCACATGTTGAATTTAGGCTTATGATTAAATTTTCAAACTTTTAAATTGGGATAATATAATTGAGAACATGCATGAAATGAATTCCTAAGATTTTGAGCTATAAAAATTTAATGATGCGATCAGCTTATTGGGTAATAAATCTGCATATTAGAGATTTCGATTGAATAAATTGTTAGAATTAAGCTTTGATTAAATTTTAGAAAATTGTATGACATGAATCAACCCAACCTTGTGAGATTTGAGCCATGAGTCACTTTTACTCATTTATTTTCTTTGATGTGTGAATCATTTTGATTAAAGGAAACTAGAACTTGCGATTGGGACCGATTCAAGACCATGCCATATTCCAAAAATCGAGCATATGATCGAGGCACCTAGAAACCAAATTTTGGCCTTCTTTTGAATCCAAACCCAAAAATATTTTCCCTTTAGGATTAACCAATTTGAGCCTTAAGCCTAATTTTTCTTTGAAGCCCTCTATATTATTCCTATCCTTACAAAAAGACCAAGAAATTCAAACCCAAGGGTGTAAGAATAAATTTTATCAAGGCATTATAATTTATGATCATCAATTCATCAATCGGCATTCAGAAATCCGATCAAAAAAAAAGAGAAAAGAGAAGAAAAAATGTGTTGAATTCTGTTCAACAAAAATAAATTGCAAATGACAAAGCAAATTAGACTTAGTCTAATGTCATGCAAAAGAAAAACAAAAGAAAAAAAATATATTGATGATCATAAATTTTTAAATAAATATGCCAAGTTAAGATAAAATGAATTCTTGCCACTTCAAGCCCAATAATTCCTTTCCTTACCTAATGATACAACCGTATGCCCCATTACAACCCTTAAATAAGACCTCATGATCTCGATTTGAAGAAATGAGCCGGTGGCGAGTTGGTCTGATTGCAAGCTTATGGGATAATTTAATTAAATTTGATTTTGAGTGTTCACTGATTAAACCCCAATTGAGAGTGAGTGAACTTTCCGATTCTCCTACATGTGAGGCCCTGTTTCATGAATTGTGATATGTTCGTGTCATCCCTTAATTCTCATTTTTAATCTTTGCATCTTTCAAACATGATATTCATGAAGGGTTGATAATAATGTTTGATTTGTAGGCCCGATGTAGTGAGCAAGTATCATTTCATTAAACACTGCAATCAAGGGGACTTAATACTTGTAGTTTTTTATTGTCTTATCCCAATCCAAAAAGAATGTGATTAATGAAGCCACGAAAATGAATTGAATATGTAGAGTTCGTGTTCTTAGGAACATTGACTCTGACTGCTCAGGAACGATCAGTATTAAATGTGAGGATGTTAATAATGGCCAGAAATGACCATTATTTTCAATCCATTTCCGTGTCTGAAACGGGCATTTGATCGTATTCCGGTCTTATATTAAATAAGAAAGCAGTTGAATTAGACTGATTTATGCATAATTGTAAAAATATTGAGCTGGTATGAAAAATGCATAAATATGTAATTTTATTACATATTTATGTTAGAAAAATCCAAAAACATGAGAAAAAGAAAAGAAAAGAAAAAGGAAACAAAAAGATGGGCAAAAGAATAAACAAGCCCACAAAAATACAAAAAGATGGGAAAACATAGAAAAGCCCACAAAAAGAACAACTTCGGCCCATCTGGCCCATTCAGCTCAGTCTGGGAACATCCGGTCGAGGACCATGGTTCCGCGACACAGGAGGGATTAGCGACCCAGCATGCAACGCAAAGAAGAGACCAGTCTGGGAACATCCAGTCGAGGAACCCCGGTCGAGGACCATGGTTCCGCGACACGACCAAAGTTCCGCGCCACCAACACCTTGGAGGCCAAGCCACGCCCCAGTCGAGGAACCCCGGTCGCGGTCCATGCATTAGCGACACGGACATGGATAGAGACACAAGACCCAGTCGAGAAGCCTTGCCACATGCAGCCCTGTCCCGCGACACAAGGTGATCCCGCGACAAAGTTGTGATGTGTGTGATGTCTTGAGACACAGTGGGCCTCAGATCAAGCCCATGGGCCTAGGGTTCCACTTCTATAAATATGAGGTGATCCCCATGAGCTCAGAAGGTTGGACAGAATCAAGGAAAATTGTTCTTGGAGACAAGTGTGGAGTTTAGTTTGTAGGTAGTTCTTTAGGTTAGTTTAGTTTAGCTTTAGTTTTTTTGTATTATTTAATTATTGCAAAGATTCAGCTTAGGTAGCCAGTTTTCACTTTGTTTTCAGTTTCAAACTTTGTTTTAAAGGTTTTGTGATATCCAGGATGATGGGTATTAACAAACTCCTTAATAAAATGGGAAAATATTCTAGAAATGTGTCCCAAAAATCATGAAATGGGTTTCACACCCCATGGATCTTTTATTATTTCCTTCTCTGTTGGTCACTTGACCTTTATTTTCTATTTTATATCACTGTTGGTGATGTTCTCTTTGGATAATGTTGCATGTTATGAGTGATCAAGCCCAGATTAGGGTTAGCTCTATTTTAAATATTGTCTCATTTTCCTTTATGTTTAAGGCATGTTTTAGCTAGATTTAACTCTGTTTAGTTACTTTTAGCTTAGTGTAGCTTTTAAACTTGAAATGGGTGAGATCACGCATAATGCATGCTCCTGTTCCACTTTACTTTTCTGACATATGTCTAGAACACACCCAGGTCGCTAGCCACTTCCTGTCGCGGAACCACGTTCAGCGACAGGAGGGCTGTTTAGCGACATGAGTGTCCAAGAACATGTGCTTTATAAATCTTTTAAAATCCCTGGTCGCAAACCAAACCTGTCGCGGACCCACGGTCCGTGACACAACCTCTTGACTAGCGACCACGGACCCAAAATCTTGCAATTTTATTCTAGAAGGGCTCTGGTCGCGGAACCCCTGTCGCGGACCCACGGTCCGCGACACACTCCTTGTTCCGTGACCAGGAATTATGCCCTTTGTTGGATTTTCACACCTTGTGTCACGGAACCCCTGTCGCGGACCCATGGTCCGCGACACACTCCTTGTTCCGCGACACGACAACCCTAATTTCCAAAATTTCACTCTCATTTCCCACCTCTCTGTCGAGATCCTCCTGTCGCGGACCCACGGTCCGCGACACAATTTCTGTTTCTCGACAGGCTTGGCACCTTTTTGCCAGATTTTTATTCTCCATCTCACTCCATTAATTAATTGAACCTTTGTATTAATATTTAGAGGTTGAAATCCAATGACCTCAACCCATGATAAATTTGATATAAAGATTTTTGTTCAATTCCATTAAAAGATTTGTCTACAAAAATTAAACTCTAATGATCTAAGTATATAATCCGGACTATAATTAATTAATTAATTATGGAATGAGTGATTATTTAGACATAAAGAGTAATTATGGATTAATTTCCATAACCTTGGATGAGAAACCAATGTCTCTCATACAAGATGACCCAAAAATATTTTCTTTTATTTATTTTGTCTTTACCCGTGTTGTGTGAAACAGCTAGTAAGAGATATGACAGACTAATGTTGGCGGGTATTCCCACACGGATAAACTAGCTCGTGGTCTGAATATTAATTACTAGTTGTTATCTTGCATGGTCCGGATAGTGGTCGGTGGAAGCCTTGGCGGTTCGTCCATCCGGGATTATAATAGCTGCTCAGCTGACTCCTATCCGGATACAGTTTCTCTTTCTTTATCTTAATTTCAAACCCGAATCTGGAACTGTAGTAATGTTAGATGATATATGCCAATGTTATCTAATAATTATTATAGTAATAGAACATGTGGGTTTTTATCCAATTCACAGATAGTGGAGTCTAAGATGACGGCCGCAACTGTCATTTAGGGCATTCCACTGTCTAAAAACCGTTCCACCTGGAATAGTTGGGACCTGGATAGCAGATGTTTGCAGTCCGGATAACCCCAGTTACTTCAGTCATCTTTTAGCCAAATAAATTCTTCTAATCTCCGGCTATTTCATCTATGTGTATCAACTTCTGTCTAAACCCGCCTTATATTTTGGGTTATTTAGTTTTACACTTCTTTATAAAATTATGCATGATACTATTATGTAAATATTGTGGTCATAGTTATTTTGGGATCCTTTCCTTGGACACAGGAGTCTTGATTTTAATTAGATGTCTCACAATAAATTTCCAATAAAAATTCATTTATAAAATCCGGATCTGAGTAAGGGATAAATTCCACAGTTATGACTAATTCACATTCTACTGGGGGTTGATTTTGGGAAATTAGAAGCAGAGTCAGCGATTAGGTCTCACCTAGACTGAAAGGATCTGTATTTTAATTGAGAGTCTAGTACCTGTTTAGGGAATGATTTTCAAAATCTATTATTTTCCAAAATTGCTGTGTATTAGGAATTTAGTCTTAACTATCACACCGAGATGGGATCCACTTGGATTCAAATACAGTGTGTTAGATAATTCTAGAGGAACAATACATAGGCCTTGGTTATTTTCTAAGATAGGATTGAGTTCCTTTCAACTGCTATCCTCTTCTGCCAATGCCTATTTTTTAGTCCCGAGTGAGTGCATCCGGAACGAACTAATCTATTAGTTCGTTTCATTAGTTTGTATCTCATAACCACCTAGAAGGAAGTGAACACTGCGAGCGGTTCACCAAGATCCGGGAATTCGTGATCCATACTCCTTCATTCTGATGGAGAGCTGTCTTTTACTACCAGGGTCAGACCTTCAAAACCTCCGAGTGATAGAATTTTAAATGCTTTCTTTACCGCTTTCTTTTAAATGCTCTCGTTATGCTTTCGTTAGAGGTCACTCGGTTGTATTGAGAGTTGTGTAACTGCTACTAGGATTGATAGTTAAGGGATAGTTCAGGCTTGATTAGAATCTTTGGGTGTGACATGGGGGAATGATAGCAGTACTTGACACTTCAATAAATGATTTGTCAGGTGTTGCTTGTCCACTACAGATGAATAATATACCTCAGCATGGCCATGTGAGGGTAGCTGTGAGTCTGTGGTATCTTAGAATTTGTTGCCTTAAAAGCATGTAAACTCTTACTGTAAGTATCTGTCTGTTAAAGGGTACATGGTATAGAGAGCATGAGAGTTAGCTAACTGAAATGATTATCCCAAGCTAAGATCTGTGTATTAAAATGGAAGTTTAATTGCGTTTCATCTGAATCTTGTCCAATCTTTATTATCTTCTTTCTGTCCATTCTGTCTCATTTTAAATCTGCTTTCTTAGAATAATTTTAACCGCTTTCTTAGAATAATTTTATTGCTTTCCTAGATTATGTTTAAATTTGCTTTCTAGCATAATTTTATCTGCTTTAATTTTATTTGCTTTCATAGCCTAGTTTAAATCCTGTCAAGTAGTTGATAGTCATAACACAAACTCGAATTGAGTAACCGAGTGGAAAATCTTAGTAAACGACGTGGGCCCTGCTTCTATCGCACATCCTCCAGTGAACGATCCGGTCTTACTATAAATTACTGCAATTTTTGACACCGTGCGCTTTCGGGCCACAGTTTCTTAACATGAGTAATAAAAATGTGACAACCTATAAATATATCCCTAATCCTACACCGCCATCATAAGTTGGTTTCATTGAATAAAATTGAAATCCAGGATTACGATTTTTCAGAAAATACTCATGAAGAGAGAACTTGTCAAAAGTTTCATGGCAAGGATCTTCAAGGCATGAAATTGTCAGAGATTTCATGCCGGGGAGGTTCGTAATGCCACTTGAACTCAAAGTTCACTCTCATGAGTAATAAAAAGTGGAATATATCCTTAAACCCTTTTCCCACGACTCATAACTCTTTTCATTTAATAAATTTAACCTGGGATATTTTAGAAATACTCGTGTGACGAAATTGTCAAAAGTTTCACCCCCCAACACGTAACGCACACAAGTCCCTTGCCTCAATGTCTTGAGTGATTAAACACTTCCAAACGTCCAACTCGATCTTCAATCGAGCCAAAGACACCCAAAACCTAACATCGAATAATCATCCCCAAATCACAACCAATTCAAGAAAATCAATGCGAAGAGGATGACGAGGGGGAAAGATAACAATTTCTGATCCGGTTGGACAAGCAGGACGCCTGTGGGTGTTGGCTCGCTTAGGGACTCCATATGATTTCACTTGTATTGATAGACACCCTAGGATGGCTTCAGTTAAGGTCAGTCGGGGAGGTGCTTCATGGACCTTTTCAGCTATTTATGCTAACCCTTGTGTTAGTCAGAGACTCTATGACTGAGATATAATGAGATACACTGCTTCTATTATTCAAGGACCGTGGTTAGCCATAGGGGATTTGATAATGGCCAAAATTGTCCATTATTTCCAATCCATTTCCGTGTCTGAGACGGACATTTTGATCGTGATTCCATCTTATTTCAATAAGAAAGCAGTTGAATTTGACAGATTAATGCGAGTTTGTAAAAACATTGAGCCGTTAATAAAAAGACACAAAACATGCAATTTTTAATTGTATTTGTGTTAGAAAAATCCAAAAACATGAAAAAAAAAGGAAAAAGAAAAGAAAAAGGAATGAAAAGATGGGAAGAAGATCGAAAATCCCACAACTAAAATTTGGTTAAGTGTTGAAGCACAATTCAAATTGTGCAATTCGAGTTAATTCGAATTGCACACAATTCGAATTGCTGAAGAGAACAAGAAATGGTTAAGTGTTGGAAAGGGAAGCAGAAGAGCTAATTCGAATTACTATGGCCAATTCGAGTTAATTCGAATTGACTTGAATAATTCGAATTAGGCAATGAAGAGAAGGAACCCAAGGGCAAGAAGAAGGAGTGCAATTCGAATTGTCCAATTCGAATTAATTCGAATTGGCACAAACAATTCGAATTGCCAACAAATGCAGGGGAGCCAAGTAGAAGCTATCCAGCAGTTCGGGAAAACCAATTCGAATTCTTCACAATAATTCGAATTGGTGATTGAAGACCACAACCCCAACTCAAGGAAAAGATCTCACAGTTCGAATTAATTCGAATTGATTGAATTAATTCGAACTTCACTCATTGAAGCTGTGGAGCATGAGCACAACATTGGTGGGCCTAGGGTTTCGAAGTTGTCTATAAAAGCTGACCTCTCTCAACACAAGAAACATCCTTAGATCAAGAAATTTGCCAAAAAGCAGCTTGGGACAAAAAGAACAGCAGGAGGTTCCACACCCCTTAAGGGTTAGGTAGGTAGTTTAGCTTAGTTAGTTTATTTTTCTTGCAAGTAGTGTAATTTTTACATGCTTTGATCTTAGTGTAGTATAGAAGCAGTTTGTGTAACCCTTAGAGTAGCCATTTCCAGATTTTTATATGCTTTCTAGTAGAATAAACCCTACCTTCAAGTTAATGATGGTTTTGGGTTCTTTATTTTGCTTTCAAAGTGTCAATACAAGAAAAATTTCCAGAAATGGTGTTATTCATGTGTTTTGGCACTCTTTAATGCTTTCTTTAGAAATAAATGCTTAGCATGTTTGTTTGTTTCAATTAGGTTACATTTATTATGTCTTAGTTGACATTCAAACTTAATAAATGCATGTTTGGTGGGTTGTTAGCTTGATTTTGTGCCTTAGAGCTTCAAATAAGTTTTCTTAGGTTTTAGATGTTTTTATGTTTGTTAGTATTCATCTTTATGCCTTATTTTTCCCTGCCTTGTTTTTATTTTTATGCTCCCTTAGATAACATAGGGGTTCTTAGTTTTATTCATGCAGTTCTTGATTTTCTAGATGTTTTAGGTTCTTTGATCTTTGATCCCTTGTTTGTAGAAATAGGGTTTAAATCTTGCCAATACCCACTGGACATGTGTTTGTTTATTTCTTGAAAATCTCACTAGGGTGGCTGGGAAGTGACATTGATGTGAGATGAGGGATTTGGTAAATCTAAACCCATCATTAACCGCACAGTGTTCACCTAACCCATACTTGTGAGAACAAAAATTGTTGTTGTTCGAAAATGTGTAATTCGAATTGAGGCAATTCGAATTATCTCGAATTGCCTAAGAAATTCGAATTGCCAACTCAAATTATCTCAAATTGGAAATTGTATTTAGACGGTTCTTCACCCCCCTCAGCAGCGCAATGAAACTCGTCAAAAGTTTCATGGCGCCGTTGCCGGGGAGGATGCAGCGCAGTTGTAATAAATAATACTTTATTAAGTATTGAACACTGGTGTCTGGTAAGATTGAATTGTTTACCCCGGTAGGTATCTTCTTGACATGAAATTAAGAGAAGCATCATGGTGTAGATACCAGGGACTTTCAGGGTGACAGACTGAAGGTAAATCCCGGTTGCACCGTGATATTTGTCAAAAGTTTCATGACGGGAAGGACCACAGCGCCATTTGAAATCAAAAGACCCCACATGAGTAATAAAAAGCGGGAATCATAACATATCCTTAAACCCCTTCCCTACATCATAACCCCTTTCATTCAATAAATCCAACCTGAGATTTCAGAAAATTACTCGTGTTAACGAAGCTCGTCAAAAGTTTCATGGCGCCGTTGCCGGGGAGGATGCAGCGTCGTTTACTAGGAGAATTACACTCCTGATTTACTCATAGATAGTCTTTGTATTTACTATCAAACCATCACTAACTTGGGGATTGTACAGGTACTGTCAAAAATCTTGATACCAACTGCTTATGCAACGGAGGAGGAACACATTGCCGTAGCTACCGTTCGATCTAGAAATAGAAAGGACCGCTCGCCAACTGAGGGCAGAAGCCAGAAGACGGAAAGAGCATGAGCATCGGATCCGCACTTCACCTGAAACATCGAGCTGCGATTTATCAGATATGGCAGATAACCAGAACATTCCCCCGATCTTACCCATAGACCAACCACCAAATAACCCTGGTAATGGAGCTGACGGAGGAATGGTGGAACATCCTAATCGTGCCAACGAAGAGGAGAATCTACCAAATCCCAATCAACAACAATACCAGCAATTCCACCAACAACCACCACCACCCGTAAACCAATTTCACCAAAACCAAAACATACCAAACCAACAATACCAAAACCAAGCTTTCAATCCAGATCAGTTTCGGAACAACCCACAAGATCCACATAACTTCCAGCAATTTCCCAATTACCACCAACAGTACCAGAACCAAGCTGAACAAGGAAATCAACAACAGCAGCAAGCAGCGGCAGACTTCATGCAACCAATAGTAGAGCCCTATCTGGATGGACCTGGGAGAGCGCACTTTCCTGCACGCAATTTCGAGCTCAAACCGGCACTCATTAATTTGGTGCAAAACAATCAGTTCTGCGGTGCAAATCATGAGGACCCTCATGATCATCTCCAGACCTTCCCGGAGCTCTGCGACACGATCAAAAATCAAGGAGTCTCTCCTGATGCTATAAGGCTAATGTTGTTTCCATTTTCTTTATATAGTGGTGCCAGGGACTGGTATAAGTCATTGCCTATCAATCTGAGGAGCACTTGGGCAGACTTGGTAAGGAGCTTTTTGCTGAAGTATTTTCCAGAATCAAAGATTGAGGAAGGACGAGTTAAGATTGGAGATTTTAAAATGAAGCCAGACGAATCATTATATGATGCGAAAGAAAGATTTTTGGGTCTCATCAGGCGATGCCCCCAACACGGATACGCACCATGGGAGCAATTGAGGAAATTCTACGGAGGACTCACCCATCCATGGAGAACAATGTTAGACGCTGCTGGTGGACGACATTTACTCCACTTGCCTATGGACCAAGCTTGGGAGAAGATTGAGACAATGTCTGTCAACAGATCCATCCCAAACACAGATGATAGGAAGGAGGATCCTCCTAGAAAAGTCTTTGCTGTAAGTGAAGGGAAAACAGATTTTGAAAAATTGCAAGAACAGGTAGCTGCGATACAGCTGGGCCAGGAAAAAGGGAAGGGAATAGACGCTTCTCAGGCAGGAACCTCATCAGACCAAGTTCAAACACAACAATCGGGAGTTGTCTGTGGACTGTGTCAGGGACCTCATCCAACTGATACATGCCAACAGATAGCTACCGAGAGTTGTAATTATGCCGGGAACTACCAAAATCGCCATCCCAATCTCTCCTATTCCAACAACAATGCACTTAATGCGCATTTGTTGCAGCCAAACCAGCCCAGCCAGTTCGCGAATCAAAACCCACAGCAAAACTTCAGACCTCAGAATCAAGGATTCGTCCAGTAAAGAGTGCAAAACTTTCAAAATCAGAATCAGAATTTCCAACCTCAAATCCAACAGAGGCCTAATCAGAACCAAGGCCAGAATTTCCAGAATTTCCAATCCCAATCTGATCATAATCAACAATATAACCAAAGGCCACCATCTCGTCTGGAGAATCTGATGACTGAGTTTATAGCCAACCAGAAGGATATAAACCAACAACTGCAGTCATCAATCAAGAATGTGGAGACGCAAGTCACCCAATTGGCCAAGGAACTGCAGAACAGGGGGAAAGGAACACTTCCAAGCAGTACTGAAGCTAACCCGCAGTGTAAAGCAATCACATTGCGGGGAGGCAAGACTCTAAAAGGAAATGTTGGACATGGAAAAGAGACAGCCGAGGAGGAAAAGGATCCAGTGGAGGGTGAAAAAGAAAATGAAAGGATTGAAGGAGGAGACGGTATTGGATTGGTCGAGGACAAATCAGAAACAGCTATTCCGCAGGCTGAAGCTGCAAAGGGAGCTGAAAAGGGTAGGGTTGAAGGGAAAAGGCAGGAAGAGCAGGAGGAGGTGATTGTTCTCAACAGCACATGCAGTGTAACGCCCCGAAAATTTAAAACCATTTTCGTGACGTCATCGCCGTATTAACTATTCTAAACTGTTGATCACTCAGCTTAGATAGTCAATACGAAGCGAGGTATAAATACAAACCTGTATCACACTCAAATAAATGCCAACAAAACAGTATATAACCCCAGGAACAATACATGGCATATCCGGGCGACAAGCCCTGAAATAACATAATGACATGGTCGCACATCCAATACCAGGAATGACCAATAAATAAATCATATGTGACAACCGCTCACCTTTAAGGAATAACATATATTTTCATCAAAGGTCAGGCAAGAGCATATAATATTTATTCTAAACAATAAATATAATGGATGCAGCCTAGCTAGTTCGCTCAACCCGTACCCCAACATCGTGTTCTGCGCCATCCGTAGGAAGATCTATAAAACAGATAACCGCAACAAGGTGTCAGTACATCGTACTGGCAAGGAATAGATATAGCTGGAAACGAGGCACACTAATGATAACACTATACTATAACAATAATAATAACAATAATAATAACAATAATGATAACAATAATTAATAACAATAATGATAACAATAATTAAGGACATAAAATAAATACAGAAAGTAAACATCACACCGTCCCATACCGGTGCTTCAACCACTGCAGATAAAATGAATGATGGATGATGAGATGATATGTTATGACCTAAAATGTCTATCTACCCTAAATGCAACACATAAGCATGTCTAGCGCGCACCTAGGTACCATGGTCGGTATTCCCTCCCATATAAGGGTCCACACCCCTTAATGGTCGAGAGACATACCCACAGTGCCCCCGCCGCGGACACTAACAGCTGAAATCGTGGCTTACGGCAAGCGGGTCAGGCAAAGGGTCATGAGCCCTCTCCAGCCAAAATCAGACTAGGATCTAAATCCTTTCCAGTCTCAATGCTTCTGGGTAGCAATCCCACTATGCCCCTCATCGGATACCGATTCGTAAGCATAGCGTATCCTACCGTCGTGGCATTTTATATCATCACAGATATTCACATATCATCACAGATATTCACATATCATCACAGATATTCAGATTCAATTCAATCACATGTCCATACGTAAATCAACGCATCAGGACAAAATAAACAACTCATCTCGAGTTAAGTATAATCAGGGGTGTGCCAAGTCCCACGTATCGGCATCAACAACTCATCGCGAGTTAAGTATCAAAGGTGTGCCAAGCCCCACATATCGGCACCAACACATGTTCAGATTCAATTCCATACATGTCAATACGTAAATCACGCGTCATGACAAAATAAACAACTCACCACGAGTTAAGTGTCAAGGGTGTGCCAAGCCCCACATATCGGCACCAACACTCACATCAACATAGAAGCGAAACAAGACTCGATCTCAACTAAGGCATAGTAGATCACCGCTAATCGCAACTAAGTTCCAGGTTATGAGCATAATAATTAGTGAGATATTCGCAAGCAGTTCTAGCCTAATTCTAAGGCATCCTCATTATACGCAGGGAATCCGTACACACGAGAGTTCCCAATACTAAGGCAACATAGACTATACTAGTCTATTCCTAACCCCGATCTAATTTGCTATTCTAAACCTTGCCTTGATTAACAATCTTCAATGCTACCGTGCGTGTCTTCAATGTTCCAAGCTCTTCAATTCGAACCCCCCAATTGTTTCCTAGATAAAATATAAATTCAAGAATTAATGTCATTCATTAGCTTATATTCAAAACCCAAGTAATAGGAATGCGAACCAATCTCCAACATAATCCCTTTTCTCATCAATCCCAAACTCAAGTCATTACCAAAATCCTAACCCATCTAACAACCACCATAGCACTAAGCAAACAAGTTACAACATTCATCTTTCAATTTCTAAAAATTTGCTAGCCCAACAGCTCTTTACACACTTCCAACATGCAAATTTAAGCAAGTATTCTCCATACCCAATACATAACTCAACCATAGCTTAGTTAAATCATTAGAATTCAAAACAATATCATCCTCCCAATTTTTCCATGAAAACAGCCTGCCTTCACCTTTAAACGGAACCAAACTTTCCAAATCTCCTCATCCTAACCACTTATGCAATTAGAATGTTAAAAAGCCTCAATCATCAAAATGCCCAAACAAAAACATCAAACTCTAAATTTTATCACCACTCGGCCATGACACCATTTTTGAACCTAGATTTGTGAACTTGTTAAATAGAAATCAATTAACACCTCAAATGGCCAATCTACTACAACATGCACCAAGAATTAAGCTAGAACCAACAAAACATAAAAATCCAACAATTTCAATCCTTCACTGTCGGCCATCATCCAATTTCACCAAATTCAAAGATTTTTACCAACAAGCTCAAGAATAAGTCTACAACACAAATTAGAGTCTAAGTATTCAAGAATTATAGCTTAATTCAACAAATTACAAAAACCCCAAATTCCTTGGCTTCACCCGTCGGCCTCTTCACCCATTTTACCAAACTAAAAGTTTTCCAACAACAAGTCCCAAACTATGTCTAAAGTGTAGATTGGAGTCTAAATAAACAAGTTTTGAAGCTTTGAATCAACAAGAATCAAAACCCCCAAATCTCCCTCAAACCACCGGCCCTAAATGAAGAAGAAGAAGATGAAAGATTAACTTGCAAAATTATAAAAGAACTTACTTAAGATCTTCAATTAAACTTGCCCTAAGGTGATTGAAAGAATTCCCAACACTTTCTTGCTTTCTTCAAGGCTCCCCTTCACTTCCACTCTTTCCTTGGCTCTCTCTCCTCAAGTGCTTCTCTCGGTAGTGAAGTGTGGAGAATGGAAATTGGCTACCACCAAGTGTTGACCGAGCCATATATGCATCCAATGGGCCGGGCCGGGTTTAAGAGGATGTGATGGGCTTGAGTTTAAGTGTTGGCCTTCTTTATTATTTGTTGTTGGGTTGAGCCCAATCACTCATTTGCACTAGTTAGTCTCTAACATCTCTTATTGTACTCTTGGGCTTGAATTAATAATACACTCACTCAATCTAATTACTTATGCCCATTTGACTAATTAATCACAATTAAATTAATTTAATCATGAATTAATTATTCGGGATGTTACAATCCCTCCCCCTTAGGATCATTCGTCCTCGAATGACATAAGAGTATGGATCAATATCTTATCTCCACTAAATTGCGGGTGAGATCCAATTCGGAACATCTTAACACACGCTTCTATCAATCCCTGACGTCGTGCCTTTGTCATATGCTGAGACCATAGTTCCTTCACCATCTAGAGCGTCTAATAAAAGTACTCCATCCTTCATGGATTACTCGTCTTTAGTAATGATTCATATTCTCGACTGTTGTCAAGCTTCAACTCAACAGCTTGTATTCATTTGGTTGAATCGTATATTGCTCCTCACAATTTGAGGTACGTTACGCACATCACTTTCTATTATCAATAGTAACATCTTCAGCCTGCCTCTGATAATTTCTTACAACTCTAATTGTCTTTTTAAGAGTTATGCAGTCAGCTATTCTCGTTTCGAATAACCACTCAGTTTATGGGGGAGTCTTTATTTTCTTCTGGCCAGTTCTTAGATAATGCCAACCTGATACTCGAACTTGGTTGGCTATTGTAAGAGAAACTTAAATATCTTCATATGTTTCTCCCACTTACACTGGAAAATAACTTGCAACCTCATGTTCAGTCATTAAAATCTAGATTCCATCTGACATTTCCTTCCAAGCAATGGCCCTTTTCTCTAAAGCTCCATCAACTTCTGACAGATCAATTAGACATGTCGCCTTTAAATAAGCTCACCATCAGTTGATAACCCGCGAGTCTCAAGCTCTTGTCGTGCTCCTTTGTTACACTTTGTATGTTATGCATTAAGATTTCGAAGATGCAATCATGATGTTGGCCTTTAGCTTGTGCTTCATTGCATCTTATCACATAATTCTCTTGTCAGTCTTGTGTTTCCTCATTGAAACGTTGGAAATTTAATACAATCCACTCAATTTCCATGCTTACTGATTCCAACTTCAGTGAATTTTACCTCGGGAGTCATCTCAATCTACGGCTCGTAGTGCTAATCATGATGGCATTCCGAGATTCCATCTCATTCCGAGGATATATCACACAATTCCTAACTGTTGAGACAGTTAACTACTCCCCGAGAATTTAATTGGATTGTGTTAGGACTGAGTTCTGCTCCAGATAGTCCATTTACATCTTGGACCAGTCGCTCCCAACTTTGCACTGTTGGATGTTTTTGCTTCATATCCCTTATGGCAATTGCACAAGTGCAATGTTACCTTAGCAGTTTCAAAGAATTTCTCGCCTGGGGATAGATATGCATCACAAAAGAACGAACAATCTCCATCACAAAGAAGGAAGTGAGATCAAATTACTAAAAGTATGGTAAATTCTGAATTATATCGAGAGTCAAAATCTCCCGATACAAGAGGAAAGGATGCGAACAACTAAAATCGTTGTTTGCGGAGCACATAACGAATACAGATACGTAAAACACCTTATTTTATAACAAGATGTTTTTATATTAGCAAAGAGTACTTCAACTAAAAAGTTGAAGAGCGAGTGCAATTAGAAATAGGTTATCAAGATGCATTAAAACACACTCGATCACCCTCAAGTATAGTACTGGAATGGAAGATAGTAGAAAATAGTAGGCCTTGCAGGAGCCTTATCAATTTCCGTACTAGAAGTTCGAGCCGAAAACGTCATCGCATAATAGAACAACACAGACAAATAGACCGAGAGTGAAACCATTCAGTTTCAGTTAAAAAGGAATTCGCGAAGTAGATAACAGTCCAATGTTGGTGAAAAAGAATCGGAATAGTGAGAATTTAAGTTATTGGGAGAGTGTCAAGTAGATAATAATTGTATAGGTTTCTAAGATGAATAGAAAAATACCGCGGAAACACAGATACAGACAAGGATGCTACTCTATAATGGAACAAATATAATTAAATAAGTGAACCAAAACGAGATGGTACGGGTTAGCAAAGAAATCATACTGACTGACGGAGACCTCGATTTATGAAAGGGATAATAAATCAGTAGAAAATAGAAGGTACTAACAAGAATGTCCGGTAAGAAACTACTCTACTTCGGGTAGAAATGAATAGTAGTATGAACCAAGAATAGCGAATGATAACGAGGAAGAAAGAGCGGACTCCAAAGGATATACAAGAACTTCCAGAAGACGTAAGGAAGTCGATGGCAAAGTTATCATAGAATTTTGGAAGAACGATAGAGAAGTTTGAAGAATTTAGATAGATGCATTTACACATATCAGTGTAGCTGAAATGAAACTCGAACTATTTAAAATATTAAGACGGCGGAAAGAATATCAATACGGACAGAGTATTAATGAGAACCATTCAGATGGCCTCAAGAGTGATTTGACAGTACATGCCACAACCCAAAGAGTTTAACTCGGATAGAAGAGCTGGTACAGAAACGTACACAGTAGGATTTTCGAAAGAAGCAACGAAAATATTAGAGATATTCACTTTCTCAAAATTAAGAAAATGAAGTGAAAGGATTGAGAAATAAAGCATATCTAATAATTAAATAAATATATACATCCGCATTACGAGCATTGTGCCTTCCGTCATTAACTCGCATCAACGCCTCCAATTAGTCTATGTGATATACTCAATTCGATGTCTCGAATTGAATGTCATCGTAATTTCGTCAATTGCTACAACCGGATGAGTTACCAGCAGTACATCTTTAAGATTTAAAGATGTCTGAGATATTATTCTCCTGATGTTCAAATCATCTGCTGACAATGGATCATCATCACATATCTGCATGGCATGGATGTGCGTGTTCCGTTGTTCAATACCTGCAATTACCTTAAAGACAGATCTCATACATTATCACAATATAATAAGCTAACAGAATTACCAAGCAAGCAGTAGTAATAATAGAAATAATTACTCAGCAACTTCTAAACAAGTTGCTAACAGAATTTAAAGAATAGATCTCTTGGGATATCCTTGTTATTCGCCCATAGTTATCTCGCAAACCATGGCTCGAATCCACAAGGTGCGCAATATATAAACAGGGTACCACGGCATAAGAATAAATCTAACTAGCATATGACAATGCAAACTTATCCTATATGCAATCCCCGCACACCTCACCAAGTTTTTATTAAGTATTTAGCACATAATAGAGCAAGCCCGCTCTGATACCAACTGTAACGCCCCGAAAATTTAAAACCATTTTCGTGACGTCATCGCCTTATTAACTATTCTAAACTGTTGATCACTCAGCTTAGATAGTCAATACGAAGCGAGGTATAAATACAAACCTGTATCACACTCAAATAAATGCCAACAAAACAGTATATAACCCCAGGAACAATACATGGCATATCCGGGCGACAAGCCCTGAAATAACATAATGATATGGTCGCACATCCAATACCAGGAATGACCAATAAATAAATCATATGTGACAACCGCTCACCTTTAAGGAATAACATATATTTTCATCAAAGGTCAGGCAAGAGCATATAATATTTATTCTAAACAATAAATATAATGGATGCAGCCTAGCTAGTTCGCTCAACCCGTACCCCAACATCGTGTTCTGCGCCATCCGTAGGAAGATCTATAAAACAGATAACCGCAACAAGGTGTCAGTACATCGTACTGGCAAGGAATAGATATAGCTGGAAACGAGGCACACTAATGATAACACTATACTATAACAATAATAATAACAATAATAATAACAATAATGATAACAATAATTAATAACAATAATGATAACAATAATTAAGGACATAAAATAAATACAGAAAGTAAACATCACACCGTCCCATACCGGTGCTTCAACCACTGCAGATAAAATGAATGATGGATGATGAGATGATATGTTATGACCTAAAATGTCTATCTACCCTAAATGCAACACATAAGCATGTCTAGCGCGCACCTAGGTACCATGGTCGGTATTCCCTCCCATATAAGGGTCCACACCCCTTAATGGTCGAGAGACATACCCACAGTGCCCCCGCCGCGGACACTAACAGCTGAAATCGTGGCTTACGGCAAGCGGGTCAGGCAAAGGGTCATGAGCCCTCTCCAGCCAAAATCAGACTAGGATCTAAATCCTTTCCAGTCTCAATGCTTCTGGGTAGCAATCCCACTATGCCCCTCATCGAATACCGATTCGTAAGCATAGCGTATCCTACCGTCGTGGCATTTTATATCATCACAGATATTCACATATCATCACAGATATTCACATATCATCACAGATATTCAGATTCAATTCAATCACATGTCCATACGTAAATCAACGCATCAGGACAAAATAAACAACTCATCTCGAGTTAAGTATAATCAGGGGTGTGCCAAGTCCCACGTATCGGCATCAACAACTCATCGCGAGTTAAGTATCAAAGGTGTGCCAAGCCCCACATATCGGCACCAACACATGTTCAGATTCAATTCCATACATGTCAATACGTAAATCACGCGTCATGACAAAATAAACAACTCACCACGAGTTAAGTGTCAAGGGTGTGCCAAGCCCCACATATCGGCACCAACACTCACATCAACATAGAAGCGAAACAAGACTCGATCTCAACTAAGGCATAGTAGATCACCGCTAATCGCAACTAAGTTCCAGGTTATGAGCATAATAATTAGTGAGATATTCGCAAGCAGTTCTAGCCTAATTCTAAGGCATCCTCATTATACGCAGGGAATCCGTACACACGAGAGTTCCCAATACTAAGGCAACATAGACTATACTAGTCTATTCCTAACCCCGATCTAATTTGCTATTCTAAACCTTGCCTTGATTAACAATCTTCAATGCTACCGTGCGTGTCTTCAATGTTCCAAGCTCTTCAATTTGAACCCCCCAATTGTTTCCTAGATAAAATATAAATTCAAGAATTAATGTCATTCATTAGCTTATATTCAAAACCCAAGTAATAGGAATGCGAACCAATCTCCAACATAATCCCTTTTCTCATCAATCCCAAACTCAAGTCATTACCAAAATCCTAACCCATCTAACAACCACCATAGCACTAAGCAAACAAGTTACAACATTCATCTTTCAATTTCTAAAAATTTGCTAGCCCAACAGCTCTTTACACACTTCCAACATGCAAATTTAAGCAAGTATTCTCCATACCCAATACATAACTCAACCATAGCTTAGTTAAATCATTAGAATTCAAAACAATATCATCCTCCCAATTTTTCCATGAAAACAGCCTGCCTTCACCTTTAAACGGAACCAAACTTTCCAAATCTCCTCATCCTAACCACTTATGCAATTAGAATGTTAAAAAGCCTCAATCATCAAAATGCCCAAACAAAAACATCAAACTCTAAATTTTATCACCACTCGGCCATGACACCATTTTTGAACCTAGATTTGTGAACTTGTTAAATAGAAATCAATTAACACCTCAAATGGCCAATCTACTACAACATGCACCAAGAATTAAGCTAGAACCAACAAAACATAAAAATCCAACAATTTCAATCCTTCACTGTCGGCCATCATCCAATTTCACCAAATTCAAAGATTTTTACCAACAAGCTCAAGAATAAGTCTACAACACAAATTAGAGTCTAAGTATTCAAGAATTATAGCTTAATTCAACAAATTACAAAAACCCCAAATTCCTTGGCTTCACCCGTCGGCCTCTTCACCCATTTTACCAAACTAAAAGTTTTCCAACAACAAGTCCCAAACTATGTCTAAAGTGTAGATTGGAGTCTAAATAAACAAGTTTTGAAGCTTTGAATCAACAAGAATCAAAACCCCCAAATCTCCCTCAAACCACCGGCCCTAAATGAAGAAGAAGAAGATGAAAGATTAACTTGCAAAATTATAAAAGAACTTACTTAAGATCTTCAATTAAACTTGCCCTAAGGTGATTGAAAGAATTCCCAACACTTTCTTGCTTTCTTCAAGGCTCCCCTTCACTTCCACTCTTTCCTTGGCTCTCTCTCCTCAAGTGCTTCTCTCGGTAGTGAAGTGTGGAGAATGGAAATTGGCTACCACCAAGTGTTGACCGAGCCATATATGCATCCAATGGGCCGGGCCGGGTTTAAGAGGATGTGATGGGCTTGAGTTTAAGTGTTGGCCTTCTTTATTATTTGTTGTTGGGTTGAGCCCAATCACTCATTTGCACTAGTTAGTCTCTAACATCTCTTATTGTACTCTTGGGCTTGAATTAATAATACACTCACTCAATCTAATTACTTATGCCCATTTGACTAATTAATCACAATTAAATTAATTTAATCATGAATTAATTATTCGGGATGTTACATGCAGTGCCATAGTTCAGAAGAAACTACCCGAAAAGAAAGAAGACCCTGGATGTTGCACGCTACCAGTACAAATTGGGAAGGCCAAAGTGAGCATGGGGTTATGTGATCTAGGATCCAGCATCAATGTGATGCCCTTAGCCATGGCAATTCGCCTAAGGCTCGGGGAAATTGAACCAGTCAGGATGAAGTTGCAGCTTGCAGACAGATCAATCACAAAGCCCGTAGGAATCCTCAAGGATGTGGTAGTCAGAACCGGTCAAGTTCTTTTCCCGGTTGACTTCATCATCCTCGACATCGAAGAGGACTCTGAAATGCCACTTATCCTGGGACGCCCGTTTCTGGCCACTGGCGGTGCACTTATCGATGCCAAATCTGGAAGAGTCACATTGAGGGTCGATGACAAAGAAATCACCTTTGACATGGAACAGCTGCAGAAGTTTCCGGATGAGGGATCTTGTTCCATATTTGATGTAATAGGAAGTAGGAGTAAGGATGAGAGCATAAACTCTGTGACTGGTGAGCCAAACAAAGTTTCAAAACAGGTACTGAAGCCTGAAGGTGCGGAGCAACCAAGGAGCTGCAACGCTGTCCACTTCGAGGACCCTATCTCTGGGGACCTTGAAGAATTCGATGGGGTTGAGTTCATTCCGGAGGAAGAGGAAAGCACCGCTGAGGAGGGAGTGGATCCTGTACTGACACAGGATCCTGAAGGTAAATCTGATCTCTCTCTCCCATCCATTTCTCGCAAATTACTGCCTTCCGTTGAATGCCCACCAGAGCTTGAACTTAAAATACTTCCGGATCATCTTAAGTACGTCTTTCTCGCTGAACATAAAAGATTACCGGTGATTGTGTCTGCCAAGCTGACACAAGAACAAGAAAAAGCTCTGGTAGACATTCTAAAGAAATATGTACATGCAATCGGATGGACCATTTCTGATATAAAAGGAATAAGCCCCTCTGTTTGCATGCACAGAATTTTAATGGAAGAGGAGTACAAGCCCTCAAGGCAACCACAAAGGCGTCTGAACCCCCATATGCAGGAAGTGGTAAGGAAAGAAGTTATCAAGCTCTTAGATGCTGGTATCATCTATCCTATCTCTGATAGCAAATGGGTTAGCCCAGTGCAGGTCGTACCGAAACGTGGGGGGATCTGTGTAACGACTAATGAGCAAGGAGAAGAAGTGGCAACGCGTCCAGTGACCGGTTGGAGAGTTTGCATCGACTACCGGAAGCTCAATACCGCTACCAGGAAGGACCATTTCCCCTTGCCATTCATTGATCAGATGCTAGAGCGGTTGGCTGGGAGGGAGTACTAATGCTTTTTGGATGGGTACTCTGGCTATAATCAAATTGTAATAGCTAGCGAGGATCACGACAAGACCACATTCACGTGCCCATATGGAACTTTTGCGTACAGGCGCATGCCTTTTGGACTTTGTAATGCGCCTGCCACATTTCAAAGATGCATGATGTCAATTTTCTCAGAATTTATCGAAAAATGCATTGAAGTTTTCATGGATGACTTCTCTGTGTATGGAGATACTTTTGATGAATGTTTGACTAATCTTGCACAAATTTTGAAAAGATGTGAGGACACCAACCTAGTTTTGAACTGGGAGAATTGCCATTTCATGGTCACCGAAGGAATAGTGTTAGGCCACCGCATCTCGCGCGCAGGCATCGAAGTCGACATGGCTAAGGTCTCAATCATCTCAAACCTACCTTTGCCTAATTCAATAAAAGCAGTTAGGAGTTTCTTAGGGCATGCCGGTTTCTACCGGAGATTCATTAAAGACTTTTCTAAAATTGCCAAGCCGCTCACTAACTTGCTTTGTAAAGAAAATCCTTTCGTAATAAATGAAGCGTGTGTTCAAGCCTTTGACACGCTCAAAGAGTTGTTGATTTCTGCTCCAATAGTGCAACCACCCGATTGGTCAATGCCTTTCGAGGTAATGTGTGATGCAAGTGATCTCGCCGTGGGTGCAGTTCTTGGGCAACATAAGGAAGGGAAGCATTGTGTAATTCATTACGCAAGTCATGCCCTGAATGAGGCCCAAATTAACTACACCACCACGGAGAAGGAGATGTATGCTGTGGTTTTTGCGTTTGATAAATTCAGACAATATCTTATTGGTACGAAAACCACAGTGTACACAGATCACTCTGCGCTGAGATACTTGTTTAGCAAACAAGACGCCAAACCTCGATTAATCAGGTGGGTACTTTTGTTGCAAGAATTCAACATTATAATAAAAGATAGAAAAGGCAGAGACAATGGTGCTGCTGACCATTTGTCTCGACTAGAAAATGATAAAAATGAGCTAGCCGTAAATGAGAATTTTCCGGACGAGCAACTGTTTGCCTTGCATCTTCATGATCAAGCTTGTCCGTGGTTTTCCGATATTGCTAACTTTTTAGCATGCGGAATAATTCCATCATTTCAAAGTAGGGGCCACAAAGCAAGGTTCAACCGAGATGTAGTTAACTACTTCTGGGAAGATCCTCATCTCTTCAAGCATTGTGCAGATTCGATTATTAGACGATGTGTAACTGAGCACGAGGCTTATCAAATCGCTAAGAAATGTCATGAGTCGGAATATGGAGGTCACCATGGCCCCACTCGAACAGCCCATAAGGTGCTCGAGTGCGGTTTTTATTGGCCTACCATTTACGAGGATTGCAAAGCGTTTGTTAAAGCTTGCGACAGATGCCAAAGACTAGGGAATATCTCCAAGAGGGATGAGATGCCTCACAAGGAATTCTCACTCTTGAGATTTTCGATGTATAGGGTATTGACTTCATGGGACCATTCCCGACATCTGATGGGAACCATTACATCTTGGTAGCTGTCGATTACGTTTCCAAGTGGGTTGAGGCCGTTGCACTGCCAACTAATGATGGCAACCAGGTCGTCAAATTTTTGAAAAATAACATTTTCAACAGATTTGGTGTACCCAGGGTGATCATATCAGATGGAGGAACCCATTTTGTTAATAAAGCATTTGCAAATCTTATGAGCAAAAATGGGATTCTCCACAAGATCGGCACGCCTTACCATCCCCAAACCAGTGGTCAAGTCGAGGTCTCAAACCGCGAAATCAAACACATACTCGAGGCCACTATGGGGACAACTCGCAAGGATTGGTCACGTAAGCTCAATGATGCTTTATGGGCATACCGCACTGCATTCAAGACTCCCATTGGGATGTCTCCATACAGACTCATCTTCGGAAAGGCCTGTCATTTGCCCGTAGAACTAGAGCATAAGGCTTACTGGGCCGTACGAATGCTCAATTTTGACTCACGAGTTGCTCAGAGTAAGCGCAAGTTGGACCTCAATGAAATTGAGGAAATACGTGCGCAAGCTTATGAAAGCTCGAGGATTTATAAAGAGCGGACCCAGAAGTTACACGATCGTCGTATTAAATCTAAACACTTCTATGTTGGCCAGAAGGTCTTGTTATTCAATTCTAGGTTGAAGCTGTTCCCCGGAAAGCTTAAATCCAGATGGGAAGGGCCATACGAAGTGATGCACGTGTTTGAAAGTGGAGCTGTCAGGATCCGAACTGACAAAGGAGAGCTGGTAGTGAATGGACACAGTTGAAGGAGTATCTTGGGCAGTTCGACCCCGAAAAAGAAGCTCAAATGACAACAGAACCGGCTTATGCTCAATAAATATTATACATATACTTACTTATTTATTACTTGCTCCACTTATTTTTATTGGGACAAAGTATCCAAAAAAAAAAATCAATTGAACATTTAGAGTACTAAGACTCTAAATGTGAGGATGTTGATATTTGGAGAAAACCTAATACTTTTTTATAATTGTTTTGCAGGAATTCGAGGAACCAACAAAAAGAAAGATGAAGCTTCCAAAAACCAGGTTTCCGGTTGGGTTAACATTATATTTAATGGAGGTTAATTTTGGAATTTAGAGAAATCTAAAATCCAGACTAAATTCATAAAATAAAATTGTTAACCCAACCTAATTTATGAAAGCAATATGTTTTAGATTCCATTTCTGTGTAGATATGTTTGCTATTTAGTTCATCCCTTGAACAAGATTTTTGAAAATCCAAATTTTCCTAAGTCTTGAATGTGGTTTAATTTTCATTTCAAGAAAATTCGAATTGATTCGAATTGCTTGGAACAAACCACATAAGACGTTTTGCCTTGGAAATTTTCACTCTCGGATTAGTTAATTCGAATTATGCAGGCAATTCGAATTATTTCGAATTGACATGCAAATTCGAATTGGCACCCAAGGCAGAATTTTCGGATGTTTTATTAGGCCAAGTATTGCAATTCGAATTATAAGGCAATTCGAATTAATTCGAATTGCCTAACTAATTCGAATTAGCATACAAAAGGCATTTTCTTATGCAAGTGAGCAATTCGAATTGTGGGGAAGTTCGAATTAATTCGAACCACACCAATAATTCGAATTAGGTCACAAAAGCATTTCTATGCGAAGTCAATCCCCACCACCAGGTTCGAATTATGAGTCAATTCGAATTAATTCGAATTGATTCAGAATTCGAACTTGTGTGTGTATTTTGTCTTTCAAGTCAATTCGAATTAATTCGAATTGGCCTGAATAACTCGCACCCATCACAGAATGCATCAATTCGAATTAATTCGAATTGATGCAATAATTCGAACCTCCCCTTCCGAATCCTTTTTATACCCTCTTTCCCTCTCATTTTCCCTCACTTTCACTTTTCACTCTTCCAAAAACCCCTCCCGTGTTCTCTCTCGCGAAACTGTCTTCCTCGCGAAACCGGCCAAAGATTTCGACTTTCCCTCTGTTTATACCCGTCGGAAATGGCATCCTCTTCGTCAAATCCAAGTGGGAGTCGGGGGTAAGTGGTTCTTTTGCATTTTCAAGCTCAGTTTTCGCAGTTTTCAGTTTCGTCCCTTCGTATTCCTTGTGAAATTGGGGTTGGGGAGGGAATGTGCTCTGTTTTTACAACAGGGAAGGTCGGAATGTGGTTGGAATAGGGTAGGCATGTTCGAAGATGACTTAGAACCAAGTAGGCAGAACCTAGGTTTCTAGGGATTTATGTTGAAACTGCCATTTTTGAGGGTTCGAACGTTTCTGTGATGAGGGGTGTTCTCATTTTGAAAATAAGGGTTTCAAAACCCTTAAAAATATGGTTTCTGTTTAGTTTTGATGGTTTTGTTTGTGTGCATTTTTGTTTATCTGTGTTGGTGTTTGAGTAACCTGTGAGTAGGGTTAACACTGTAGACAGTTTCCTGTGCCCACTGTGTTATTTTTTTTTTATCAGTAGAAAGTTGTTAATGATGACTCGAAATGCATATTGATGATATCTGCAAAATTTATGTTTTTAAAGCATGAGTTTTGTTGGTAACATTAGTACATTACAGTAGTATAGATGGATCAATTGTTCTCATTTCTTTTGGTATTTGCATGTATTATATTATATGAGTAAATTGGTAATAAATGCTTTTGTCGGGTACATGTTGCCCACACTTTGCAAACTCAACTCTAGAAGTTGATTTTTGCACATACGGGACACATGGTACAGACGAAACCATGCCAAAATTCCAACACTTTTGGCAAGTCATTTATGTGTAAAAAGACAAATTTTCAGAGTATTCTTTATTTAAGTGTTGATTCTTGTGCAATTTGGAACAAGTGGGGATTATTCATGAGGAATGTTTTGTTCTATTCATTAAAAACCCACTTTCCAAAACAAAATCCAAATGGGGGACCACTTACACCCCCAATTTCATTAAATAAACAAGTCAACACTTTTTCATAAAAACCCAAAAATCACATTTTGTATGTATGCATGTCTACTTTTATTTTTATTTTTCTTATTTTTAGTCATGGTCCATTGTTACATACTAGTGATTACATAATTCATCTCTTGCATTTGCTTTTCATCATTAATCTCTTATCTCCCCTATCTCACATGATTTCAATCACTTGTTAAGTGATGAGAAAAATCAAAAATCCCTTCGTAGGCTCAACAACCTACGAAATTTTCTCTTTTTGGTCCTTCGACCACCCAAAAACATCTTAGACTATTGATAGTCCAAGAAAATTTTCCAAGGATCCAAGATCCTTATCTCTCTCGTGCTTTCCCTATTTTTGCTGTAATAAGAGTAGATTTGATAATCTGACCCCTTGGACCTTCATAGTGTACCTCAAGTGAGACAGGTGTTGGAAAGCGAACTATACTTTGAAGTGGCTGAAGGTGTAAGGCTGAGGGTCTCAGACCTAATCATCTCTCCATGTCTTTTCAGAGACATCATTCCCCTAGTCCAAAATGAAGATCAAGAGGAGACGACCCAACTACTGAATCTGCCAGTAGAACTCTTAGGAGAGATTCTCTCCCGCATTGGAGAGGATTGCATCAAGAAAGTGTGGAGGGTCAGAGAGGTGTGTACCAAACTCAGGGATGCAGCTGATCTTCCTATTGTCTACAAGAGATGTGAACTGGAGACTACCATTGTCAAGATGTGGGAACAAAGGGTTGAACTGCAAAAGGAGGCACTCCTGGTCAAGTGCGAAGAAGCCGACAACTTCAACCTGAAACTCATCCCAGCCCTGCAGGCATTCGGAGCAGGAAACGAAACTCTGGCTTGTGAGCTGTTAAAGGAAGGGATTGAGGACAACCACAAGGCCTCAATCTTTGTCAGAGGATACATGCTGCTTAGCAAGCTGGACAATGAACAGGTCCAGCAGGGGGTGTCAATGATCAACAGGATCATAACCAACAGGTTCGTCATGCAATACGTTGGGACTAACGTCTTCGCATGGTTAGCTGACAGCCTGGAGACACCCGATCTGTTCGGAAATCAAGGACCAAGAGTCTACTGCACCAGGGTGATGGAAGAAGATGAGGAAGACATGGTAGATTTCTGCGTCCCCTGCAGCCTGACGAACTATGTCCACTGGACCAGAATTTTCTTCCAAGGATAGAGGGGAAGGATGCTGAAGATGGACTGAGTCTGTTCAGATTCACTTTTGACTGGGCTAACTGGAACTTCATTTTGGAGATCTTTTGACTACTCTTTAATGCTAACTTTACTCTAGTGTATAGCATCTCCTGTAATTAGTGTATTGATGTATTGATGATTAAGGTCGTGTATTGTATAACGAACCTTGGAATTGCTGACTGATATGGCCCGAAATGTATGATCCGAAATGTATTTAGGAAGCCATCATTTACTGCTTTACAAGAGAATTTCGTCTTGAGTTCTCTATTAGTTAAAAAAAAAAAAAAAGAGAGATGTGTGGCAGTCCAAGATGAATAAGTGACTGTCACACCAAAAACAAGCTGTGACATGCTTGCATGTTCACAGTGTCTTTTTACTGCTTTCAATTAAACAAACCGGCATAAAACAAGCATAAATCTGTCACCTAAATTCACATATTGAATTTAGGCTGATGATGAAATCTTCAGACTATTACATTGGAATAAAACAATTAAAAATATGCATGACATGAATTCTTGAAGTTTTGAGCTATAAAAATCCAATGATATGATCACTTGAAAGACTGACAAACTTTCATGTTGAGAATTTGATTGAATAAGCTGCAAGAAATTTTTCAAAGACTAAATTTGAAAATGAATGTATGACATGATCAAACCGTCCCTTGTGAGATCTGAGCCGAGTCATTTTTACTCAATACTTCTTTGATTGTGTGAATCAATTCGATTAAAGGGCACTAGAACTTGCAATTGGGACCGATTCAAGACCATGCCATATTCCCGAAATTGAGCAAATGATCGAGGCACTTAGAAAACCCAAAATTTTGGCTTTCGTTTGAATTCCAAACCCAAAAACATTTTCCCTTTAGGAGTAACCAACTTGAGCCTTTAAGCCTAATTTTCCTTTGAAACCACTATATTATTCCCAGCCTTACAAAAAAACCAAGAAAATCAAACCCAAGTGTACATGAGCCATCCCATCAAGGCATTGTAATTTTTGATCATCAAATATGTATCAATCGGTATGCTATAAACCGATTCAAAAAAAAAAAAAGTTGAGATCTATTCAACAAGAATAAATTGCAAATGACAAAGCAAATTAGACAAAGTCTAATGTCATGCAATAGAAAAGGAAAGAAAAACAAAAGAAAGATAGAAATAATGATGATCATAGATTCTACAAAATGCCAAGTTATGGTGGAATGGTGTCATGTCACTTTTTAGCCCAATAATTCCCTTTCCTACCAAATGTTACAACCGTATGCCCCGTTATAACCTTGAATAAGACCTCGGGATCTCGATTTGAGGAAATGAGTAGGTGGCGAGTTGGTCCAGTTGCAAGCCTATGGGAGAATTCAATTGAATTTGATTTTGAGCGTTGATGATAAAAGCCAATCTTGAGAGTGAGTGAACTTTCCGATTCTACTATATGTGAGGCTCTGTTTCTATTAATGAATGATCATGTCATGCCTGAATTCAAGAATTAAGCCAATGTGATTTTCTAAACACATATTCAAGAAGAATTAACAATAATGATTGGTTTGTATGTTCACTCAAGTGAGAAGTATCATTCCATTAAACACTGCAACCAAGAGAGTTTAATACTTGTAATTTTGATTGTCTTATCCCAATATAAAAAGAATGAAATTTTTGAGGCCACGCAAATGGATTGAATATGCAGAGTCCAAGCTCTCAGGAGCACTGACTCTGACTGCTCGGGGACGATCAGTATTAAATGTGAGGATGTTGATAATGGCCAAAATTGTCCATTATTTCCAATCCATTTCCGTGTCTGAGACGGACATTTTGATCGTGATTCCATCTTATTTCAATAAGAAAGCAGTTGAATTTGACAGATTAATGCGAGTTTGTAAAAACATTGAGCCGGTAATAAAAAGACACAAAACATGCAATTTTTAATTGTATTTGTGTTAGAAAAATCCAAAAACATGAAAAAAAAGGAAAAAGAAAAGAAAAAGGAATGAAAAGATGGGAAGAAGATCGAAAATCCCACAATTGAAATTTGGTTAAGTGTTGAAGCACAATTCAAATTGTGCAATTCGAGTTAATTCGAATTGCACACAATTCGAATTGCTGAAGAGAACAAGAAATGGTTAAGTGTTGGAAAGGGAAGCAGAAGAGCTAATTCGAATTACTATGGCCAATTCGAGTTAATTCGAATTGACTTGAATAATTCGAATTAGGCAATGAGGAGAAGGAACCCAAGGGCAAGAAGAAGGAGTGCAATTCGAATTGTCCAATTCGAATTAATTCGAATTGGCACAAACAATTCGAATTGCCAACAAATGCAGGGGAGCCAAGTAGAAGCTATCCAGCAGTTCGGGAAAACCAATTCGAATTCTTCACAATAATTCGAATTGGTGATTGAAGACCACAACCCCAACTCAAGGAAAAGATCTCACAGTTCGAATTAATTCGAATTGATTGAATTAATTTGAACTTCACTCATTGAAGCTGTGGAGCATGAGCACAACATTGGTGGGCCTAGGGTTTCGAAGTTGTCTATAAAAGCTGACCTCTCTCAACACAAGAAACATCCTTAGATCAAGAATTTTGCCAAAAAGCAGCTTGGGACAAAAAGAACAGCAGGAGGTTCCACACCCCTTAAGGGTTAGGTAGGTAGTTTAGCTTAGTTAGTTTATTTTTCTTGCAAGTAGTGTAATTTTTACATGCTTTGATCTTAGTGTAGTTTAGAAGCAGTTTGTGTAACCCTTAGAGTAGCCATTTCCAGATTTTTATATGCTTTCTAGTAGAATAAACCCTACCTTCAAGTTAATGATGGTTTTGGGTTCTTTATTTTGCTTTCAAAGTGTCAATACAAGAAAAATTTCCAGAAATGGTGTTATTCATGTGTTTTGGCACTCTTTAATGCTTTCTTTAGAAATAAATGCTTAGCATGTTTGTTTGTTTCAATTAGGTTACATTTATTATGTCTTAGTTGACATTCAAACTTAATAAATGCATGTTTGGTGGGTTGTTAGCTTGATTTTGTGCCTTAGAGCTTCAAATAAGTGTTCTTAGGTTTTAGATGTTTTTAGGTTTGTTAGTATTCATCTTTATGCCTTATTTTTCCCTGCCTTGTTTTTATTTTTATGCTCCCTTAGATAACATAGGTGTTCTTAGTTTTATTCATGCAGTTCTTGATTTTCTAGATGTTTTAGGTTCTTTGATCTTTGATCCCTTGTTTGTAGAAATAGGGTTTAAATCTTGCCAATACCCACTAGACATGTGTTTGTTTATTTCTTGAAAATCTCACCAGGGTGGCTGGGAAGTGACATTGATGTGAGATGAGGGATTTGGTAAATCTAAACCCATCATTAACCGCACAGTGTTCACCGAACCCATACTTGTGAGAACAAAAATTGTTGTTGTTCGAAAATGTGTAATTCGAATTGAGGCAATTCGAATTATCTCGAATTGCCTAAGAAATTCGAATTGCACAACCAAAAATTTCCTTCATGTGGTTTTCAACCAATTTGAATTCTCTAATTCGAATTAATTCGAATTGGTTCAACAATTCGAATTGGCAAGACAGACCACATTGTATTGCATGCCATCCATTCATGCCTTAGTTTATTTTCCATCTCTTACCAATTCGAATTGTGCAATTCGAATGAATTCGAATTGCTCAACAATTCGAATTCACCCTCCTCTTGAGGTATATGCCTTAGTCAATTTTGAGCAATGAAAGGACTTCACCAATTCGAATTGTCCAATTCGAATTGATTCGAATTGCTCAACAATTCGAATTAGATGATATCTCATCTCTTTGCAAGGATTAATTGGGTAAGATCATACTCCATTCTTCATGCATCCTCAATTCGAATTATACCAATAATTCGAATTGAACTATCCTTCTCTTTTGAAAATTCCAAAAACATTTTCTTTCATGATTTGTGTAAGTTGCATGGGTGTAATGGGCATCGGCCCAGTTCATCTAATTTCCATCCATTACACATTTCAACCCATTAGTGTCTATTTATTGTGTGCCTAACACCCACACAATACCAAAAATATTTTCTTACTTTCTTATTTTCTCTTTCATTGTGTGTATGAACGGATAATGAGAAACACCACAGATTAATGTTGGTGAAAGGTCCCTTCACAGGGATATCGACTAACCCGTCTTCTGTGTGTCAATCATTATCTGTCATTTTGCATGATCTGGTTAGTGGTTGGTGGAAGCTTCGGCGAGCGTTCTCTTCACTAAGAGTTTCGATTAGTCACTCAGCCAATTCCTAATCAGATATAGTTTTAATTTTCTTTATCTTAATTTCTCAAACCTGAATTCAAGTTGTAATAGTATTAACTGATGCCGACCAACATCAGTAAAGACTTATTACAGCAAGAAATATGTGGGTTTTTCTTCCACTCACAGACAAAAGAAAACTGAATGACGACGGTCACCGTTGTTTGGAATTCTTTTTGTCTAAAATCAGTCATCTGGGAAAATTGGGAACCGGACAGCAGATGTTTGCAGGCCGGAGAACCCCAACTATCTCTGGCACTCTTTTTAGCCGATTTCTTCTCATCTCAGGCTAATCCACCTTTGTGTATCGCATTCTGTCTAACCCCACCATATATTTTGGGGTATTTTATTTTCCTTTTCATATACTTGTATGCATGATACTATTATGTAGATGTTCTGGTCTTATTGCTATTTTGGGGATCCTTCCACTTGGACACAGAAGTCTTGATTTAAATCGGATGTTGCATAATAAACTTCCAACAAAAATTCCTTTATAAAATCCGGATCTGAGTAAGGGATAAATTCAACAGTTATGACTAATTCATCTTCCACTGGGGGTTGATTTTGAGAGCTTGGAAGCAGAGTCAGCGATTAGGTCTCATCTAGACTGAAAGGATCTGTGTTTTAATTGAGAGTTTAGTACCTGTCTAGGGAATGATTTTCAAATATTCATTGGTTTCTCAAAATTGCTGTGTGTTGGAAATCTGATATTAGATATCGCATTTAGTCAATATCCACTTGGGTGTAGATGAGATGTGAGAAATAATACTAGAGGAACAACATATAGGCCTTGGTGAATTTCTAAGGTAGGGTCGAGTATTCCTTCGACTACTATTTTCTTCTGCCAAAGTCTAGAATTGAGTCTTGAGTGAGTGCATCCGGAACAGATTCATTTATGGATCTGTTTCATTTAGTTTGTATCTCATAACTACCCAGATGTTGTAAGCCCTGTGACTTATTGATATCTTGGGGGTTCTTGATCTGCATCTGGTCACCAAGACCAGGGGCTCTTTTATACTAACGGAAAGAGACGTTTTTAACGCTTCCGAGTGATAGATTTAAATGCTTTCTTTACAGCGTTCTTACTGCTTTCCTTTAAAATGCTTTCATAGAGGTCACTCGGAAGAATTAGGGGCTGTCCATCTGTTAAAAGGTTTGAGAGTTATGGAATGGTTTGGGGCTTGATTTGAAAATTTGGGTGTGACATGGGGGAATGATAGGATTACTTGGCATGTCAACTAATGATATGTTAGGTGTTGCTTATCCACCACAGATGAATAATACGCCTTAACATGGCCATGTGAGGGCAGTTGTGAGTTGTGGTATCTTAGAAATTGCTGTCTTAAGAGCATGTAAATTATCACTGTAAGTACCTGTCTGTTAAAGGGAACATGGTGTAGAAAGCATGAGGATTAGCTAACTAGAGGATTATCCCAAGCTAAGATCTGTGTAACAAAATGGAAGTTTAATTGTGTTTCATCTGAATCTTGTCCAATCTTCGTTATTTCCTCCCTGTCCCTTCTGTCATATTTAAATCTGCTTTCTAGATAGTGTAGCATAATTTTATATTGCTTTCGTAGTATAGATTTAATTGCTTTCTTCGATCTAGTTTACCATGCTTTGTAGAATAATTTTTACTGCTTTCATGATCTGGTTTAATTTATGTCAAGTAGTTGTTAGAAAACCTTGCAAAACTTGAAACGAGTAACCGAGTGGAAAATCTTAGTAAACGACGTGGGCCCTGCTTCTATCGCACATCCTCCAGTGAACGATCCGATACTTACTATAAATTACTGCAATTTTTGACTCCGTGCGCTTTCGGGATGCACAGTTTCTTGACACGAGTAAATAAAAACACAACATTTTAGAAAATACTCATGTAGTGGAAAGATGTTCAAAAGTTTCATGGCGCTATTGTCGGGGATCATAACTTGGGAGCGCCATGAAATTGGAAATTGTATTTAGACGGTTCTTCACCCCCCTCAGCAGCGCAATGAAACTCGTCAAAAGTTTCATGGCGCCGTTGCCGGGGAGGATGCAGCGCAGTTGTAATAAATAATACTTTATTAAGTATTGAACACTGGTGTCTGGTAAGATTGAATTGTTTACCCCGGCAGGTATCTTCTTGACATGAAATTAAGAGAAGCATCATGGTGCAGATACCAGGGACTTTCAGGGTGACAGACTGAAGGTAAATCCCGGTTGCACCGTGATATTTGTCAAAAGTTTCATGACGGGAAGGACCACAGCGCCGTTTGAAATCAAAAGACCCCACATGAGTAATAAAAAGCGGGAATCATAACATATCCTTAAACCCCTTCCCTACATCATAACCCCTTTCATTCAATAAATCCAACCTGAGATTTCAGAAAATTACTCGTGTTAACGAAGCTCGTCAAAAGTTTCAGGATTGGAACTCTATTGTTTCTGAGTCTGAGAACTTTGGCATGCAGTTTCAAGCTCATTTGTAAACTTAATTTTGTAATATGTTGGAAGATTGCGGCCTGCAAACCATTCACACTGTTGGGGATTTATTCTCGTGGCAGAAAAATTCCACCGGCGGAACTCTTGCTAGACGCCGGTTGGATAGAGCGGTGGCCAACGTTGCATGGTCTAGTATTTTTTCAGAACGTTTTGTGGAGGTATTACATCGTAGGGCCTCAGATCATAATGGTATTTTGATGCGGTGTTATCGGCCTGATACTTATCCTTCTCCCCGGCCTTTTCGATGGGAGTATATGTGGTCCTCTCATCCTCATTGTGAACACGTGGTGGAATCTTCATGGATCTTGGGCGGTACATCGTTCGTGGATAGACTTCAGCAAGTTCAAACTTTGTCCATACATTTTAATCATACTTGTTTTTGCAATATAGCTCGGAGAAAATGCAAGGTGCTTCGAAGGCTGGATGGGGTTCGTCGCATCCTGACAGGTATTCATTCGGAATGCATGTCTAGGCTAGAACAAGAACTTATGAAGGAACTGGATGTTATATTGGCTTAAGAAGAAATGCTTTGGTTCCAAAAGGCACGGGACAAATGGATTACTATGGGTGATAAAAATACCCGATATTTCCACTCTAAGACTATGATTCGCCGTCAGAGAAACCATATTATCGGATTGAATATCAATGGGCATTGGACCACATATAGTAACACTGTCCAGACTCACGTTATTGGCCATTTCGGTAATCTCTTTGGATCGACTCTTCCTAGCCTCAACAATCACCCACCACTAGCTCCTCTAACAGTCGCTTCTGATGTGCATGGGCTGGATAGAGAGGTGACTGTTTAGGAGGTTAAGGATACTGTGATGGGTATGAAGGGTTTCTCGGTTCCCGGTCCGGATGGATTTCCGACCATTTTCTATAAGACTTATTGGAATATTGTGGGGTATTCAATATATCAGTTCGTCCATGATGCAATTTTATAGGGTGGGTTCGATGCTACTATTGCAGCTACTTTTATCCAGCTTATTCCCAAGGTTGAAATTCCTAGGGAAATTCGTCAATTCAGACATATCTGTCTTTGTAATGTTAATTACAAGATACTTAGCGAAGGCCATTGTGTATCGCTTGTGTCCTATCCTCCAAGATCATATTGTGCCATTTCAATCGGCCTTTATTCCAGGCCGGGGTACTACTGGCAATGCTATCATCCTTCAGGAAGTAATTAATACCTTCCACATCAAGCATCGGCGCAAGTAGGATTTCCTTCTCAAGGGGGATCTTGAGAAGGCCTACGACAATGTTAGTTGGAATTTTTTGGAGTGTTGTCTGGGAGAGATGGGCCTGCCTATCTCTATTTGCCAGATTATTATGTTTTGTGTCTGGCCTCCAGTTTACAATATTCTTTGGAATGGTGGAGTTCTGACGACTATCACCCCGACCAAAGGACTTCGGCAGGGGGATCCGTTGTCGCTGTACTTGTTTATTGTCGTCATGGAGAAGTTGTCACGGTCCATCATGGAAAAAGTGAATATGTGAATGTGGAAGTCGGTGAAACTCGCACGGCTCAATCACCCTATTTCCCATTTGATGTTTGCGGATGACCTTTTATTGTTTTTAGAAGCTTCTATAAATAGTGTGGGATGCATGGATGAGGTATTGAGTAACTTTGCCGTACAAAATGGGTTGCGAATTAATGTGAATGCATGGCTAGGCTGGTCCCATAATTGTGCACTTCACTTAATCCATTCAATATGTTTGCTAATGCTCGCCCAAATGATCCCATCTGAGGTTAATCGCGGGGATTAACGGGTTAATCATCTCACAACTTTCGTTCGTTTCTCAAATGGTCTCATAATTAACCCATTAATCCTTGCGAAATTGACCATTAACGGGTTAGTCATCTCATTTTTGACCAATTAAACGGGTTTCTCAAAAATGAGTCAAACATATTACTAAAACTAATATTTATTTAATTAAATTGGGAATAAATTTGTCAGGTCGCCTGCGGACTGACAAATTTAGACCCGCATCTATTTATAAAGATTGTACAGTAAATAATTTTTAGATGTAAATTTTACAATACGCGTACAATTTAGTCTATTTGTCTATTAATATTTTATATATATGTATCCCATAATTTTAAGAAATTTTTGTTTAATTTATAATATACATATATGATCTATAATTTCTCTCTCTTTTTTTTTTCAATCTCTATCACCGTTATTCATGATTACAATTTTTCTATATTTTTTGGTACTCTCTTTTTTTTGGGGGGAGCCTTTGGTACTCTCTTCATCCTTTTTATTTTTTTCCCAAATATATATTTTTATCACCAAGTGTGACATTTTTGGTCAAATAGTTGCACCGTTATTCATGAAATACTACACAGTATATAGTTACAATAAAGGGTCGGACTCTTGGTTGGACCAATAATAAACTTATATTCGTCTGTCTCAATAATTCTGTAATATTTAATATCTTAAAATGTGTAGAAGTAAAAATTATATAAAATATATATTCTAAAATTATGCGAAAAAATGAATTGAACAATATTTCACTCAAACCATAGATTATATGCTGATGAGTTTTAAAGCTGTGGAGCATGCATGCATGAAACTTTTCATTTTTGTACATGACCATGGGAAAGGAGTTCAATTGACAGCTTCAATTTACTCACTCGTCATTTTGCAATTGCACCATTGGTGTTTTGCACACTATTCATAACTTAACTTTACCTAAAAATATATCATAATAATGGAAATACATGCATAGTTAAGTAAAATCTTATTATATCGATTTATCTTGTAATTTTAAAATATCAACCTTTTATAATTTTTAATAATACACTATTTAAATTATTAACCGTTGAAAGCGTGTATTCACATATGTGTCTGGTGTAAATGTTCATTTCTATAAATACGGAAGTAAGTACTACAACTGTTAAGCTCCTACCAGCTTGATGACGACAACTTGCCAACTCCAGAAAATGACAGGACAGTTGACATACATTTTAGGACAGTTGACATACATTTGAGGAAAGCGTAATCCTACTATCCATGTGATTCAGCTAAAATTTCTATGGTGTCTGATGCCCGGATCGATCAGTTCCTTACATGCATGTCATGCTATACGATTGTGTGGTGATTGACTAGGTTTTCATCAAAGGTCATGTTGTATTGAAATTATTTTACAACCTATAGTTCCTACTTGCTTTATTTTATTAGCTCCTGCGATTTCTTTTTTACTAATAACAAATTAAAGTGTTTGGAAATCGAGACTGGCCAGAGGTTACATAAACTTTTTCCTATATAAAGGCGATGATGATGCTTTCAAATGTACTAGTATCTAGCTTAAAACCCAAAACTTCTGAAAATGCTGGCAAACTTTCTTCTGTATTTTCTTTCCGTCCATTTTGTAAGTCTTCAATGGGTTCTTGTAAATTCTGTGGAAACCAACTCAACCATCACAAAACCTACCAACATAACTAAGCCCGGATGCCAACGAATCTGTGGAAACTTATATGTTCCATATCCATTTGGCATTGGATTTGGCTCCGGTTGCTCCATTGACCCACAGTTTGATATCAACTGCAACACATCTTCCAACCCTCCAAAGGCATTCTCGAGAGCATCGGATAGTATTGAAATAATCGATATTTCCGATTCCCAAATCAAAGTATCGAACTTGGTGGCTTCAATATGTTTGGACCGAGTTGGCAATATTACAAACGCATATTCATATTGGGTTGAATACGATTTGCCGCCACAAATTACCCTTTCAGATGCAAATAAGCTTATTGTTGTAGGTTGTAATGCTTATGGTGAAATATCAGCTACTGGTTGGAGCAACTTCAGCACTTATCGCACGTCTAGTTGTAATAGAAAAGAGGATGTGATTGAAGGAGCATGTAAAGGAGTTGGTTGCAATCAAATTTCCATACCAAAGGGCCTTTCGAGTTTTAATATTTCAGTGGACATGAAGGATGTTACGGCAGATGTCCCATCCTTTAACCCTTGTTTTTATGCCTTCGTAGCAGATCCGGACAGCTACAAATTTCATTCATCCGATCTCAACGACAAATCATTTGGAAGTAGAATGGAGGAAACCGTCCCAATAGTGCTGGATTGGGTGCTTGGTAATAAAACGTGCGCTGAAGCTGTGAAATCAAAAGATTATGCATGCCTCAACTATAGTTACTGTGTGGAAAGTGAACTTGGGGGTTATCGCTGCAACTGCTTGCCAGGATATGAAGGCAATCCCTATCTGGATCCAGGTTGCACAGGTTTCTGCTTTTCTTTTTTCAGTTTAATTTTTGTAATGAAGTACTATACGTTTTGATTGCTTCAACATGGTGATTTAGGTGCGCTGGATAAGGTAGAGTGAAGTACGTAGGGTATAAATTATATTATAGAGGAAAAAAAAAACTCATATAGTCCCATAAGTTTTTTCAATTTTCAAAACCATCTCACAAATATCGAATTAGACAAATCCGTCTCATAACTACCCTAATAATAGCTGAACCCGTCCATGAACTGATTTTTCCGCTAATCATTGCCGAAGTTATGGAACGGGTTCGGCGATAATCAGCTAAAAAACCGGGTTCATGGAAGGGATCGGCTATGATTAGAGTAGTTATTGGGCGGATTCGTCTAATTTGATATTTGTGAGACTATTTTGGAAATTTCTTTAAAATTATGGAACAATATGTGTTTTTTTTCCATAAATTATATAGTAATTACTTTTAGAAATATTAATTAAAATTGACCATTAAGTTAATCTCAACACGTAGTTGGGGATGTGGACGTACTCTAGTAGTCAACTCTCCCAACTCCCAACTTATAGGTTGGAGGTTGGATTCCCTCACATGGCCCATATCCATCCCTTTTTATCTCTTTGTAATTTGTGTGAGATGGTCCCCATCAGTCTTTTCTAGTCTGTATAGGCGGTTAAGTAAAAAACAAAAGAAAATATCTCAACACGTAGTCAAATATTCTTCAATACCTTAATTCACGGATATCCTAATGTTTCCTTTTGTTTCTAGTTTCTTGTTATCATAAATTAATTATATTAAATACTTCATTCGTTCGTTTTTAGTAATTTTTTAGAGATTAAAAGGTGTTCCATAATATTGTCGGTATTTATGCTATATTTTTCCTATATTGTCATTTAATTTACATAAATGTTACTTCTTGATATTTATTATGAAAGAGTTTCGCTAAATGGGTAAACATAAAAATTTATTAGTTAATTAATGTAAATTTTGATATTGAAATTAAATGAATGGAAAGAAGCAACTATTTAAACGGGAAGTATATAATTATAAAATCAAAAATGTCGTTTTGTGATAAATTCGCATGTAATCTATCTATCTATCTATATAATAAATCCTGAATATTTTTTGGCATGTTCAGACTATATTATTCTTTTTTCAAAAATAATTCAATCTTTTTAAATTTAAGGGTTAATCAGTAATAGTTATCCAAAAAAAAGGGTTAATCAGTAATTATAACATTATCATTTTATAGATCTACGAACCTAAAAAAAACACATCACCACTGATTAATTATCAAAATACACTTCAGCGCTGATTAATTCCATCTATGTCATGCCATCAACTTAATACTATATTTAAGTCATAAATCTATAAATCTATATATTATAAACAAATCTTTAAAAAATCTTCCTATATATTTTCAAAAGATATAAATTGTAAACCTATATCTTATAAATTATTTAATTTAATATATATATATATCCTATATATATTATATTAGTTGTATTAAATTTTGAGCCTAAAGTATTTTTATTTTTATTTTTTTACTAGGCACAACCTATACATGCTAACTAGCCTAAAAGTATTAATAAGAATTAATTCAATATAATAAATTAAAAAATAAATTAATTATAACCATACTTTTGTTAGTTTACCAAAATGTTCATTTAAAATAAATTATATTCTGCAATAGAAAATTTTAATCCTAATTTTTTATATCAGGTTTAATTTTGAATTTAATTTTTAATAAACCACTTAATATAAAGAAAAAAATTATTATTCAACAAAGATTTCAGTTAATAGATATATCTATATAACAAATATATAATTATATTAATCTTATAATTATTAACATATAAAATCATCTCTAACTTTTAGTAATGATATGTAGATTAATGTCTTTGAGTTTTATTTTGGATATTTTGAATGAAAATATAAAAAGAAGTAAAGTAAATTATATGATACTATTTCACTTGATGCATGCGATAATGACCAAAATTATTTTCAATATATTTCCATGTGTTAACTTGGACATTTGATCGTATTATGGATTTTAAATGAGAGAGCAGTTGAAATTGACATAAATATACAAATTTGTAAATGATGTTGCTGAATGACAAAGTAAAGGTATACAAATTTCTATACAATCACCTCCATGTTAACAGTTTTTATATTACAGTATTGTTACAATGATTAATACTCCCTCCGTCCCACCCCAAGTGTCTTGTTACTGTTGGGCACAGCAATTAAGGTAGAGTTGGTTTGTGAGTATATGGTGGGGGTCTACATAGTTGTTGGAGAGGAAAATTATTTCTATTTATAGAAAGAAGACATTTATAATGGGACATCCAAAAATAGTAAGTAGGACATTTGGAATGGGACGGATGAAGTATAATATATGTTATTTTTAAAATTGTGTCCTAACAACATATGGATGCATGCGTTATATGATGAAATGATATGCACGCATTTAAGAATTATTTTAAACCATGACAATATTGGATTTCTTATGTTCTTTTTATACACATTATGAATTATGAATGCCATTGAAACCTTAATCGAAATACTACTATTGTTGTGGTAATGCAAGACAACAAGTTTAAGTTTAATGAGTAAAAGAAGTTAAAAAATATTTTGAATTTATGAATTTATTTTGTTTAAGTGATCATATTACATGTTCAGATATGATACCAAACATGTAAATATGAAACTTTTAATGAAACATCATTTTATAGTTCTATTTTCACAAAAATAATAGCAATTAAATATAAGTATATGGTACAAAATAATAAATATTTGTGTTGCATGCATTTCCACCACCATTTAAGCAAAAAAATTTGAATTTCGTGTGATTATAAAAAATATATTCTCAATTTATATTATTATGCACGTTCAACAGTCGTGCGTAGCCAACGCAAAAATCTAGTTATGATATAACATTTCATTCAAACAGCATCCAAATTTAATTAAAGTAAATATAATCCGTGTTTCCAATCCAGTCCAAACCCAGACCATACAAAATCAGAGTTTAATATTAAAATATATCACTACAAAAGACATGCATTTGATTTTATGTTGTTAAAAATATCAATTATTAAAATATTCCATTTATAAAAATAGGCCAATTGAATTTTGATTTATTTTTTAACTCCATAAAATTTATTTTTGAAACCAAAAGTTTTAAATTTCCCCAAATTAAACTTTTAAATTTAAAATTTTCACTTTTAAATTATATATTAATTGTTTAATTTTAGAAAAAATAATTTTTTTATTGTACTATTTTGACTTTATTAATTTTGAATTTAATTTTTTCAGGCCTTTAATGGCTCCTCCAAAAAAATATTGAATTTAATTTCAATATAAATACTATAAAATTTGATTAAAGTAATAAAAAAACATAAAAATTATAGATTATAATGATATATTGAAAATTAAAATGCAAAAGATAAAGAAATTTAATCTACTAATATTTTCTAGTATTTTTATAATAAAATTCTGACTTCTAGTAATCCTATATAGAAATATAAAAATTTAAAATTTTAAAAATAAAATAACTTAAAATCTTAAATAACTTAAAATATACTTATAAAAATAAAAATATAACGAGTATTTAAATAAATGAAAAATGTATCATTTGATTGATTTATTAATGATAAATTGAAAATAAAAATGTTTAGATGTCAAAATGAAACTAAGTAAAAGTTTATGGTGTTAAAAAAGAAAAAAACCCAAATAGTTCCATAATTATGCTTGATTTCTAAAACCATCTCAAAAGAATCAATTAACTCAATCCATCTGGTAATAGATTTTTTCTAGTGTGGTTTGGCAAATGGAAAAAACTCATATCATCCCAAAATTTTTAAAAAAAATTCAAAATAGTCCAACAAATATCGAATTTTTAGGCGAATGCGTCCGGCCTAATCATCGTCGAACCATCCATGAACTCGGTTTTTTCGTTAATCATCGCCGAACCCATCCCATAATTACTCTTATCATTGCCAAACTCATCCCTCAATTAGGGAAGTTAATGGACGGGTTCGACGATGATTAGCGAAAAACTGGTTCATGGACATGTTCTGTAATGATATATTATGGTAGTTATGGGACGGATTCGTCTAATTCGATATTTGTGGGACTGTTTTGAAAATTTTTAAAATTATGGGACATTATGCGTTTTTTTTCCTTTGGAAAATCAAGCATAACGACTATGGACTCTTTAAGGTAATTTTCCAGTAAAAAAATGTGCTAAAAATTCAATTACTATATTCTTACAACATAATACTCTTGCTATGACCGATTTTTAATAATTAGTATTTATAGTGGCCTAAAATCAAATATAGGCCCTTGTCGTGACCTATTTTAATATTGAATCGAGTTTATATGAGGCGTATATAATTTGGTAGCAACAGAAATAGTTGATTTCGTTTATGATAAAAATAAAGTTCATGTGATAATAACGCATGAAGAGGATCTATACGTGGAATTGAGAGTTGAAGGGGACTTCACTACCATATTGAGAGTTACTTAAAATGATTGGCAGACATAAACGAATGTGATGATGACAATAGTCCATGCGATCCAAATGCAAGTTGCATCAATATCCCAGGAAGCTACAACTGTACTTGCAACCCTGGATTCAAGGATGATGGCACCATACAAGGTCGTCGCTGTAACAAAATGATTTCTCAACTCCCAGTGATAAAGTTGTCATTAGGTAATTAATCGACGCACAGAACTACTTTCACATGGCTATTATACAGTATGTGTGATTAACTTGAACCTCAATACCTATCCAAAAATTTGTATCTGCAGGTATTGGTTTTGGTATATTGATGGTAATAATCGTGTTTATGTTAATATACTTTAGCATTCAGAAGAGGAAACTCATTAAACTCAGACAAGAATTCTTTAGGCGAAATGGTGGTTTGTTATTGAAGCAACGCCTTCCTTCCAACGAAGCAAATATGGAGTCAACCAGAATCTTTTATGCTGAAGAGCTTAAAAAGGCAACCAACAATTATGCTGAGGATTGGATACTCGGGAAAGGAGGTTATGGAATAGTTTACAAAGGGATACTTGTAGATCAACGTGAAGTAGCGATCAAGAAATCCAGAATAATGGATGAGAATCAAATAGAACAATTCATCAATGAGGTGGTTATTCTGATGCAAATCAATCACAGAAACATTGTTAAGCTATTGGGATGTTGTTTGGAGACAGAAGTTCCTCTATTAGTATATGAATATGTTGCGAATGGTACATTATTTTACCACATCCACAATAGCTTGGGGATGCCATGGTTTTCTTGGGAAAATCGGCTCAGGATTGCTTCAGAGGCTGCTGGTGCACTTGCTTATCTTCACTCTTCAGCAGCCATTCCAATTATTCATCGAGATGTAAAGTCTCCCAATATACTGCTAGACGAGACATACACTGCAAAAATAGCAGATTTTGGAGCATCAAGATTGGTGCCTATTGATCATGCAGAAGTGACTACTCTTGTTCAGGGAACATTGGGCTATCTTGATCCAGAATATTTTTGTACAAGCCAATTGACTGAGAAGAGTGATGTATATAGTTTTGGTGTGGTTTTGGCAGAGCTGCTGACGGGGAAAAATCCAGTTTCCACAGAAAAGATGGACGAAGAAAAGAATCTGGCCACTTACTTTGTGATGTCTATTGAAAGAAATCGTCTTTTCCAAATAGTGCAACCAAGAATTCTGAAGGAAGGGAGTTTGGAGCAAATAGATGCGGTTGCCGACCTTATTAAGAGATGTGTTAAGTTACATGGAAAAGATAGGCCAACGATGAAAGAAGTGTCAATGGAGTTGGAAAGGTTGAGGAAGTACTAGTCACATTCTCGAAAAGAGGAAGAAATCCTATGAGATAGAACAGGAATTCTGAGGGAATATGCTGATTTATACCCCTCGTTGAATGGAACCACTTCCATTCATGCAGATGCTCATTCACAACATCATTTCCTAATGTTCATGTGTTTTGTATTTTTTCATGTTTGTGGAACATTTTGCTTGGTTTTAATTGTACTCCTTTGTATTCTAGTTTTTTTTTTTTTTTTTTTTTTCTTTTTTTCCTTTTTTTACTGTGGCATGTAATAAAAATTTTCAGTAAGTTTTAGTAATTAATCTGCTCCATGTTTTGTGCATTACTATGAAGTAAATGATCGAATGGAACATTATTGACCAGTGTATCCAACAGTGATCCTTTATACTTATAAACTGTAGTATTTTTCTCCCCAGTTCTAAGCTGAATGACAGAGTATAATAATAAAGGTGGCGGTCTTGACTCAGAATCAGTCTTGGATCAGAAAAAAAATCCTATCTGTTAGGTCCGTTTGCTAGGATAGCCAGTACACTAGTCCTGTAAACTAGTTCAAATACCTTTCGTGGACACGTTATTCAGTTTTAAAACAAAATGCAGCGGAATAAATATAAACTGAAAAATAAACGAACTCAGAGATTTGTTGACCCAGTTCGGCACAAGCCTACATCTGGGGATACCAATCCAGGAGGTTTCACTACTTGTTTAACTCGATCCACGGTCCAAACAATAGTGATTTAGTTTGCCCAACTCAACAAGCACACTTGTGGAAACTTAACAGTTCCATATACCCATTTGGCGTTGGGGCTGGCTCAAGTTGTTCCTTTGATGCATCGTTTGTTATCAATTGCAACAATTCTTTCAGTCCTCCAAAGCCATTTTGGAGGACAGGAGAAGTTATTGATATATCAGACTCCCAAATGAGGATCAAGAACTGGTGGCTTCAAGCTCTTACGACAAATTTGGAAACTTGACCAGCCAAGCCCCACTCCTGCTCGGAGTGCCACCAGAGTTTAGCTTTTCTGATGCAAACAAGTTTTTTGGTGTAGGATGTGAAGATGTTGCTGGCATAAAAGGGAATTGGTGAAACCAACTTCACTAATATATGTGCTACAAATTGTTCTTCGGAACAGAATGTTGTTGATGGTCGTTGTGAAGGAAGTGGATGTTGCCAGATTGCCATACGCCCATACCAAAGGGCATAAGAATAGTTATTGCTTCAGTTGGCGGTATCAATAATCACATCAATGTCTCATCCTTTGATCCATATGGATACGCCTTTCTTGGAGATCAGTCCAGCTTTACATTCCATTCATCTGACATCAATGATCCAACATTTATAAGCAGGACAAGAGAAAATGTCCCTATAGTCCTGGACTGGGTGATCAAGAATCAATCTTGTTCTGAAGCCCAAGAATTCCAGTGATTTTGCATGTCAGAAGAATAGTGACTGCGTTGATTCTGACTTTGGATATCGCTGCAGCTGCTTGGAAGGATTTGAGGGGAATCCTTATCTTGATCCAGGTTGCATAGGTAAGTCCTTTTTGGATTTTCGAGGATGAGAATGGTGGGCATTATAGAGTTTTTTTTTTTTTTCTTTTCTTTCCTGACTGTTGTATACTGTGAGTTTGATTGCATATTTCAGACATAAATGAATGCACGAGCAGTCCATGTGATCCAAAAGCGACTTGCAAGAATTCTCCTGGTTGCTATGAGTGCATGTGCCCTCCTGGATTCACTGGTGATGGCCAGAAAGATGGAACTGGCTGCGTTGAGCAGTGATGAAGGTCCTGAAAAACCTGTTGATCAAAACTACCAATTCGACTTATCAGATACATTTTCTTTACAAGTATATATTGTATGAATATGGCAATAACTCCGGGTATTAGTTACCTCAGAGTAAAAGTGAATATCATAGGCTAATCATCCTGTTGTAACCATGTACCTGTGTTAAGTGAACAAAAATAAAGCCCTGTTTTATTTCAATCTACACTTTCACCACAAGTTGTGTCGAACGTTCTCTAATATGTGTTGGTAAATGGTATGTGTAAAGGAAAATTCATGGTGTCAAGATAACCAAGATTTTCACATTTTTTCAATAGATTTTGTTGGGGGGCAAAATTGCAAAAAGAATGGCTAGTATTAAGCAATTTTTACTTTTGAGATGTTAAGACTTGTGACCATAACCAAAATGCATGGGCTCTTCTCTTGTGAGGAATTTTGTTATTTGGTCCTACTTAAACACATCTAACTTGAGAGAGTTTGGGATATCACTAATGAAGAAGGAATTTGAAAATGTTAAGGCCTGAGGGGTATCTATGGACAGAAATACAGAATAGCAATGATTCTCAACGAGATTAGAACTAAATACCCAATTGACCTAAAATCCCAGGAAGATCCTAAAGGTGGACACAAAGTAGAAGAAAAACCAGATGAAAATTAAACGGACATTCTATAAAGATGGAGATAAGGACAGATGGTGACTTGTTGCTAACCCCATTGCTTCAGCCCAAGGGCTCAAATTCAAAATTAGTTTTGAAGAATCTTAAGTACTGTGAAATATATATATATATATATATATATAAAATCTGTTTTGATGGGAAATTTTAGTACCGTGTGAAACATGTTCGGGATCCTTGTTTGAACCAGTCTACCCTCCACCACATCCATATTTACGTTTATGGTAGTACAAAAGTCTGCACAAACAATTTTTGTATTGATTGGGTATTGCATAAATCATAATGCATTTTTTTATATGCATGTAATAGTGATCTTTAGAAAACAAAATCAAGTGTTGGTGACATTTGAGCATTTACATATTAATCTTCTAAATAAACAATGGCAAGAAGTTACTTTCATCAGTAGAATATTAGATGGCACTCAGAGTAAGATGGACAAGCCTTGAATGTGTTTGTTTGACTTCTTAGTATGATGAGATCTTATAACAGATGATCTTTGTCTCATAAAGTTCTAGGAAAAATTATTTTTTGGTGGGATGATTGAAAAACCAACCACTTCAATTGTAATTTTGACAGTGTCTTAAGCCTGGAACAAGTCAAACAATCCCATGTCATTCCATTTCCATATCTGTTAGTGTAATTTATTTAAACTCCATAGATAAATTGTATAGGCTTAATTCCGAGGGAAAAAAAATACATTCTAGTTTCCAACTAGATCGTCATTTTGCTTGTTACTAATTGCATTAATTACTACAATTTGTTAATTAAGGTTGACATGCACTATTGCTGCATACAGTATCTTGTGTCCAAATAAATCAAGATGACTGCTAGAAGGATTTGTCCCTGAGAAGAATGTACTAGCTGAAAATCGCCATCTATCAAACATGCTGAAAATTGTTCTAGTGTATTCTGTTTGCTTTCATTTTGTATGGATTCAATGGGCGCTTTCTGTTGCAGAGTGTGATAAGACCATATCCAGACCTTCCTCAACCATAACGAATGGAGTCAACGTAACTAAGCCTGGCTGTCGACGCACCTGTGGAAATTTAACAGTTCCATATCCTTTTGGCATTGGAGGAACGGGCTCAAATTGCTTCCTAGATGCGGCGTTTATCATCGTCTGTGATGATTCATTCAGCCCTCCAAAGCCATTCTGGGGGACAGGAGAAGTCACAGATATATCAGACAGCCAATTGAGGGTTAAAAGCTGGATGGCTAGGACCTGTTTCGACAACTTGGGAGACTTAACCATCCTAGAGCTACTCAAACTCGGATTGCCACCAGAGTTTAGCTTCTCCGATGCAAATAAGTTTATCAGCATAGGATGCGATACTACGGGTGTTATACTGGGAAGTGGAACGACCAATTTCACCAGTGGATGTATTACTTTGTGTTTTGACGAAAAGAATGTCCTTGATGGTCATTGTGATGGAAGTGGGTGCTGCCAGATCGCAATACCTAGGGGTATACAACAAGTTACTGCTTCAGCGAACACTGTTAACAATCATGCCAATGTATCGTCCTTCAACCCTTGTGGCTATGCCTTTCTTGGAGAGCAGGACCGGTTTATATTTCATTCATCAGACCTCAATGATCCAACCTTCATAAATAGAACTCGGGAAAATGTCCCAGTAGTCCTAGACTGGGTGATCAGGAATCAAAATTGCTCTGAAGCTGAGAAATCCAGTGATTTTTTATGTCAACGGAATAGCAACTGCGTTGACTCTGACATTGGATATAGTTGCAGCTGCTTCAAAGGGTATGAGGGAAACCCTTATCTTGATCCAGGCTGTAAAGGTTTGGCCTTCCCATTTTTTCTCTCTTTTTTTTGGTAGGGAAAATTAAATTTAGATTTACTGACTAATATAGTCTTCTGGATTTATAATTTTCAGACATAGATGAATGCAAGGATAGTCCGTGTGATCCACAAGCAACTTGCAGGAACACTCTTGGTTGCTATGAATGTTTGTGCCCTCATGGATTCATTGGTGATGGCACAAAACATGGCCGTGGCTGTGTTAAACAGGCTCAATCATTTCCAGTGATGAAGTTCTCATTAGGTACATAGGTTTCCTGTTTCTTCAATATGATTAAAAAGTTAAGGTACATAGCTTCTTGCCTAAGAAAAAAAAATGTCTTTCCAGGCCTTGGTTTTGGGCTGTTAGCAGTGATTCTTGGCGTTACTCAGATACTCTTTAGCTTCCAGAAGCGAAAGCGCCTTAGGCAGAGACAGAAATTTTTCCTGCAGAATGGTGGTTTACTAATGAAACAGCAACTTTCATCTGTCCAAGGAAGTGTGGAATCAACTACAATCTTTTCAGCAGAAGAGCTTGAAAAGGCCACAAACAATTATGCTGATGATCGCATCCTTGGAAGAGGAGGTTATGGAACAGTTTACAAAGGGGTTCTGACGGATCTCCGTGTAGTTGCAATTAAGAAATCCAGAATAATGAATGAGGTGCAAATTGAGTTATTCATTAATGAGGTTGTTATTCTTACCCAGATTAATCACAGAAATGTGGTTAAACTCCTCGGCTGTTGTTTGGAGTGCGAAGTTCCTTTGCTTGTATATGAATATGTCTCGAATGGTACTCTATTTTATCACATCCATAACAGTGCAGGTAAGGCCTGGTTTTCTTGGGAAAATCGTCTCAGGATTGCAGCTGAGGCTGCTGGTGCGCTTGCCTATCTTCATTCGGCTGCAACAATGCCAATTATTCACAGAGATGTCAAGTCGCCTAATATATTGCTTGACGAGTCCTACACTGCTAAAATAGCAGATTTTGGGGCGTCGAGATTGATGCCTCTTGATCATACACAAGTGACGACTCTTGTTCAAGGAACATTGGGCTATCTTGATCCCGAGTATTTCCACACAAGCCAATTGACGGAGAAAAGTGATGTCTATAGCTTTGGCGTGGTCATGGTAGAGCTCTTGACAGGGCAGAAACCACTCTCTTACGAAAGGATTGAAGAAGAAAGGAACATGTCGACTTACTTTGTAAGTTCAGTCGAGGAAAATCGCCTGTTGCAGATAGTACAGCCTACAATTCTTCAAGAAGGGAGTTTGAAGGAAATTGGCGCAATGGCTGGGCTTGTTACAAGATGTCTCAGATTAAATGGTAAAGAAAGGCCAACAATGAAAGAAGTGTCAATGGAATTGGAGAAGTTGAGAAACAGGGCACATTCCAGAAAACCAGAAGAAATCCCCAGGGGAAACATAAACATGGGATTAGAAACCAAGGAAACTGATTTATACCCAATTGCAGAGGATGTTGATTATGGAAATGGGGAGTACTCTGGACAATATGGTTTGGACAGCAGCCATCTACTAGATGAAGCCAACATTCCTCGATAAATAGAATTACATTTGTCTACTGGGATATTCACTGCTTATATATGTTCATGTTTCATATTGGTTGTAGACTTGTAGTGTTTTTGTTTTTTATTTTTTATTTTTTTTGAGAAAACTTTTTAGCTTCATCTTGTGTCCATAGTTTGTACTAATGAAATGTATGGAATCTTATGCGATCAAGCTCCATGTTTTTCACCATTTTTCTCATGCCACGCATCATATGGACAATCCCCCTCTGTTGCTTATGCTCGAAACATAGTTTATATTTTTAATCATGCTTTTCAAACATTCACTATCTTGTAAAAGCACTTTTCTTCAAACAAAAGCCCAGATTCCAGAAAAAAACTGATTTCAAACAAATATTAAGCAAAAATTGGGGATGTAGCTCAGATGGTAATTCGCTCGCTTAGAATGTGAGAGGTAGGGGGATCGATACTCCGCATCTCCAATTTTCCCTTTTATGTCCAAATGTGGCAATTAGGGGAGTTAACGAGCCGAACTGAGTCCTAGCATTGATCGAGCTTTGACGAAATCGAGCCGAGCTCGAACAGTCTCATTTTCATTTTCACATAATTTATAAAAGAAATTTTATTTAATATATTGCATATATTTAATTATGTACTTCTATATTTTATTTAATCTATATATTTAAATAATTTTAAAAATATATTTATAATTTAAAAATTATTTCATATGTCCCAATAAACATGTCATGTTTGATTCAGACACACTTTAACTTTTAATATTTTATATAACCTCTATATTACTAATAAATAAATATATGAAAAAAAATAAATATATTTACTCATAAATAAATACTTCTTCATTTCATATCCATTTAAAAAGAGATACATTAATTGCATATGCATGGTATGCTTGTCGGAAATATAGTCATAGACTATATTTATTTTATTTATTTTAAAGTCTAAACAAATACCGTACTAGTACAATACATTTCAAATGACATATGAGACTTATATTAAGTTAATAGAACACGAACCTGTTCACGAGCTTTTCGAGACGAACTCAAAGGTGTTCAACTTGGTTTGTAAATTATTCGAGTCGAGCCTATTCGAGTTAAATTTTGACCGAACTTTGACCGAGCCGAACTCGAACTGTTCGGGAACTACCCTGGTCCCTGGCTCATTAATACCCCTAGGGGCATGCAATTCCTCAGCTCACTCATTTTTGGTTGATGAAAATGATCCTAAAAGTTTTAACAGTTTTCAATTAATTCAAAATGATTATATTTTTATTTTTTATTGACTGAAATTTCCTTTTCCATAATGCTAGGTCTAATAAATAATTATCTTTCCTATGCTATAGAGTATGGACCAGTAACTTCCTGAAGCAACGATCTAATATGTCGGAAAAAACCTCTAAGAGTCCCATAATTTTGTTCGTTTTTCCAAACCATCTAATAAAAAATGAATTAACCCAATCCATCCGATAAGTATGCTAATTTTCGTCCAATCCATCCCACCCACCCCTAATGACGATTAATGCTGATGTGGCTGTAACACCCCGGTTTTGGTAACCCAGGCCGGGATGCCACCGCCACACCTCCCTAGCAAGACACGGTTTCTCCGAGCTCACTAAAGAGATGCAAGGCTATGATTTCTCAGGATTTAAAATATTCAAACGGCCCATTCATAGATAATTTAAAGATAATACATCAAAGTTGCAGCGGAATTTAAATATAGGGCCAACATGGCCAAAACACGGGTTAAACAGACCCGTTCATGCAAGTCGTAATTAAATGCAGGGATTTTAAATAAAGATTTCCCCTAATGTTCCCATGTATGCATATGACGATGCATATTCTTCGTACTCTGTAAGAAAAAGGAGATATATGGTTTGGGTCAGCAAAAACGCGCTGAGTAAGCTAACACATAGCATGGGTTAGGGGTTTCAAAGCCTTTAGTTAAATTTAATAAAAAGATTTCTTGTAGGAAAATGATTTGCAAGGCATAAAGACTTAAAAACCTTAAATATTTTGTTCTCCCGTTACATAACCATTTCATCAATATATCATTTAGCCGGTGATCCGGCGGCCGCAGCCAATTTCAAAAGTATCATTTAGCCGGTGATCCGGCGGCCTCAGCCAATTTCAAAAGTATCATTTCTCAAAATATTTTTCGTTTCTTTTATAGTTCACCATTCACCAGGGCTCTTGTGACCGCAATCCTCATAACCAATATTTCCGCAGGAAATCATACAATCGCCCTTGGGGAATCTAACCCACAAGAACTCAATACATCCTGGGGAATCTAACCCGCAGGAATCAACATACAATCGCCCTTGGGGAATCTAACCCGCAAGAACTCAAATACATCATTGGGAATCAAACCCGCATGAATCATATTGATAACGTCAAACTTGGTCACAAGTCCCCAATGTTTCTAAAGAATTCTTTTACAGAAAATGTTTTTATTTGGTGTAACGGGATTTTTCAAAAGTATAGATATATCGTAATTCAACGTTTCGATCGTTGTTTAAAAGATTTCAAAAATCGATCGATGTCACAGTTTACGCCTTTTTGGTTTAAAAATCCATTTCTTAGGCGATTGTTTTGAAATTTGTACAGTAGCTCAAAAACATCCCAACGAACAACTTTCGTGTTTTAAGTTTTTCGGAAAAACGATGGGAAGCATGTCAAAAATCGAGTTTTCGACTCAAATAGTATGCTGTCAGGATTCAGGTTTGACAACGTTAAAAGATTTGACTTTTTATCATATCAAATGGACTCCAAAAATTCTGAAATTTTACAGAGACATACTAGACATGATTTCCAACAACTTTTGTTTAGATCATGAAGATTGATTCGGACTAGAAATGATAGGAATAAGCTCATCAAGATCGGCTATGAAATCTGTCATCCTTTGACAATTCCTAAAAACGCAGAATATGTCCGACACGTTTTGGGGTATCAAAACTTGATGAAAATCTTTGAAATTTTTACACAATATAGCTTATGATCTTTGGATCAAAATCTTAGTTTTGAGTTTTCAGGTTTGAACACTCGAAGTAAGAGTTTTGCTCATCAAGTTTGATTATGAAAACTGTCAACGTTCGTAAATTCGGTTCTAACGCAGATCGGATCGGCTCAAGTTCGGAGGTTCAAATTTCAATGAAAAATTCTAAAAACTTACAGTAATATTCCAAACTCATAGATCTACAATTCTTATGTTCAACTCCAATCCTAGATCGGCCTAGATCCAAGGTCAAAATGGCTAATAAGATTGAGAGTGAAATCTGTCCAAGTTGTAAGATCCAGATTTAATCCTCTTCGGTTTTGGGTTGGTTCCAGGTTTCAAAACATCATGAAAAATTATGAAATTTTTACAGTAGCTAGATTAATGTCTTAGGAATGTTTTTCATGTTTTGGGTTTTTCCGTTTGAGCAGCTTTAAGGGTTCGAAAAATTCATACGAAAACGCTGCGCTGGGGGTTTTTCTTGTTGACAGATTTTAGAGTTTTTAAAACTCTATGTTTGGTTGCATTTTAAGTCACCCAAAACCATAGTAAGGTTAACTTACAGTGGGGATGATGTCTAGGAAGTCACGGGGTCGTCCGGAATCCACGGGATGTGACGAACGAATCTCCTCCACCCGATTTATTCTTCCCTTGGCTCCGATTTGTGTTTGGATACGAAGATTCGTAAGTTAGGATGATGTTTATGATCTTAAAATCATATGGAAACTTGATTAACATCTTACCAACAATCCAAAGCCTGCAATCCTTGATCTACACACTTCCTTGGTTGGATTTGGTTGCCGGAAACTCGTCGGAAAGTCGCCGGAAGTTCGTCGGAAGAGTGTTTGGCTTTTGGGAGAGTTTTTGGAGAGTTTGGGGTGAAGAAGAAGTGATGGGGGCTGATCATGGGGTGTTAGGGGGTGTTATGGCCATTAAAGGGACAAGGAATCCCGGATTTGGAGGCCTAGGCCGACAATTAGGCGGCCGCTACAGTAGTGCTACAGTAGTGCTACAGTAGTGCTACAGTAACTTTTAATATTTTTTTTTTTTTTTAAATAATAAGATTCCTTCTCTACAAAAATAAAAATCATAATGTGGGAATTATCCGTGATTGTTGGGACAATTCGATAAACTCGTTTCGAGTTGTTATCTTCCGGTAAATAATAAATTCCGCTCTCTCGGAATTATTTCGGTTTTAATAATTTAAATCCAATTCTTTATTTTTGGATTTAAATTTTCGATGGCGATTTCTCGGGTTCGTCGGCTTCCAATTTGTCGTCTTTTGATTCCCGTGCAATAACTTGTATCATTAAATTTCTTCAGACTTCACGGGTTCTTGGAATTAAAATTCTTTTCCTTCATGAATTTAATTCCAATTATTTTGACTGAATTCATGGAATGTCTTCGGGCTTCCTTTCCCTCTTTTATTCCATTTTGAATTTAAATCTATCGGCGTTTTATTTCCGAGCAATAATTTATTGTGATAAATTATTTTCTTCTTCTCGGATATATTTCGACATTGATCGGAATAAATTTTATTCCTTTGGACGATGATAAAAATTTGGGGTATTACACTCTACCCCCCTTAAGAATCAACTTCGTCCTCGAAGTTGCGCGACTTATTGACCGATTGATTGATTGCGATTGTATCATTGTGTTTTGTTGTTTGATATTATTTGACTGAACCCAGAATTGAAATTTCCAAGTTGCCTACGTACCCTGTGAAGGGATCAAGTCATTACGTAGTTCAAAAAGAATTTATTTGGGATACAAAATATTCGAGTTTCGAAATAAATGCTTATGCATTCTTACGGGGTATTACATCCTCCCCCCTTAAGATTACAGTTATGTCCCCATAACTGCCTATGTATTATTCACAACCATGTTCGGGTATCATCGCATATGATCCTTCCTCAGTATTCTTCTAGGTGTCATTTTAGAAGCACGCGAAGATGAGTTTCTAAGTGATCAAGATCTAGGACTAAGGCAAAGTTAGTCTTTAGCAAGCGCTCCTAAGTCAAGATCATGTCGAGTTCTAAGGTAGGAGTGTTTCTTATTACCGATAATTCACATAAAAAGGGTTAGTGTAAATATTTATGTATGCATATGCATATGTGTTCCCCCCAAAAAAAAAATTTTATGCATGCATTTATTTATCCATGGGGTTTAAAAATAAATTTATTCCATGGATAGATTAAAATAAGGATAAAAGGTTTGGGCCGCTATATTGGGCCAAAAGAAATAAATTATTTGGGCTTTAAATAAAAACAAGGCTATTGGGCCAAAATAATTTCTTGGGCTTCTAAAAAAAATTTTGGGCTAAAAATTTGGGCTTTAACTTCAAAATAATAATTGGGCTCTTTAAAATATAATAGCTTCAAAATAATCCGGGCTCTTTAAAATAGTAGTTTTAAAATATTCCGGGCTCTGATACCAACTTGTAACACCCCGGTTTTGGTAACCCAGGCCGGGATGCCACCGCCACACCTCCCTAGCAAGACACGGTTTCTCCGAGCTCACTAAAGAGATGCAAGGCTATGATTTCTCAGGATTTAAAATATTCAAACGGCCCATTCATAGATAATTTAAAGATAATACATCAAAGTTGCAGCGGAATTTAAATATAGGGCCAACATGGCCAAAACACGGGTTAAACAGACCCGTTCATGCAAGTCGTAATTAAATGCAGGGATTTTAAATAAAGATTTCCCCTAATGTTCCCATGTATGCATATGACGATGCATATTCTTCGTACTCTGTAAGAAAAAGGAGATATATGGTTTGGGTCAGCAAAAACGCGCTGAGTAAGCTAACACATAGCATGGGTTAGGGGTTTCAAAGCCTTTAGTTAAATTTAATAAAAAGATTTCTTGTAGGAAAATGATTTGCAAGGCATAAAGACTTAAAAACCTTAAATATTTTGTTCTCCCGTTACATAACCATTTCATCAATATATCATTTAGCCGGTGATCCGGCGGCCGCAGCCAATTTCAAAAGTATCATTTAGCCGGTGATCCGGCGGCCTCAGCCAATTTCAAAAGTATCATTTCTCAAAATATTTTTCGTTTCTTTTATAGTTCACCATTCACCAGGGCTCTTGTGACCGCAATCCTCATAACCAATATTTCCGCAGGAAATCATACAATCGCCCTTGGGGAATCTAACCCACAAGAACTCAATACATCCTGGGGAATCTAACCCGCAGGAATCAACATACAATCGCCCTTGGGGAATCTAACCCGCAGGAATCAACATACAATCGCCCTTGGGGAATCTAACCCGCAAGAACTCAAATACATCATTGGGAATCAAACCCGCATGAATCATATTGATAACGTCAAACTTGGTCACAAGTCCCCAATGTTTCTAAAGAATTCTTTTACAGAAAATGTTTTTATTTGGTGTAACGGGATTTTTCAAAAGTATAGATATATCGTAATTCAATGTTTCGATCGTTGTTTAAAAGATTTCAAAAATCGATCGATGTCACAGTTTACGCCTTTTTGGTTTAAAAATCCATTTCTTAGGCGATTGTTTTGAAATTTGTACAGTAGCTCAAAAACATCCCAACGAACAACTTTCGTGTTTTAAGTTTTTCGGAAAAACGATGGGAAGCATGTCAAAAATCGAGTTTTCGACTCAAATAGTATGCTGTCAGGATTCAGGTTTGACAACGTTAAAAGATTTGACTTTTTATCATATCAAATGGACTCCAAAAATTCTGAAATTTTACAGAGACATACTAGACATGATTTCCAACAACTTTTGTTTAGATCATGAAGATTGATTCGGACTAGAAATGATAGGAATAAGCTCATCAAGATCGGCTATGAAATCTGTCATCCTTTGACAATTCCTAAAAACGCAGAATATGTCCGACACGTTTTGGGGTATCAAAACTTGATGAAAATCTTTGAAATTTTTACACAATATAGCTTATGATCTTTGGATCAAAATCTTAGTTTTGAGTTTTCAGGTTTGAACACTCGAAGTAAGAGTTTTGCTCATCAAGTTTGATTATGAAAACTGTCAACGTTCGTAAATTCGGTTCTAACGCAGATCGGATCGGCTCAAGTTCGGAGGTTCAAATTTCAATGAAAAATTCTAAAAACTTACAGTAATATTCCAAACTCATAGATCTACAATTCTTATGTTCAACTCCAATCCTAGATCGGCCTAGATCCAAGGTCAAAATGGCTAATAAGATTGAGAGTGAAATCTGTCCAAGTTGTAAGATCCAGATTTAATCCTCTTCGATTTTGGGTTGGTTCCAGGTTTCAAAACATCATGAAAAATTATGAAATTTTTACAGTAGCTAGATTAATGTCTTAGGAATGTTTTTCATGTTTTGGGTTTTTCCGTTTGAGCAGCTTTAAGGGTTCGAAAAATTCATACGAAAACGCTGCGCTGGGGGTTTTTCTTGTTGACAGATTTTAGAGTTTTTAAAACTCTATGTTTGGTTGCATTTTAAGTCACCCAAAACCATAGTAAGGTTAACTTACAGTGGGGATGATGTCTAGGAAGTCACGGGGTCGTCCGGAATCCACGGGATGTGACGAACGAATCTCCTCCACCCGATTTATTCTTCCCTTGGCTCCGATTTGTGTTTGGATACGAAGATTCGTAAGTTAGGATGATGTTTATGATCTTAAAATCATATGGAAACTTGATTAACATCTTACCAACAATCCAAAGCCTGCAATCCTTGATCTACACACTTCCTTGGTTGGATTTGGTTGCCGGAAACTCGTCGGAAAGTCGCCGGAAGTTCGTCGGAAGAGTGTTTGGCTTTTGGGAGAGTTTTTGGAGAGTTTGGGGTGAAGAAGAAGTGATGGGGGCTGATCATGGGGTGTTAGGGGGTGTTATGGCCATTAAAGGGACAAGGAATCCCGGATTTGGAGGCCTAGGCCGACAATTAGGCGGCCGCTACAGTAGTGCTACAGTAGTGCTACAGTAGTGCTACAGTAACTTTTAATATTTTTTTTTTTTTTTTTAAATAATAAGATTCCTTCTCTACAAAAATAAAAATCATAATGTGGGAATTATCCGTGATTGTTGGGACAATTCGATAAACTCGTTTCGAGTTGTTATCTTCCGGTAAATAATAAATTCCGCTCTCTCGGAATTATTTCGGTTTTAATAATTTAAATCCAATTCTTTATTTTTGGATTTAAATTTTCGATGGCGATTTCTCGGGTTCGTCGGCTTCCAATTTGTCGTCTTTTGATTCCCGTGCAATAACTTGTATCATTAAATTTCTTCAGACTTCACGGGTTCTTGGAATTAAAATTCTTTTCCTTCATGAATTTAATTCCAATTATTTTGACTGAATTCATGGAATGTCTTCGGGCTTCCTTTCCCTCTTTTATTCCATTTTGAATTTAAATCTATCGGCGTTTTATTTCCGAGCAATAATTTATTGTGATAAATTATTTTCTTCTTCTCGGATATATTTCGACATTGATCGGAATAAATTTTATTCCTTTGGACGATGATAAAAATTTGGGGTATTACACTCTACCCCCCTTAAGAATCAACTTCGTCCTCGAAGTTGCGCGACTTATTGACCGATTGATTGATTGCGATTGTATCATTGTGTTTTGTTGTTTGATATTATTTGACTGAACCCAGAATTGAAATTTCCAAGTTGCCTACGTACCCTGTGAAGGGATCAAGTCATTACGTAGTTCAAAAAGAATTTATTTGGGATACAAAATATTCGAGTTTCGAAATAAATGCTTATGCATTCTTACGGGGTATTACATCGGATGATGCTGCCATGTACGTCAACCACATTAGGGTACTAATTCATTGCTACGTCAGCATTAATCGTCATTAGACACACTAATCCGCTGCCACGTGCATCATTAATCATCATTACGGGTGGGTGGGATGGATTGGATGAAAATTAGCAAAGTTACCGGATGGATTGAGTTAATTCATTTTTTATGGATAATTTGGGAAAACGAATAAAGTTATGGGACCATTAGGGTTTTTTTTCCTCTAATATGTCCAAAAACGAGTTTGTAACTGCAACAAATTAAAGGACTAATTCGCATCATGAAATTGCAAGGAAACCGCTTCTCCTTACACATGTTTTGTAACACCCCGAAATTCATCCTCATAAGGTTTCAGAATGTTACCGCCACACTTGTCAGTCAGGCTCGCCCTTTGGCTAACTTAATTGACAAGTGCTACGGCTAAATATCTTCACATATAAATTTTTGTAATATGGACTTTAAAAATAATTACCAATTTTATAAAATATAGTCATAAGAAAATTTAAAGTACTTAATACCAGAGTCATTGTTCTTTCTCACGCGGAAGCATAAACTAAAGGCAATATATAGGACATTAATAATTAAAAGTACGTGGTTCCTTAAAGCAACAATCTTTTTGATGAAAGGTAATCCCATCCCCAAATGCTCATGTTATGAGATGCAGTTCACATGTCAGCTCCAATATCTGTAAAAGATAACACAACAACTTTTTATCAGTACAATGGTACTGAGTAAGTCAACCCGCTCCACTTTAAGAAGTGGGTTTTAAAATAGTGGTTGACACTCAAAAAAATAATAATAATAATAATTTTCTCTTTTTCTTTTAAAATGATAACACACTTTATCTTTAACAAAATAAATAACTTTCATTCTTACCATTGTAGCAACTATGCACAAGAGGACACCATTTTCCATATATCATATCATATCATATCGATCATAAGTCATGATCAGCATGCAACGGACTCATATACAGACACACTCCGGAGCCTTGGGTAACCCATCACGGATACACCCAAGAGTATAGACTCATACATGCAACAACGCCGTTTTGGCACAATTTATCAACAATGCCGTCTTGGCATATTTAGAGGGGGAGGCCCCGCAAGACACATCCCTAGTGCATTAGCCCTGTATCAAGTATGACATCTTACTCAAGTTAATAGTGCACAATGGATTTAAAAGAGTTTTCACAATTTTTCCACATAATATCCTCTTTAAAAGAGTTTTCAACAATTTCACGGGAGTAACCTCATAACAAGGGCATTCAATAATGCCAAAAATCATTTCAACATTTAACTCCCATATCAATATCTCATAGATATGAAAATATCATTTCATGGACCAAAAATCAAGTCCAATGTCGCAGTTTACGCCAAGTCAGTTTAAAAATTCATATGAAAGGCGATTGCTTTGAAATTTAAACTGTAGATACTCAACACATAGTTGAACAAGTTTCATGTTTTACACTTTTCAAAATAAGGTATGGTAATAGTTCAAAAATTGAGTTCTTTTCAGAACATGTATTCTGTCAGAAATTCAATGGTGACTCTATAATTTTCAACAGGTTTTAAAAATAGTAATTTGCGACCAAAAATTCTAAAATTTTACTACAAGGTAGATAACATATAGATAAATATTTTTTATGAGTAAACCATTTAGGTTTGAAACACTTAAGACCTTCAAAAATGAGGATTTCAGAAACACTATCATTTCTTAGATTTCAACAAAAAGAGATTTCGAACTTTCGATAAAGCGGATCCCATAACTTTTTCATATGAGTTCTAAAAATTATAAAATTTTCCAGAAAGATACTCAACTCAATAAGGAACAAGTTTTATGAAGGAATCTTGGAGGGATAATGAACCAAAATAGTTTAAAAAGATGGATCTTTATGTAAACGAAAAATGACAGATTTTGGCATAATGGGAAAATTTTAATTTTCTACTCTTAAAACATGGATTGGGATCTCCAAAACTTGAAGTAGAGAGTTTTAACTTACTGAATTGATGTATAAGAGCAAGGAGATTCAAAGATAATGGCCGTTATAACACAAGATTCGCACCACAAATTACGGGTTTCGCTGAAATTCGACAAATAGAGGGAAATCAATTTATAGTATAAAAATAAAAGATTTAGATCTCTAAGATACAAGTTTCAAGGATGATATCTTACTAACCAAGTGTTGAGAAGAGTTAGAACTCTTAGAATGATGAAGGTTGCCAAGCCTACAAAACTCCACAATCCTTAAGATATGCTCACTATGTGGGAGAACTTTGAAGAATAAAATGGGTAGTGAATTTGGCTAATGAAATGGATGAGATTGGTGTGTTTGAAGGCTAGAAACTCCCTCTATTTATAGGCTAAGATTTGAACAATTGAACATGACACATTGTGAGAGTGATTACAACCTCACCAATCATCCAATTAAGTGTGTCTTGAGCAATAATGGTTAGAGTATTTGTATCCACTCATTTGGTCCTTATAGCCTAACAAAGAGGCTATTAATTTGGGAGGCTATTAATTTTGTCCATCATGTTGTCTATTAACATAATGGTTTGCCTATTATGGAGTCTATTAATCTTGGTGGGTTCAAGAGATAATTGATCACCTTTCTTTGCTAGCCATTCATCCAAGACACTTGTTAATCATGTTGATTTTTCATCTATTTGTTTAGGAAGAAAATTTCTTGCAGTTGCTTTTAACCTTATATTTGTGTAAGTAGTGTATCATGAAAATGATTGAAGTATTAGCTTGTCTACAAAAATCATTATTCTTGCCATTATTTAGTGGCATGCATTTATACTCAATGAGTTGGATATGATAATATAATATTTATTTATTTATTTCAAGTATTATATTTATATTAATGTGCTTTCAAAAAGATAATAATAATATACTTGCATGGTTTTATTTTATTCATAACAATACTCAAACCACAAAGTCTTCATGTCATCATCAAATAAAAATTATAATCTATGAATATATTTTCTTATATATAAAAGTTAATTCTCATAGATTCACATAAAAACTCATACTTTTATTTTTATAAAAATTTATTCCATAATGAATATCAAAGTACTTAAAATATTCACATACTACCATCATAATAATTTTCAAGACCAATGTGTATATATATAAAAACTTATATATATAATTTAAACAATAGATTTAAAAAAATATTCCATAAACTATATAATTCTATTACCCATGATATTGAAATTCATATTTCTTTTGGAAAAGACAAATTTACACATATAGTTTTTCAAGTGTTGTTTTGTAGAAAAATCAATATACTAATTCTTTAAGCAAGTGATTAAATATTTAATAAAAGTCTCTTTAGTAAATTACAATTATTTCGGGTAATTTCTATGGTATTACATGTTTCTCCTCCTCAAAATTCAGGATACAAACTTATATTGCGACCCTTCAAATCAATTACTTTCAGTTGCAATTTCCAAGTCCCTTATGAGTTATGCCAGTAGCAGTCTAACAATTAAAGGTACATCTTTCCTTCTTAAAATGATGTGACAATGCAATACTTTATATACTTTGAATAGATCATCCTATAGACTGTTCTTTCGGAATAAAATAAAGTAACTGATATCTGTCCATAAAAGCATTAATATACATCTTCAAAAAAACATACAATTTTTGTGAATTGGGGTTGACATGTACATGTTCTTCATATACACTATCTTATGCATGCCTGTGTATGAATCACGTTTGAATGTTAAGAGGATTTCATGTGTGAATGTACATCTACTATTTAGCTTAAACTTTTTGCCTTTATCAGTTTGTACGGCTTCATTTGGCACTTGCAAAAGGCCACAACATAAGCCTGGCTGCCAAACAAAAGTGTGGAAATCCAACTATTCCATATCCTTTTGGTATCGGCATAGACTCAAAGTGTTCCACAGGCGATTGGTTTGATATCAGACGTAACACTTCATTCAACCCTTCAAAGCCACTTGGGGGAACAGGTGAAGCTACCAACATCTCAGACACCCAAATATGGATAAAGAACTGGGTCGCTTCCACGTGCTCCATGGGCGATTGGTTTGATTTCTTAATGTTTATGATAGATTGGGCTTGAATTAGTGCTTTTGTTTTATGCAACTGTCAACAATAAATTTTATGTGAAGTGATTATCAGTTTCATGATTTTGGATTGACATAGAAGTAATTCTATATCCATTGTGTAGATTTTTTTGTATGGAAAATAATATCGTTACAATGCTAATAAGTCTATTATCCAAACTAATTATCTCGCACCACCAAAGCTTGGTTGGAAAGATCATTTCCAGCTTTAATTTATTTTGTTAAGGATAAAAGGATTAGAAATCGTAATGCATAGTAAACCGTAAGTAACATGGTGGTGATCTGTATTTGTAGCTGTCTCGTTTTCATCACATAAAAATTATCAAGTTGAGGGATAGTAGTTAAATTACCATTGCAAAAAATATTTTTGGTTGACTCATAATTATAGCTTCAATTTCTGTTAGAAGCCATTTGGCACGTTAGGAACACAGACAAAATAGTAGTTGAGATTTTTTTTAGGCAGTATCCTTTTTTTGTCTTGTCTAATTGTTACAGTATGTCCTAAGACTACCAGCTAGTAGTTGTCCAGGAACGGTACAAAGAAAACGCAGTAATATGTGGCGACCACTGCATCTCTCTGTCTATTCCTGTGTCTGCCATTCCCATGTGATGTGATGCCAAGAATAGAATGACGTAACAATACAACACTTTGATTGCATCATCCATCGTATATAATTCAAAATTTTGAATTACTAATATTTTAAAGCAGACCATTAAGAGGAGCTCCAATTTTAGGTCACTTGCATACTTATTGAATTAAATATTTTTTTTTGGCCACTACCATGGGTAATTTCTATTTTTGTGTTTTGGCCATTAATTATTCCTATTATAATTTTTGGCTATGACATGGTATTTGGGCCGAATTAAGGGCTAATTTGACTAATTCAACGTCACAACGGGCTGCGTGTGTACAATTCTCAATTTAATGGCCTAAAAATTGAAATTCTCTCATTCTGCTGGCTTATTTTGGTTTTTTCTTTGTAATTAAAAATAATAATACTCCATATATATCCATCTGTTTATTTATTTCACATTTTTCTTTTTGTCTGTCCCAATATTTTTTATTGTTGTATGGAATTAAAATTGTATATAAGACCTTTTCAATTATTATCAACTACAAGATTTACTCTAGCGGTCAAGTCCTCATTCTCCCAACCATAGGTTGGGGGTTTGATCCCCACCCGCCCCCCTATCTCTCTCCTTTATCCCCTTTGTAATTTGTGTGGTTTGGGCTCCGACACACCTTTGCCGACACATGAGTGTCACTGTTTATCAAAAAGAAAACTACGCTACAAACAATGCTAAAAATAAGATAAATAAGTAGCTATTTAAAGGAAATAAGTAACTGCTTTAAAATAACATGCCAAACCACGATCCCGATGCCAATTGCTAAAATGAGGCTGATCAATGTCTTAACACTGCTCTAGCACAACATGTATGCGTTCCCATCGGAGACCACTTCTTCTCATTATTTTCAATTTTGTTTCACTTTCTATGAGTGGTTGGAGAGTCCTTACTTTCTCTACAACCAATTATTTTAATAGAAGTATTATTTTATTGAATTAAATTTTTGCTTGTTACTTTATTATATTTTATTTACTATAAATATAAATTATTTCAGTTTAATTTAATTTTTATTCCATACCTTAATTATTTTATTTTATTTTCATTATAAACAAATTATTTTGTTATTATTAATATAATTAATTTTATTTCTTAATTATGTTATAAATTTTATTTAATGTTTCAAATTTATTTTATTATTTATTTTTATAAATATTTATTTCATGTAGGAATATTTTTGGGCACTCTATTTTTTATGGAGATAGATAATATTTAATGTAGAAGTATATTATATGTTTTAAATTATGGATAAACTAGAAATTTATGTGATGTGATTGTAATGAGTTTATAATTTTAATTTATTTATTTATGTATGATGTTATAGTGGTGGGGTAAAATTTGTTAATGATACTGGGTTTGAAATTTTAATTATTTATTGATGTATTGGGTAGGCTTGGTCATAAAAATGAGACAAAAATGTTGGGACGGATAAAAGAAAGTGAGAAAGAAATAATGTGATGAAGAAATATTATTAGTTTAATTACACAAAAAAAAACAAACTAAAATATGTCACTAGAAGGAGAATGTTTTCATTTTTAGGTCATTGCGTGAAGAGTGCTACACGCGCCTTGTTGGGCATTGACTAGGTCAAATTCACCATAAATTTGACCATAATAAGAGCAATTGATGGCCTAAAAATGGAATGACGCGTTGTGGTTAAATTTACTCATACTTATTTTAGGAATAGTCCGGTTAGAATACACTTGACTATAAATGACCACAAAAATAAAATATTCCTTCGTCTGGCGAAGATTGACTCGTTTATTTTGTGATGATAATTGTTGAAGTAATGAACTCAATTTTGTAATTGATGATTCTAGAGAAGTTGAGATTATGGATAAGAAAAATGTAGAACCATGTGGATGGAAGAAAAATCTAGAAACAAACATGTGATCAAATAAGAAGTATTATCTAGATTAATTAGGAAGGGACTAGTGTAGAATTCTCTAGAATATTATCGATTATACCATGAAATAGTATAAATAGGTGGATCATGTATCATTTTGTAACACAACCAAAAAATAAAGCTAAATAAAGTTCATCTCTAAACTTGAGTTCTCTCCCTCAAACCCCTTCCATCACAATTTGTTCACCGAACTCACCAATCCTTACACCCGTCCACAAACCTAAACATATCCCTCCAAACCTTTTACTACAAAGTGGTATCGGAGCCATAAGGTCCTCCTCCTGTGAAAGATGGCTGACAACCTACAATATTTCCAAGTCCCTGTGCTCAATAAGATCAACTTTGATAATTGGAGTATCAAGATGAAGGCACTTTTTAGGTGCTCATGATGTTTGGGGGATTGTAGAGAGTGGGTACGAACAACCACAAGATGAGGCATCACTATCCCAACAACAAAAGGATAGGCTACGGGATGTAAAGAAGAGGAACAAGAAGGCTCTCTATCTCATCTACCAAGCATTGGGAGAAGATGATTTCGAGAAGATCTCAAGTGCAACCACGCTAAGGAAGCATGGGAGAAGCTTCAAGTATCATGCAAAGGAGCTTATCAAGTTAAGAAGGCACGCCTCCAAACTTTGCGTAGTGAGTTTGAGTCCCTACATATGAAAGAGTCCGAGTCCATTTCGGATTATTTTACTAGAGTTTTGACGGTATCAAACCAAATGAAAGAAATGGTTAAAATTTGGAGGAAGTTAAAATAATCAAAAAGATATTGCGTTCACTAACTTCCAAATTGCATATTATGGTGACTATTGAAGAAACTATAAATTTGAAGGAGATGACTATTGATCTCTTGATGGGGTCACTACAAGCATATGAAGAAAAACATAAAAGAAAGCAAGACATAGTTGAGCAATTATTAAAATTGCAAGTGAGCCAAAAGAGAATGATGAAGGCCCTAGTGATGATCATTTTGGGAGAGGCCGTGGACAAGGTCGAGAACGTGGACGTGGACGAGGAAGAGGACAATGACAAGCAAGGGGGCCTATGCAAATAGTGAAGAAAGAAAACAATTTGATCATGGAATGAGTAACCCGAATTCGATGTATGATAAATCTTCTATAAAATGCTATAATTGTAATAGATTTGGGCATTATGCTTCCGAGTGTTGGAAAGAAAAACAAAAGGTTCAAGAAAAGGCCAACTTCGTTGAGAGCAAGAAGGAAGAAAATGCAAGTGTGCTCTTGGCGTACAAAGGAGAAAATGAAAGGCAAGATGATAATTGGTACCTTGCTACGGGAGCAAGCAACCACATGTGCGGCAAAAGAGCCTGTTCGTGGAGTTGGATGAATCGGTAAGTGGCAATATCTCCTTTAGTGATGAATCTAAAATTCCAGTTCAAGGAAAAGGAAAAATTTTGATTCGCTTAAAAAATGATGGTCATGATTTCATCTCGAATGTCTATTATGTGCCCAACATGAAAAATAATATATTGAGTTTGGGACAACTCTTAGAGAAAGGTTATGATATTCACTTGAAGGATGTTTCAATAAGAGATAAGAAAAATAATTTGATAGCGACAGTGCTAATGTCGAAGAATAGGATGTTTCTACTAAATATTCAGAATGATGTAGCAAAATGCCTTAATGCTTGCTTTCAGGATAATCTTGGTTATGGCATCTACGGTTTGGGCACTTAAATTTTGGAGGATTAGAGTTGTTATCAAGAAAGGAAATGGTAAGAGGATTACCATCCATCAAGCATCCCGACCAACTATGTGAAGGATGTATAATCGGGAAGCAAGCTAGATGGCCATTTCCAAAGGAGTCAATCTCGCGAGCTAAAAAGCCGTTGGTAGAACCGTGTGGATGGAAGAAAAATCTAGAAACAAACATGTGATCAAATAAAAAGTATATTATCTAGATTAATTAGGAAGGAACTAGTGTAGATTTCTCTAGAATATTAGAGATTATACCATGAAGTAGTCAAGTAGTATAAATAGGTGGATCATGTATCATTTTGTAACACAACCAAAAAATAAAGCTAAGTAAAATTCATCTCTAAACTTGTGTTCTCTCCCTCAAATCCCTTCCATTGTTCATCCAACTCACCAATCCCTACACCCGTCCACAAACCTAAACATATCTCTCCAAACCTTTTACTCCTACAATAAAATTTAGGTAGTGGGGTTTAATAACTAAAATAGGGTGGGTAATTGTGTTTAAGATTTTAATAACTTTCTTCATTGTTTATTTGACTTTTAATACTGTTTATTAACTTTGACTTACGCATTAGTCTTGGTCCAATGAGAATAAGGCCTAGGGAAACCTTATATTCACCGTAAAAAAAAATTAAAAAAAATAAATATATTGACTTAATATTATATTAATAATGTAAGAAAGAAAATAGTCAAGCGCGGTCTTATTAGAATCGTCTAATCGTATAGTTTTAGAATATACTACATATTTTATCTAATTTTTATTTGTACTCATTTTGAAACATTCAGATTAAACTAATGCATTGAACTTTGTACAGAAAAATAAAAGTGCATTGGACTTTATACAGAAAAGTAAAACTAACAACTTTTAATGGGATGACTTGGTCAAGTTCCCTAACTTCCAAATAATCTTCAGGTTGGAGGTTTGATTCCGCCTTTGTTCCTTTATAATTTCTGTGTCATGGATTCACACCACCCATTTCCTCACCTGTAGAGGCTGTTAAAATAAATAATAGATAAATAAATAAATAGATAGTAATTGAAAATGGCCACTAACCGACGGTATTTGATTTTTGACTCATCTTTCATTCTTCACCACTAAATTTTTTTACTTGTATGCAGTACTTACTCTTTTAAGTGTTACGTTTGTATATAGTAAGTATTATTTATTGAGTATTTTTAATTCGACTTTTTGACACAATTATATAATATAAAAGAAAAAAAATATATCATCCCATAATTTAAAAAAAATTCAAAATAATCCCACAAATATCGAATTAGACGAATCACTCCCATAACTACCCTAATCATCATCGAACACATCCATGAACCGGTTTCTTTTGCTAATCATCGCCGAACCCGTCCATTAACTTCCCTAATGGAGGGATGGGTTCGACGATGATTAGGGTAGTTATGGGATAGGTTTGCCGATGATTAGCGAAAAAATCGGGTTCATAGACGGGTTCGGCGATGATTAGGATAGTTATGGGACGGATTCATCTAATTCGATATTTGTAGGACTGTTTTGAAATTTTTTTAAAATTATGGGGCGAGATGGTTTTTTTCTCCTAAGATAAAATATAGTCCAGTGGAATTTTTTGGATTCATCTAATCGCATCGATTTAAAATATCAAATTTTATAATTTTTACCTTTATACAATTTGATATATTAAGTGTTAAACACTTAAAAACATATAATGTAAACACTTAGAAAAACTGGAGGAAGTTTTTTTTTTTTTTTTGTTTTCTTTTTTCTTTTTCGGTCTCTATTGACTTATTACAATTGAAGTTGGCATGTTTTGCTCCCTCATTGGGTGGCATACGAGGGCTTTCGCCTATATAAATAATATACTTTGTGTCTTGAGAGGACAATCCAATTAGCTAAGAAACCGGGGTAATGAATAAATACATCATGTAATTTATTTTTAATTCTCATTTCGTCAAAAAAGTATTTGAATTATTGAGATACTCAGTTAAGTTATAAATTGTTTATAGTTAAAATAGTCATGATACAGGAATGAGACTTGACCCCAATGGTCATCTCCTCTGGCTTCAACCATAGGTTGGGGTTCGATTTCCACCCGGCCACTTACCCCTCCCCTTTATCCCCCGTTGTAATTGTGTGGTTTGAGCTTGCACACATATTAACCGACAGGTGTCATCTCCCCTGGCTTCCAACCATAGGTTGAGATTCGATTCCCACCCGGCCCCTTACCCCTCCCCTTTATCCCCCTTTGTAATTTGCGTTGTTTGAGCTCTCACACACATTAATCGACACACAAGTGTCATGTTTACCAAAAAAAAAAAAAATCATGATAGCACGTTAATTTTAATGAATCAATCTATTGAATTACTCAAATAATGAAAGAGTACACATGTAGTATATAGTTACAATAAAGGGTCATACTCCTTCGTTGGGGCCAATAATGGAAAGAAAAAAAAAATCCAAATAGTCCCACAATTATGCTTGATTTCCCATATCATCTAATAAAAATTCTATTAACCCAATCCATTCAGTAACTATGCTAATTTTTTTCAATCTATCCCGGCCCACACACCCTTTAATCACAATTAAGGCTGATGTGGCAATGGATGGTGCTGCCACGTCATCGTCATTAGAAGCACTAATCTACTGCCACGTCAAGGTTAATTGTCATTATGGGGTGAATCGGATCGATTGGACAAAATTAACATAGTTAATGGATGGATTGAATTATTAATAGATTTTTTATGGGATGATTTGAGAAATCAAACATAATTATGAAGCTATTTGGAAATTTTTTTTTCCGGCCAATAATAAAGGGGAAAAAACAAAGCAGTCACATAATTATGTTTTATTTTCCAATCCATCCCATAAAAAATATATTAAACTAATCCATCCCATAATTAAATTAATCTTGCCCAATCCATTCCACCAATAATTAACGCTGACGTGGCAATGGATGGTGCTGCTACGTCAACCATATTAGACGACTAATTCACTGTCACGTTAGTGTTAATTATCATTAAGGCGTTGTGGGATGGATTGGGCAAGATTAACATAGTTACCGGATAGATTGGGTTAATAGATTTTTTATGAGATGATTTGGAAAATCAAGCATAATTATAGGATTATTTGGGTATTTTTTTCCCAATAATAAATATCTATTCCTCAATCCTACTAATTCCGCCTCAAAATTTTTAGACATGCAGTCCAATGTATTTATTTAATAATATCTTAAAATGAATGGAAGTAAAAAAAATTTAAAAATATACTCCCTCCGTTTAAAAAAGATAGCTACATTGGTAAAATTGGCACTATTCACCTAAACACTTTGATTTGAAGTTTTATCATAGTTATACAAGTTAAAATATAGCCAAGTGAGATCTTGTTAGATTCGTCTCATATCGTAATTTTTAAATATCGAAATTTTAGAATTTTTACTTCTACCGAATTTGAGTTATTAATGGTTTAATATGTGCATTGGACTGCGTGCTGGGTGGGTCCGTGTTGGGTGAGATCTTGCTTAGGGAATTTGGAACTAATTTTTGTTTTTAGGATATGCTTACACATGAATATGATTTTTGAACTTCCTAGCTTGTCCTCTTGCGTTGTCTTGCCAAGCCTTATGTGCATTGCTTGAATTTTGTAGAGTTTGCCATGTTCTTAGTCAAATTAATTGAGAGGTATGCTTAGTTTTCTATCATTTAACCCTAAGTGAGCTATTTGAGCCTCTTTCAGCAAGAAAAAGAAAAAAAAAATACACATCACATATTTGCTCAAATTTTTTGTTGTGTAACGCATGAGACTTGATTTTCTAGAACTTGCTTGATTATACATAGTTGATTCTACTCTCATTTTTGAACTTGATGCAAATAAAATGATAAGGGCACTAGGATTACCCTATTTTGGCTTTGTTTTTTTCCCTTGACCCATGCTTATCCCCTAGTGAACCACGTTGAGCATATTGATGATATATCCATTTTTCTTGGTTCATGTTTAACCCCTTAGCCTATGAGACCTTTTTCTTTGATTATGGCCATACACTTATTTGAACCCTAGGAACATGAGGAAATTTGTTAAAACATCGTTACATTTGATTATGTTTAGAGATTGCACTTGATGTAAGTTGATTGATCTTTTGTGTTCGATGTAATTGTACTGCCTCTCTCTATTTAAAAAAAAAAAGAAAAAAAAAGAAGAAGAAGAAAAGCCCTGTGAAAAAAATATATACCAGGGCAGTGGAAATAAATAGCTTGGAACGTGTTCCTCTGACCGGAGTGTTATGAACAAAGAGTTGAAGTTTTGTCTGCAATTTTCAGACAAGGGAATTCCTCTAATAAACGAACCAAGCTATTGAAAGCCACCAAAAAAAAAAGAAAAAAAAAGAGAGAGGCAGACATGTTTGTGTTATAGCTGCAAGTTGTAATTCTTTATCTTGAGAGCAGCATGATCATTGATGTCAAAGAGAATTTGTGCAACTTATGTTTCGTAGCATGTTTTGATGGTTAGACAATTTCCTCAATTCCTTTTTAGCCTACATATTCCATATTTTCCTACCCCAACCTTAGCCCCGTTACAACCCTAATAAAGACCCTTTGATTATGAGCATCATGTTCTTATTTGAGATGTGAATTTATTGTGATTTGATAGCAAGCCTATGGGATTGATAGTTCTCTATGCGTATTGAGAGAAATCTAGCCTAAACACTTGAGGGTGAGTGATCTCTTATTATATTTTCCCATTTTGTGAGGATAGTTGGCTTTGCATACCTTGATTTTGATGAAACTTTGACATGGTTGAATGATACTTGGTTTGGCATGCACCTTTGATATTTGGTTTTGATATATGCTTGAGGACAAGCATGGATTAGGTGTGGGGGAGTTGATATATGTTGTATTTGATGATATTCTTGTACATATGTCAACTTAAATTCTGTGAAAAAGATGATAAAAATGGCCTAGATTGGTTTAACTTGTGGAAATCTTGATATTGTAGGAATGGTGGATTTTGTCACTTTGGACAGCCTATTTTGAAGTGTTGGGCCTGGCCACGCCTAAGGTCAAATTCGCAGCTGTGGGGTCCACGTGTGAAGTATCAAAATTTGCAAAAAGCTCCCTGGGCACCAAATTGAAGATCTTAGAAGTCTGGGAATTAAAAAGCAAAGGGGATCTCATATTTTACACCTTGGTGAGGAAGAAGTCCAATCTGCAGATTGGAAAAGGAAGACACGATCTCAACACCACCAAATTTAGGAAACAACTGCTGGAGAGGAGATGATGGAGAAAGTTTCGATGGCAGTAGGGCTCTATAAATTAGACAGAGACGCAGAGACAGGGGATATACGACTGCACACCAAATTCATCATCATTCTTGCACTCCAATTTTTTCCATCATCTGTTCCAGCAATCCCTCACCAATTCTCATCCATAATCCACCATTTAATTCCATCGGGCAGTAGAAGAAAACCCAGGGCAACAGCTATTTGAGGCATTCCCAGGGCATCGAATTGTTGGAGAATTGGACAACAGCGGAGATATCGAAGCAGGCAGCAGCAGCTCATGATTTGGCAGCAAGGCAGCGTCCAACTATAGCAATTCTGGAAGTTCTTTCAGCCTTTGACTTTTGGTGATTCACTTACTTTGGTTTGAGTACAGATGTTGAAATTTTCATATTTTGTTTGAATGGTTATGAATTGTGAGTAGGTACTTTTGTCTAGTTTGGGATTGAATTAATTTTGGGATATGGAAGTGTGAAACCTTGATTTTGGTTTAATTTGAATGTTCAATTTGTTATGGGTATTTCCAATTTCTCTATGTTGAAAGGTTAGTACTCTTGAATTGATATTGTGGCCAGATATTAATTTGGGAATTCATTGCTATATTGAGTTTCTTCATCCGTAATTGTGTTGGAATTTGATTGGAGTAGTAAACTAGAGGAGAGCCCTCTAGGGGAAATTGGAATCAATATTGAACATGTACTCGTAGGAATTTTGTTATATTGAATTGGGCTTTTCTCGTGTGTAATGCTGTTGAATTTGTAAATCCTATAGTCGTACCTAGAGTTCTCATTCGATTAGGGAATTAGCTAACGGTCGTACCTTGGCTAACGAATAGGTAAGGAAAAGTTGGTTGTGAACGCGTGTAGATCAACTATAACCAATTTATCCATTGAGCTAATGAACATTATCATTTATGGTTGATGAGCAATTCACATGTCCCAAATGAAAATTCATGCCCGAGCTAGATTTCTTGATTATTGGAGTTTGAAAAATCCGTCTTTTGCATTCTTAACTTAGTTCTTGATTTTATTATTTTATTAGGATTAGTTGATATTGAAAATTCCCCCCTTTATATCTATATTTATTTTATAAATAATCAAAATATTGAATCCTTGTTTGCATCCCTTGGGAGACGACCCTACTCACCACACTACATTTATTCTTGTCTGTGACGTAGGACTAATATCTATTTTTGCAGCTTTGCGACGAGCTAGCAATTTTTGGCACCGTTGCCGGGGACGCCATTAAGGATTTGGATACTTTGGTTATTTTATTTTTTCTATTTTTTTTTATATATATTATTGTTTATTTTTGGCTTACTAGTTTATGCCTCAAACAGAACGTGGTGCTGAACAAAATTTTGATCCTGAAATTGAAAAGACTGCACGTCGTTTGAGGAAAGAATCTAGGGAGCTAAGGAGAGCAGAAAAAGCAGCCGTTCTATCACCACTGATAAGCTTAGCAGTGCAAATTGCTGAGGATTCTAGCTCATCGGATTCTGAGGATAACATGGAGCTAGAGGAGACGGTTGATATTCCACAGGCACAAATGGCACAGCAGAGGACATTAAGGGAGCTAGCACCTCCTGATTTGGCTCAACAGCCTTTGTGTATCACATTCCCTACTGTGGCTAATAACACCGACTTTGTGCTAAAAACTGGACTAATCCATCTTTTGCCTTCTTACCATGGTTTGTCAGGTGAGGAGCCTCATAAACATTTGCAGGAATTCGATGTGGTTTGTACAAGCATGAAGCCACCTGGTGTCACTCCGGATCAGATCAAGCTGAGGGCTTTCCCATTTTCACTGAAGGATGCTGCGAAGGACTGGCTATTCAACCTCCCAGCAGGGAGTATTACCACATGGAATGATATGAAGCGCAGATTCCTGGAGAAGTATTTTCCTGCATCTCGAGCTGCCAACTTGCGAAAGGTAATATGTGGAATCAAGCAAGCAACAGGGGAGTCTTTATATGAATATTGGGATAGATTTAATAAACTAATTACAAGGTGTCCTCAACACCAAATCTCTCAACAGTTACTAATCCAGTATTTTTATGAAGGGCTCACTGCTATGGATAGGATGATCATTGATGCTGCAAGTGGTGGTGCACTGATGAACAAAACTCCAGCAGAGGCATGGCAATTGTTGAATGATATGGCCATGAATTCTCAACAATTTGGGCCACGAGAGACTGTGGCAGTGAAAGAGGCCACTGAGGTAAATTCTTTACAACAACAACTAACTGAGCTAACCTCTTTTGTTCGAAAACTTGCTGTTGGAAATGCACAGGTTAAAGCATGTGGCATCTGCTCCAACACTGAGCACCCTACTGATGCATGTCCCACATTGATGGAGGAAGTAGATGTCAATGCTGTTGGTTTCGTTCCTAGAAGGCCTTATGATCCATACTCCAACACCTACAATCCGGGGTGGCGTGATCACCCAAATTTGAGGTATGAAAATCAGCAAGTTAGCTATCCACAGCAACCACCACCTGGTTTTCAACCAAATCCACAGCCTCAACAACAAAAGCAGCCACCTCACGCCCCGGTACTTCTTTACAAGACATGGTTAAATCTATTGCTTCTAGTGTTTTGCAATTGCAGCAAGAGACTAGGACGAGTGTGAAGAACTTGGAGGATCAAATGGCTCAAGTTATGGCTGAGCTTCGAGAATCTAAAGAGCGTGAGAAAGGGAAGCTACCCGCACAAACCCACATGAACCCAGGAAATGTGAGTGCCATGATGTTCAGAAGTGGCAAAGAAGTAGAGGGCCCACAAGTTATAAATTCCAAGGAGAAAGCCGAAGAAGAGATTGAAAAGGAGATTGAGGAAGAAGCAAAGAACTCATCCGAGGTAGTTTTAAATTCTCCAATTCAATCATATTTTAACCCAGCTCCTTTTCCTCATAGGTTGGCAAAGCCGAAAAAAGGAGACAGAGACAGGGAGATCATGGAAATATTCAAAAAGGTAGATCTTAGTATACCGTTGCTTGATGCTATCAAGCAAATTCCACGGTATGCTAAGTTTCTTAAGGAATTGTGCACAAATAAGAGGAAATTGCAAGGGGATGAGAAGATTTTAGCTGGTGAAAGTGTATCAGCGATGCTACAGAGGAAGTTGCCTCAGAAATGCGGGGACCCTGGTATGTTTGTAGTTCCGTGCAGAATAGGAAAATTAGAGGTTAAGCGAGCTATGTTAGATTTAGGAGCAGCAATTAATGTTATGCCTAAATCCATTTTTAATACTCTAAATATTGGGCCTTTAAAAGAAACTGGAATAATTATACAACTTGCAGATAGGACAAATGCATACCCTGAAGGAGTGATAGAAAATGTCTTAGTGCAAGTGAATGAATTAATCTTTCCAGTCGATTTTTATGTGCTTGATATGCATGATGAAAACTCATTTAATCCCTCACCTATATTGCTAGGAAGACCTTTTATGTGTACCGCGCAAACTAAAATTGATGTGAAAAGTGGAACTCTCACAATGGAATTTGATGGGGAACAAATAAAGTTTAACATTTTTGATGCTATGAAATACCCCATGGAATCTAATGAAGTGTGTAGAATGGATATTCTTGAGAGTTGTGTGCAGGAAGCATTGGAGTTGGTTGGCCATGATCTTTTAGAAGTAACACTGGCAAATCACTTGGAGATGGAGTGCCTTGATCCCTTACCAATCAAGGAAGGAAAGAAGAAAATTGTGCAAGCATTGCAACCCTTGGAATCACCAAATACGAGGTATGGGTTGGTGAATTCGGTTTTAGAAAAATCTAACCAAGGTGTTTTATCTTCTATTGTGCAGGCACCGGAATTGGAGCTTAAACCATTACCCTCTAACTTGAAGTATGCTTTTCTTGGAGATGGAGAGACATTGCCAGTAATAATGTCTGCTTCTTTGTCTCCCATCCAAGAGGAGAAGCTTACTCGGGTTTTGAGGGAACACAAGGAGGCCATTGAATGGACGTTAGGAGACATCAAGGGAATTAGCCCATTTCTATGCAAGCACAAAATTGTACTTGAGGAGGATACTAAGCAAGTGAGGCAAGCACAAAGGAGATTGAACCCAACAATGATGGAGGTGGTAAAGAAGGAAATTTTGAAGCTGCTAGATGCTGACATAATCTATCCAATCTTGGATAGCAATTGGGTGAGTCCCATACATGTGGTCCCGAAGAAGGCAGGGGTAACTGTTGAAGCTGATCACAACGGTAATTTAATTCCAGTAAGAAAACAAACAGGGTGGCGCCAATGTATAGATTACCGTAGATTAAATGTTGTAACTAAAAAAGACCATTTTCCCTTGCCTTTCATAGATCAAATGGTTGAACGATTAGCAGGAAAATCTCACTATTGCTTCCTAGATGGTTTTTCAGGATATTTTCAGATTGCTATTTCACCGGAGGATCAAGAGAAGACGACTTTCACATGCCCGTTTGGCACCTTTGCCTATAGAAGGATGCCGTTTGGATTGTGTAACGCTCCGGCCACGTTTCAACGGTGCATGGTAAGTATTTTTTCTGATTATGTTGGGAAAGGAATAGAGGTTTTCATGGATGATTTTAGTGTCTATGGGACTGATTTTGACTTGCTTAGGGAATTTGGAACTAATTTTTGTTTTTAGGATATGCTTACACATGAATATGATTTTTGAACTTCCTAGCTTGTCCTCTTGCGTTGTCTTGCCAAGCCTTATGTGCATTGCTTGAATTTTGTAGAGTTTGCCATGTTCTTAGTCAAATTAATTGAGAGGTATGCTTAGTTTTCTATCATTTAACCCTAAGTGAGCTATTTGAGCCTCGTTGAGCAAGAAAAAGAAAAAAAATACACATCACATATTTGCTCAAATTTTTTGTTGTGTGTAACGCATGAGACTTGATTTTCTAGAACTTGCTTGATTATACATAGTTGATTCTACTCTCATTTTTGAACTTGATGCAAATAAAATGATAATGGCACTAGGATTACCCTATTTTGGCTTTGTTTTTTTCCCTTGACGCATGCTTATCCCCTAGTGAACCGCGTTGAGCCTATTGATGATATATCCATTTTTCTTGGTTCATGTTTAACCCCTTAGCCTATGAGACATTTTTCTTTGATTATGGCCATACACTTATTTGAACCCTAGGAACATGAGGAAATATGTTAAAACATCATTACATTTGATTTTGTTTAGAGATTGCACTTGATGTAAGTTGATTGATCTTTTGTGTTCGATGTAATTGTACTGCCTGTCTCTATTTTTTTTAAAAAAAAAGAAAAAAAAAGAAGAAGAAGAAAAGCCCTGTGAAAAAAAAAATACCAGGGCAGTGGAAATAAATAGCTTGGAACGTGTTCCTCTGACCGGAGTGTTACGAACAAAGAGTTGAAGTTCTGTCTGCAATTTTCAGACAAGGGAATTCCTCTAATAAACGAACCAAGCTATTGAAAGCCACCAAAAAAAAAGAAAGAAAAAAAAAAGAGAGAGGCAGACATGTTTGTGTTATAGCTGCAAGTTGTAATTCTTTATCTTGAGAGCAGCATGATCATTGATGTCAAAGAGAATTTGTGCAACTTATGTTTCGTAGCATGTTTTGATGGTTAGACAATTTTCTCAATTCCTTTTTAGCCTACATATTCCATATTTTCCTACCCCAACCTTAGCCCCGTTACAACCCTAATAAAGACCCTTTGATTATGAGCATCATGTTCTTATTTGAGATGTGAATTTATTGTGATTTGATAGCAAGCCTATGGGATTGATAGTTCTCTATGCGTATTGAGTGAAATCTAGCCTAAACACTTGAGGGTGAGTGATCTCTTATTATATTTTCCCATTTTGTGAGTATAATTGGCTTTGCATACCTTGATTTTGATGAAACTTTGACATGGTTGAATGATACTTGGTTTGGCATGCACCTTTGATATTTGGTTTTGATATATGCTTGAGGACAAGCATGGATTAGGTGTGGGGGAGTTGATATATGTTGTATTTGATGATATTCTTGTACATATGTCAACTTAAATTATGTGAAAAAGATGATAAAAATGGCCTAGATTGGTTTAACTTGTGGAAATCTTGATATTGTAGGAATGGTGGATTTTGTCACTTTGGACAGCCTATTTTGAAGTGTTGGGCGTGGCCACGCCTAAGGTCAAATTCGTAGCTGTGGGGTCCACGTGTGAAGTATCAAAATTTGCAAAAAGCACCCTGGGCACCAAATTGAAGATCTTAGAAGTCTGGGAATTAAAAAGCAAAGGGGATCTCATATTTTACACCTTGGTGAGGAAGAAGTCCAATCTACAGATTGGAAAAGGAAGACATGATCTCAACACCACCAAATTTAGGAAACAACTGCTGAAGTGGAGAGGGGATGATGGAGAAAGTTTCGATGGCAGTAGGGCTCTATAAATTAGACTGAGACGCAGAGACAGGGGATATACGACTGCACACCAGATTCATCATCATTCTTGCACTCCAATTTTTTCCATCATCTGTTCCAGCAATCCCTCACCAATTCTCATCCATAATCCACCATTTAATTCCATCGGGCAGTAGAAGAAAACCCAGGGCAGCAGCTATTTGAGGCATTCCCAGGGCATCGAATTGTTGGAGAATTGGACAACAGCGGAGACATCGAAGCAGGCAGCAGCAGCTCATGATTTGGCAGCAAGGCAGCGTCCAACTATAGCAATTCTGGAAGTTCTTTCAGCCTTTGACTTTTGGTGATTCACTTACTTTGGTTTGAGTACAGATGTTGAAATTTTCATATTTTGTTTGAATGGTTATGAATTGTGAGTAGGTACTTTTTCTAGTTTGGGATTGAATTAATTTTGGGATATGGAAGTGTGAAACCTTGATTTTGGTTTAATTTGAATGTTCAATTTGTTATGGGTATTTCCAATTTCTCTATGTTGAAAGGTTAGAACTCTTGAATTGATATTGTGGCCAGATATTAATTTGGGAATTCATTGCTATATTGAGTTTCTTCATCCGTTATTGTGTTGGAATTTGATTGGAGTAGTAAACTAGAGGAGAGCCCTCTAGGGGAAATTGGAATCAATATTGAACATGTCCTCGTAGGAATTTTGTTATATTGAATTGGGCTTTTCTCGTGTGTAATGCTGTTGAATTTGTAAATTCTATGGTCGTACCTAGAGTTCTCATTCGATTAGGGAATTAGCTAACGGTCGTACCTTGGCTAACGAATAGGTAAGGAAAAGTTGGTTGTGAACGCGTGTAGATCAACTATAACCAATTTATCCATTGAGCTAATGAACATTATCATTTATGGTTGATGAGCAATTCACATGTCCCAAATGAAAATTCATGCCCGAGCTAGATTTCTTGATTATTGGAGTTTGAAAAATCTGTCTTTTGCATTCTTAGCTTAGTTCTTGATTTTATTATTTTTAGTAGGATTAGTTGATATTGAAAATTCCCCCCTTTATATCTATATTTATTTTATAAATAATCAAAATATTGAATCCTTGTTTGCATCCCTTGGGAGACGACCCTACTCACCACACTACATTTATTCTTGTCTGTGACGTAGGACTAATATCTATTTTTGCAGCTTTGCGACGAGCTAGCAATTTTTGGCGCCGTCGTCGGGGACGCCATTAAGGATTTGGATACTTTGGTTATTTTATTTTTTCTATTTTTTTTATATATATATATTATTGTTTATTTTTGGCTTACTAGTTTATGCCTCGAACAGAACGTGGTGCTGAACAAAATTTTGATCCTGAAATTGAAAAGACTGCACGGGTTTGAGGAAAGAAGCTAGGGAGCTAAGGAGAGCAGAAAAAGCAGCCGTTCTATCACCACTGATAAGCTTAGTAGTGCAAATTGCTGAGGATTCTAGCTCATCGGATTCTGAAGATAACAAGGAGCTAGAGGAGACGGTTGATATTCCACAGGCACAAATGGCACAGCAGAGGACATTAAGGGAGCTAGCAGCTCCTGATTTGGCTCAACAGCCTTTGTGTATCACATTCCCTACTGTAGCTAATAACACTGACTTTGTGCTAAAAACTGGACTAATCCATCTTTTGCCTTCTTACCATGGTTTGTCAGGTGAGGAGCCTCATAAACATTTGCAGGAATTCGATGTGGTTTGTACAAGCATGAAGCCACCTGGTGTCACTGAGGATCAGATCAAGCTGAGGGCTTCCCCATTTTCACTGAAGGATGCTGCGAAGGACTGGCTATTCAACCTCCCAGCAGGGAGTATTACCACATGGAATGATATGAAGCGCAGATTCCTGGAGAAGTATTTTCCTGCATCTCGAGCTGCCAACTTGCGAAAGGAAATATGTGGAATCAAGCAAGCAACAGGGGAGTCTTTACATGAATATTGGGATAGATTTAATAAACTAATTACTAGGTGTCCTCAACACCAAATCTCTCAACAGTTACTAATTCAGTATTTTTATGAAGGGCTCACTGCTATGGATAGGATGATCATTGATGCTGCAAGTGGTGGTGCACTGATGAACAAAACTCCAGCAGAGGCATGGCAATTGTTGAATGTTATGGCCATGAATTCTCAACAATTTGGGCCACGAGAGACTGTGGCAGTGAAAGAGGCCACTGAGGTAAATTCTTTACAACAACAACTAACTGAGCTAACCTCTTTTATTCGAAAACTTGCTGTTGGAAATGCATAGGTTAAAGCATGTGGCATCTGCTCCAACACTGAGCACCCTACTGATGCATGTCCCACATTGATGGAGGAAGTAGATGTCAATGCTGTTGGTTTCGTTCCTAGAAGGCCTTATGATCCATACTCCAACACCTACAATCCGGGGTGGCGTGATCACCCAAATTTGAGGTATGGAAATCAACAAGTTAGCTATCCACAGCAACCACAACCTGGTTTTCAACCAAAACCACAGCCTCAACAACAAAAGCAGCCACCTCACGCCCCTGCTCCAGGTACATCTTTACAAGACATGGTTAAATCTATTGCTTCTAGTGTTTCGCAATTGCAGCAAGAGACTAGGACGAGTGTGAAGAACTTGGAGGATCAAATGGCTCAAGTTATGGCTGAGCTTCGAGAATCTAAAGAGCGTGAGAAAGGGAAGCTACCTGCATAAACCCACATGAACCCAGGAAATGTGAGTGCCATGATGTTCAGAAGTGGCAAAGAAGTAGAGGGCCCACAAGTTATAAATTCCAAGGAGAAAGCCGAAGAAGAGATTGAAAAGGAGATTGAGGAAGAAGCAAAGAACTCATCCGAGGTAGTTTTAAATTCTCCAATTCAATCATATTCTAACCCAGCTCCTTTTCCTCATAGGTTGGCAAAGCCGAAAAATGGAGACAGAGACAGGGATATCATGGAAATATTCAAAAAGGTAGATCTTAGTATACCGTTGCTTGATGCTATCAAGCAAATTCCACGGTATGCTAAGTTTCTTAAGGAATTGTGCACAAATAAGAGGAAATTGCGAGGGGATGAGAAGATTTTAGCTGGTGAAAGTGTATCAGTGATGCTACAGAGGAAGTTGCCTCAGAAATGCGGGGACCCTGGTATGTTTGTAGTTCCGTGCAAAATAGGAAAATTAGAGGTTAAGCGAGCTATGTTAGATTTAGGAGCAGCAATTAATGTTATGCCTAAATCCATTTTTAATACTCTAAATATTGGGCCTTTAAAAGAAACCGGAATAATTATACAACTTGCAGATAGGACAAATGCATACCCTGAATGAGTGATAGAAGATGTCTTAGTGCAAGTGAATGAATTAATCTTTCCAGTCGATTTTTATGTGCTTGATATGCATGATGAAAACTCGTTTAATCCCTCACCTATATTGCTAGGAAGACCTTTTATGTGTACCGCGCAAACTAAAATTGATGTGAAAAGTGGAACTCTCACAATGGAATTTGATGGGGAACAAATAAAGTTTAACATTTTTGATGCTATGAAATACCCCATGGAATCTAATGAAGTACCCCATGGAACTCTTGAATTGATATTGTGGCCAGATATTAATTTGGGAATTCATTGCTATATTGAGTTTCTTCATCCGTAATTGTGTTGGAATTTGATTGGAGTAGTAAACTAGAGGAGAGCCCTCTAGGGGAAATTGGAATCAATATTGAACATGTCCTCGTAGGAATTTTGTTATATTGAATTGGGCTTTTCTCGTGTGTAATGCTGTTGAATTTGTAAATTCTATGGTCGTAACTAGAGTTCTCATTCGATTAGGGAATTAGCTAACGGTCGTACCTTGGCTAACGAATAGGTAAGGAAAAGTTGGTTGTGAACGCGTGTAGATCAACTACAACCAATTTATCCATTGAGCTAATGAACATTATCATTTATGGTTGATGAGCAATTCACATGTCCCAAATGAAAATTCATGCCCGAGCTAGATTTCTTGATTATTGGAGTTTGAAAAATCTGTCTTTTGCATTCTTAGCTTAGTTCTTGATTTTATTATTTTTAGTAGGATTAGTTGATATTGAAAATTCCCCCCTTTATATCTATATTTATTTTATAAATAATCAAAATATTGAATCCTTGTTTGCATCCCTTGGGAGACGACCCTACTCACCACACTACATTTATTCTTGTCTGTGATGTAGGACTAATATCTATTTTTGCAGTTTTGCGACGAGCTAGCAGAGTAATTATTGAGCTCCTATCAGCTTTGATGACGACGGCTTGCCAAGTCCAGAAAATGCGAGGACAGTTGACATACATTCTAGGACAGCGTAATCCTACTATCCATGTGATTCAGCCCAAACTTCAAAGGCTACTATGGGTTAATTAAAGTCCCACATTGGTTATGTATTAGTTATTCCTTGTTTATATGCACCTGAGCCATTCTACCTACTACCAATTAGTTTTAGGTTGAAACCCTATGTTCATTTTGATTCTGACATGGTATCAGAGCTATGGCCTATGGGTACTCATTTGGGTATCTCGTTGTTTCCAAGATAAGTATCATCTCGACATTGTTTTCGAGATGAATATCAGAAACCCTGTTTATATGGAGATGAGTCACTCTACCTACTACCAATTGGTTTTAGGTTGAAGCCCTATGCCCATCTTATTTCTGACATCCATGTCATTCAGCTCTAATTTCAAGGTTTCTCATGCCCGGATCGTTCCGTTCCTTACATGTCATGCTATACGATTGTCTGTTCATTGACTTAGTTAGGTCTTCATCAAAGGTCATGTTTTCTTGGGAATTATTTTATTTTACACCCTATAGTTCCTGGTTGCTTTATTTTAGGTTCTGCAATTTTCTTTTTACTAATAACAAATTAAATTGTTTGGAAATGGAGACTGGCCAGTATACTTACGGGAGCTTACATAAACTTTTGCCTATATAAAGGCGATGATGATGCCTTCAAATACAGTGTATCTAGCTTAAAACCCAATACTTCTAAACATGCTGCGAAGCTTTCTTCTGTATGCTCTTTTCGTTCATTTTGCAAGTCTTCAATGGGCACTTGCAAATTATGTGGAAACCAACTCAACCATCACAAAACCGGCCAACATAACTAAGCCCGGATGCCAACGAACCTGTGGAAAGTTATCTGTTCCATATCCATTTGGCATTGGATTTGGCTCCGGTTGCTCCATTGACCCACAGTTTGATATCAACTGCAACACATCTTTCAACCCTCCAAAGGCATATTCGAGAGCATCGGATACTATTGAAATACTCAATATTTCCGACTCTCATATCTGGATATCAAACTCTCCGGCTTCAATATGTTTGGACCGATTTCGCAATATTATTACATTCGCAGATTGGGTCGACGTATTACCGCCACAAATTACTTTTTCAGATACAAATAATCTTTTTGTTGTAGGTTGTAATGCTTATGGTATTATATCAGCTACTGGTTGGAGCAACTTCAGCAGTTATCGCAGGTCCAGTTGTAATAGAAAAGAGGATGCGGTTGAAGGAGAATGTAAAGGAGCTGGTTGCAATCAAATTGCCATACCAAAGGGCCTTTCGAGTTTTAATATTTCAGTGTACAGGGACGATGATACGACAGATGTCTCATCCTTTAACCCTTGTTTTTATGCCTTTCTAGCAGATAATGGCAACTTCACATTTCATTCATCCGATCTCAACGACCAATCATTTGGAAGTAGAATCGAGGAAACCGCCCCAATAGTGCTGGATTGGGTGCTTGGTAATAAAACTTGCTCTGAAGCTACGAAATCAGAAGATTATGCATGCCTCAACAATAGTACATGTGTGGAAAGTGAACATGGTAGGGGATATCGGTGCAACTGCTTTTCTGGATATGAAGGCAATCCCTATCTGGATCCAGGCTGCACAGGTTTCTGCTTCTTTCTTTTCTTTTCTTTTTTCAGTTTAATTTATGTAATAAAGTACTACTAGCTATACGTTTTGATTGATTCAACATGGAGATTTAGGTGCGTTCGATCAGTTAGAGTGAAGTATGTATAATATAAATTATACAGTAATTACTTTTAGAAATATTAATTAATTTAAATTGACCATTAAGTTAATCTCCACATGTCGTCAAATACTCTTCAAGACATTAATTTAAGGATATCCTAATGTTTCGTTTTGTTTGGTGTCTTCAGACAAAAAGCGGACATAGGTGTTACGGGTATAATTTTATTCATTTTGTTCACATCTTAGATCTAGGAATTTGCTCACCTTCCATAAAGGAGCCGAATGAAATCAAAGTTTCATGTTCGGTTTTGAATTAGAGACGTTCAAACTGCTGAATCGATGTCGACTATAACCCCTAGCCTTCCAAGCTAATGATGCGGGTTCGATTCTCGCTACACGCTTCTTCCCTTAATTCTAAGTATTCTATTAGAATTCGATTCTAAAATATTGAGAAGATATAGAGAATATAGTATGATTACGATGATTACGATTAGTCTATGATTGAATATACAATTCCCAAAAATATCTCATATATAATCCGATATAGGCAAAAAATCGGAATGAACTGCGTCCATTGTCTAATGTATAGGACAGTAGTTTTTAGAGATTAAAAAGTGTTCTACAATAGTAGTAGGTATTTGTGCTATATTTTATCTATATTGCCCTTTATTCTATTACAAAAGAGTTTAGTTTATAAAATAAAAATGTGGTTTTGTGATGAATATGTATGTAATTATGATGACATTTCATTCAAACAGCAGCCCAATTTAAAAGAAATATACTTCATGTTTCCACTCCAAAACCAACTCATATAAACAAGGATCAATATTTGATTTTAGGTAATTACAAATGTCGATTATTAAAATGACACACTAAGGCTACGATGTTATAAAAATAGACGAATTAAATTTTGAACTTATTTAACCTCATAAACTTTTATTTTCTTTAGTTTAGTCCCCCAAAAGTTTTAAATTTCCCTAAACTTTTAAATTTCAATTTCTCATTAATAAATCAATCAAATATCCTATTTCCAAAATAATTCAATTGTGATTATATATCTTTTTTTTAAAAAATTTATTTGGATTTTTTTGTGTGGCATGAGATCCCACCACCCTTTTCTAGCATGTATAGGTTGTTTAACAAAAAAATATTTGGGTTTTTGTAAATTATATAATTATTTAATTTAAATACGACTTTAATTTGTTTATTCCAAGTAATGTTACCTAGTTTCATTTTTCAAATATAATAGTTCTATTTGATTTAAAAAAATATAGTTCAGTTAAAATATATATATATTGAATTTTTTGTTTTAAGTTTTTTTAATTAAATCCTATATTTTTAGCAAAAATTAATCTTATATATTATTTTTCAATATTTTTCTTTTCAAAATTTTGTTTTACTGTATATAATTTTTATATTATGTTAATTTATTTAATATAAATATATTTTATTAAGTATAATCTAATTTTAACTTTAAATTAATGTTCTTTTACTTTTAGAAAATATAATCTTATTTTACTTTTTGGTAAAAAATGACACTCGAGCGTCGCCAAAGGTGTGCAGGAGCCCAAGCCACACTTTTATATTATTTAACAATAATAAATATTGAATTTAATTTCAAAATAAATATAAAATTTGATTGAAATAATATAAAAGCATAAAAAATATATAATATAATGATATATAGAAAATTTTATTAAAAAAATACTCCCTCCCTCCCAATTGAATTGTCCCGTTTGATTTCGAGATTGTTCATTGTTCAACTTTGACTCAATATTATTCTAATTATATATTTAAAAGAATATTCGAGTTTGGTCTTGTTAGATTCGTCTAATAGTATAGTTTTAGAATATATATATTTTATACAATTTTATTTCTATATATTTTGAGATATTAACGATTAAAAAAGTTCATTAGATTGTATGCAGAAATGAAATGGGACATTTCAAGCGGGATAGAGGGAGTAATAGCTAAAAAAATTAATTGTATAATATTTCTAATATTTTTAAATAAAATTTGGACATCTAGTAATCCTAAATAGAAACTTTAAATTTAAAAAATAAAATAACTTAAAATCTTAAATAAAAATATAACAGGAATTAAAATAAATTTAAAATATATTGTTTGATAGATTTATTAATATTAAATTGAGAATAAAAAGTTTGGGGATCAAAATGAAAGTAAGTAAAATTCACCAAAAAAAAAAATGAAAGTAAGTAAAAGTTTATAGGGTTAAAAAAAAACATAAATAATCCCATAATTATGCTTGATTTCCGAAACATCCTATAAAAATCAATTAATCCAATCCATCCGGTAACTATGCTAATCTTGCCCTATCCACCCATCCACCCCCATTGAGAATTAAGACTGACGTGGTATTGGATTATTGCGTCTAATGTGATTGACATGGCAGCATCATCACGTCAGCGTTCACTGTCATTAGCAAGTGAGTGAAATGGATTGGGTTAATAATTTTTTATGGAGTAGTTTGGGAAATTATACATAATTATGGCACTATTTAGGTTTTTTCCAGTTAAAAAATATGCTAAACATTCATCAATTGGTCTATTTTTACAGCATAATACCCTGTTGTGACCTATTTTAATATTGAACTCAAGTTTAGCTGAGGCATATATAATAATTTGGTAGCAACACAAATAGTTGATTCCGTTTATGATAAAAAAAAAAGTGCATGTGATAATAACGCATGGAAAGAATCTATACGAGGAAATGTATTGGGGGAGTTGAAGGGGATTTCACTACCATGCTGAGAGTTACTTGAAATGCTTTTCACACTTTTAGTTTTCTGATGTTGGATTTCCAGACACAAACGAATGCGAAGACTGGAATAGTCGTCCATGCGATCCAAATGCGAGGTGCATCAATATCCCAGGTGGCTACTACTGTACTTGCAAGCCTGGATTCAAGGGCGATGGCAACAAACAAGGCAGTGGCTGTAAAGAAGTGATTTCTCAACTCCTAATGATAAAGTTGTCATTAGGTAATTAATCAATGCCCAGAACTACTTTCACATGGCTATCCGAAATATGTGCGATTAATTTGAACCTCAACACCTATCCCAAAATTTGTATCTGCAGGTATTGGTTGTGGTCTATTGACGGTGATAATCGGTCCTATGTTAATATACTTTAGCATTCAGAAGAGGAAAGTCATTAAACTGAGACAAGAATTCTTTAGGCGAAATGGTGGTTTATTATTGGAGCAACGCCTTTCTTCCGGTGAAGCAAACATGGAGTCGACCAGAATCTTTTTTGCTGAAGAGCTTGAAAAGGCAACCAACAATTATGCTGAGAACCGCATACTCGGGAAAGGAGGTTATGGAATAGTCTACAAAGGGATTCTTGTAGATCAACGTGAAGTAGCGATCAAGAAATCCAGAATAATGGATGAAAATCAAATAGAACAATTCATCAATGAGGTGGTTATTCTGATGCAAATCAATCATAGAAACATTGTTAAACTATTGGGTTGTTGCTTGGAGACAGAAGTTCCTCTATTAGTATATGAATATGTTGCGAATGGTACATTATTTTACCACATCCACAACAGCTTGGGGATGCCATGGTTTTCTTGGGAAAATCGTCTCAGGATTGCTGCAGAGGCCGCTGGTGCACTTGCTTATCTTCACTCTTCAGCAGCCATTCCAATTATTCATCGAGATGTGAAGTCTCCCAATATATTGCTAGATGAGACATACACAGCAAAAATAGCAGATTTTGGAGCATCAAGATTGGTGCCTATTGATCATGCAGAAGTGACTACTCTTGTGCAGGGAACATTAGGCTATCTTGATCCTGAATACTTTTGTACAAGCCAATTGACTGAGAAGAGTGATGTGTATAGTTTTGGTGTGGTTTTGGCAGAGCTAATGACAGGGGAAAATCCAGTTTCCACGGAAAAGATGGACGAAGAAAAGAGTCTGGCCACTTACTTTGTGATGTCTATTGAAAAAAATGGTCTTTTCCAAATAGTGCAACCAAGAATTCTGCAGGAAGGGAGTTTGGAGCAAATAGATGCAGTGGCCGAACTTATTAAGAGATGCGTTAAGTTATATGGAAAAGATAGGCCAACGATGAAAGAAGTATCAATGGAGTTGGAAAGGTTGAGGAAGTACAAGTCACGTTCTCGAAAAGAGGAAGAAATCCTACGAGATAGAACAGGAATTATGAGGGAAGATGTTGATTTATACCCAGTTTCAGAGGATCAAGAATTCAGTGAATACTTGCTTGCAGTGAACACCCCTCATTGAATGGAACCACTTCCATTCATTCAGATGCTCATTCAAAAGATCATTTCCTAATGTTCAAGTGTTTTGTATTTTTTCATGTTTGTGGAACATTTTGCTTGCTTTTATTGTACTCCTTTGTATTCTAGCTTTTTTTCTTTTTCTTTTTTTCCTTTTTTTTTTTTACTGTGGCATGTAATAAAAATTTTCAATAAGTTTTAATCTGCAATTTGTTTTGTGCATTAGTATGAAGTAAATGATCGAATGGACCTTTATTCACCAGTGTATCCAACAGTGATCCTTTATACTTATAAACTGTAGTATTTTTCTCCCCATTTCTAAGCTGAATGACAGAGTACAATAATAAAGGTGGCGGTCTTTACTCAGAATCAGTCTTTGATCGGAATAAAAACTATCCAAATGAGAAAATTAAAATACCAACATGAACAGATAATTGCGGGTTGAGTCATAGTATTTATATCTGTTAGTACCCATATTTTGAGATAATGTGTTCCAACCTAATGATGAACACTAGATAGGTTCCCACCCCTTAGTCTTATCCGCATGGTATTATTGGCAAGAAGATCCTTGTGATCGGATAAGGCCGTCTCTGCATGGCAAGGAGCATCTCCCCAACGGTCATCCTACATTTCCTCATGATGGGCGACCTAACTATGGCATGCATATCTTACCATCCGAAGGAAATACGTCGGCTATGGAAGGAGGAAGATTTCGTGGATATGATTATACCCTTCCATAGTAACAGGATTTCGAGTATCCCTTTAAGAAGGATTAATCTCAGTGGACGAATCACGGCTTTGAGCATTATCCTTCTCAAGATCAAAACGTGTGTGGAATCCTCTATCAATCTCTTCACCTCGTCCGAAAGCTTCATCATTGTTGTGAGGAAGATTGTTACTTGAGTGGTCATTTGTTTCATCGTGCACATCAAACCCTTGATTGATTTCGACACCTTCAATCAAGGGCAACACTCAAGTTCGTGTCAACAAGATACTACCCTTCACTGCTACATCAAAGGGAGAATCTTTTACAGGCTCACTCAAGGGAAATTTGGAGAATGAGTCTTCAAGGGGTCGAAGTAGAATCGGAGAATTCTCACCAGAAAAGGGAGTTTCTGGTACCATCGATCATCTGCTTGGGTGTTGGAGTAAAGGATTATTTGTTCACTATTGTTCGTGTTGTAACGTGGTGTTCGAACACATAGTGGAACACTCCTGGATTGGTATCCCCAGACGTAGGCTTTGGGCCGAACTGGATCAACAACTCCCTGTTTGTTCTTGTCTCTTTACTGCACTTATTTATTTTCGATAACTAACCTACTAATGGTTTATTTAAGTGTGTGGTTGAACAAACAATTGTGATTAAGATTCTTAGTCTTCACGATAAGTGGACCAACAATATCCTCATTTGTATACGAGACCATGATTTTTAAAGAGATGAAACGAAGTAACAAAGACAGGCAGTTTCCTCGTAAGGGTAGAATGTTTGTTTAAATCGTGTTATCCTCAGTTTTAATATTCTATTTATCATCGTGTTGATTTCGTGTCTACACACTCAACGAATAATTAAACCGTAGCTACAAATAAACTAATAGAAGTAATTTATTGACCAAGTTCGATGAAGCTCAAATGATTTAGACTGAAATTGATTTACACGCCAGTAAAATTGATTCAGGAAAAAAAAATGAAAAAAAAAATGAATGAAATTTTAGGTTAGTTTTAAATTGAAATAATTAACTTATAAGTATAAACTGCAACGATCTTTGTAATTTGTGTGGCTTGGACTCCACACACTTTTGCCGATGCATAGGTGTTAATGTTTACCAAAAACTGCAACCATCTAGAAAAAAAAGTTCATTGGGAACACCGCCTGTTGCAACTAGTACAGCCAAGAATTTTTCAAGAAGGGAGTTTGAAGGAAATTGGTGCAATGGCTGAGCTTGTTAAAAAATGTCTCAGATTAAAATAGTAAAGAAAGGCCAACAATGAAAGAAGTGTCAATGGAACTGGAAAGGTTGAGAAACAGGGCACATTCCAGGAAACCAGAAGAAATCCCCAGGGAAAACATAAACATGGGATTAGAAACCAAGGAAACTGATCTCTACCCAATTGAAGAGGATGTTGATTATGGAAATGGGGAGTACTGTGGACAATATGGTTTGGACAGCAGCCATCTACTAGATGCAGCCAACATTCCTCGATAAATGGAATTACATTGGTCTACTGCAGTGAGGGAATAACTGAAATAACTGATATCTGTCCATAGAAGCATTAATATACATCTTCAATAAACTTATAATTTTTGTGAATTGTGGTTGACATGTACATGTTCATATATACTTCCTCCGTTCCCAAATGTTTGATACATTTGGTTTTGGGGCACTATTCACCCATGTACTTTGATTTAAAGTTTTATCATAGTTATACAAGTTAAAATATAGTCAAAAGGGATCTTGTTAGATTCGTCTCATTGTGTAGTTTTTAAATATCGAACTTTTAGAATTTTTACATATACCGAACTTGAGTTATTATTGATTCAAAATGTGCATTGGACTGTGTACGCAGTGGATCCGCAAAAAATATTTGAGAACGGAGGAAGTATATGATCTTCTCCATGCCTCTGTGAATCATGTTTGAATGTTGAGAGGATTTCCCTTGTGAATGTGCATCTACTATTTAGCTTAAAAATTTCTGCCTGTATCAGTTTGCACGGCTTCACTTGGCACCTGCAAAAGGCCACAACATAAGCCTGGCTGCCAAACAAAAGTGTGGAAATCTAACGGTTTCATATCATTTTGGTATTGGCATATAGATAGATAGACTCACGGTGTTCCAGAAGCCATCGGTTTGATATCAGCTGCAACACTTCATTCAACCCTTCAAAGCCATTTTGGGGAACAGGTGAATTTACCAACAGATCAGACACCCAAATTAGGATTAAGAACTGGGTCGCTTCAATGTGCTCCATGGGCGATTGGTTTGATTTCCTAATGTTTATGATAGTGTTGGGGCCACAAAGGATAGTGGGCCACGGAAAGAAAATTGGGCCATAAAAGATGGGCCGAAGAGGGACTTTTAAAGAAAAATCGAGTTTGAGATCCATTGGGCCGAAGAATCAAAAGGAAAACGATCCAGAGCAGCAGAAGAGACCCGAAAGGAAGAAAGCTCCAGAGGGAAGGATTTCGGCCGAAATAATGACAAGTCAGCCGATTGGAGCAAACAGTGGAGTCGGCTTAGGGGAATCGGCCGGAGAGCGGTTATTTTAGCTCCGGCTATGAATAGGGGATGCCATGCACAAAATCGGAGAGATCAATCCAACCCCCAAAATCCCTTTATCAAATTTAATTCTTTGTATCTTTACTGCTTTCCTTTAATGCTTTCCTTTACAGTTTTTCCTAGACTCTAGTTTAGCTCATAGCGGTTACTTCTAAGTCCACCATTGTTTCTCAACAACCGGTAGTTTGGTTCTAGTTTTCCGGTGAATTCACCGTTATTTCTTAACAACAGGTAGATTCTCCGTTGTATTTTGTTGCCATTTAAATACCAAAGAACATTCAGTCAAGTTTGGGCGTAATTAGTCAAGTTTGGGCGCATTATCATTAATCCGGACCCATAACCGGTTTGATCCTTTCTCCGGTAGCCTCCCTTGAGGAGAAAAAGGTCCTTTTCCTGGCACCACACGCCACGCCCCGGGGAAAACAGTGGCACGCCCAGTGGGACACGAAATGGCATTCAAACAAGCAACTCCAGCAGTTAACACGGCGGCGAGGACTGATTTGCCTCCGATCCAGGAAGAGCGCGCAGCAGAAGCCGGAGAATTCCCCCCAGGGTTCCCCGGGCCATCACACTTCCACAATCAGGAGTTTTCAAACGATGATTTAACCCCGCGATTCCGAGATCAGGTTCAATTTATGGTGGAAGCGGCGGTTACTAATTCGGTTCGCCAAATAGAGGGTAATATCCTGGCAGCGATGCCAGCTATGTTCAGAGCCGAAATAGCGAGGAATATGTATCCGATGGGTACGCAACAAGCTCCAATGGCGCAAAATCCACCACCTGCGATGCAAAATCCTTATAATTTTCAACAGCAGGCCTTTCGGCCGCCAGGAGGACACGGAGCTCGGCCTTTTGTCCCTCCGCAGCAAAGGTACGATCAGCAACAGAATCAACCGCCTCAACCAGCTGGTCAACCGCTTGCTCCAGTGGTCCAACAACCATACGCACCACATCAGCAGAATCCACCACAATTGGTTGACAGGGAGTTAATTGCTGAGATTATTCGTACTCAGTTTGGAAATATCATCGGCCAGGAGAATAGGCCGATGTATCGGAAACCTTATCCAGATTATATTGAGGAGCAGTATCCACTGCCTAGAGGAGTAAAGGTTCCAGATTTTAACATCTTTTCTGGAGAAGTCGGTCGTTCTACAATTGAGCATATTGGCCGATTTACAGCTCAATGCACCAGAATCACGCAGAATGATTTTCACAAGTTGATATTGTTCAGCTTGTCGCTAACTGGCCCAGCATTTGAGTGGTACATCAATTTGCCAGCGGGATCGGTCAGTACATGGGCCGAGATGGAACGTTTATTCCATGACCGATTCTATAATACCAGTCCTGAAGTTTCGGTAGTTGATCTGACGTCAACCAAGCAGAAGGCGTCTGAATCAGTTACTGAATTCATTGAAAGGTTTTATGCGGTGAAGGCTCAGATGAAAACAATGCTGCCTGAGCATGAATATATTCAAATCTTGAAGCAGAATTTGAAGTTTGCCCTCAAGGACAGATTGATGGTTACAAGACCAAGGACTGTGGCCGAATTAACGGCCGAAGCTATAAGGATGGAGACTTATTTGACAGAACAAGCGGCTTTCAAATCAAGCCGAAGTCAAAGCGGAAGATCACAACCTATCCAGTCAGCTGCCTCATTTGCTGAGTCTCTGGATAGATGTGAAGTCCAGGAAGAGTACAACACGGATGACGTTCCTGCATTAGCCGAAGTTGCAAGGGCAGAATTAAACATAAAAAAAGCCTATGACTTGTCCAGCACTTCGGCCAGCCAGAGGCAAGGAGAAAGAAGGAGGAGATGAGTCTCAAAGGTTTTACTCTTTCGACTTATCACAAATGGACGAAATATTTGATTATTGCCAGAAGAACGGATTGCTAGAGTTTAAAGGAAACCATCCACAACCCACCAAGGATCAGTTGGAAGCCAGATGGTGCAGATTCCATGGATCGGCTACTCATTCCTCGGCGGTTTGTGGACATTTTAGGAAGCTAATTCAGAAGCATGTCGATGATAGGAAGTTGAAGTTCCCATATAGGCTTATGGCGGTCGATAAGAATCCGTTCCCTGTTGCCAACATGGTATGGTGCATCCCGACCAGAATAGATCTGTGCATGACCGATTGGGAGATCAAACATCATCTAGCAAGAGTTCTGTCCACGATCGGCTTGGAGATCGGCCATCGGTTCAGAAGTCAGGAGTATGGAAACGATTAGGATCTCCGAAGGGAAAAGATAAAGTTACAGATGTTTTTGACCAATTGGGGAATTATGAGGTAAAGGAGTGGATCAAGCAATTGGAGAAACATCAGGAGATTGAGATCGGAGATAAGAGCGAGAGGCCAACGTTGAAAATCATAACTAACGGATGGGATTCAGAGATGAAGTTGACAGTTGACAAACAGAATGGGAAAACTGTGATTCAGATCACAGTTCCTGAAGAAGTTGTCAGTCCCGAAATGAAGAAGCTCAGAAGGCCACCAGCAAATACTCAGGTAGGCCGATGGGTCCAAAATTCTCCAGAAAGAAGGCATTTCGGCCAACGCCGGTTTGACCATTCAGCCTGAAGGGCAGAGGAGAGAAAAGTTCCGAAAGGAAAGGGATCATATCGTACTTTCAAACGAAGAATGCAACGGCTTAAAGCAGCTGCTATTTCTGAGAAAGAGGAATACGATATGATGTACATGGAAGAAGACTTCCCAGACGATTGCTCGTTCTCGGAAGGAAGAATACTCAATAGAGTATTTTCAGCCCGTTTAAAGTCTAAAGGGAAAGAAGAGAGGAAGCCGAAAGAAGGACAGGATCGGCTAAAGAACAAAACTGAATTTCGGCCGAAAGTAATACAGCCGAAAATCGAAAACGAACAGTCGAAACCAAAAGAAGAGTGGAAGCCTAGGCCAATCCGAACAAGGGAATGGAAGCCAAAAACAAGTATTGTTCTGAATAATGATACACCTTCAATCGGACAGTTCAAGTTCGGCTTCGGATCTAGTGCAAACATGGTAGGAGTGACCACAACAGCAGAAGAAGAGTACTGGTCTGATTCTGAACCAGCCGTGGTCTTCTGCCAGAAAGAAGGAGAATATTTTGGCGATGAAGAGCCCATTGTGGATTTCTGTTTCGCCAAACTTGAAGCATTTCGGCCTGAGGCCGAAATTGAGAAAGTAGCTAAAGAAGGCTATGAGGCGTTTGTCCCGGAAGCTCAACCAAGTACGATTCTACCGCCAACTGCAAAAATGTCTCAACATGTGAGACCTTTGTATGTGAAGGGTTGGGTTAATGGGAGACCGCTCAGAAGAATGTTTATTGACGGGGGAGCAACCGTCAATATCATGCCATTAGCTACACTGACAAAGATAGGCCGTTCAAAGGAAGATCTACTCCCTACAAGGATGAAAGTATTGAGTTTTGTGGGAGCCCAAACCGCGGCCGAATGGTGTATTTTGGTGGATGTCACGGTCGGAACAATATCGATTCCGACCATGTTCTTTGTTGTAGATGCCGAAGTTCCGTCAACGCTGCACCAGAAGGTGTGGTTCTGGAAAAAGGATGGCACAGTTGAAGAAGTGGAAGGAGACCAACCTCCGTTTCCAGTCAGCTCAGACGGCCGAAGTGATGCGGTGCTATATGAAGAACCCATACAACCATTCCTAGCGGTGATAGGGGATCGGTACCCGCACGTGGTCGAGTGTGATTGGAAATATTTGGGGTTTGAGGTTAGATATCAGGCCGACGAACGGCCAATCGAAAAAGAAAGTAAATAATGGATGCACAACTGAATCAAGCAGTCGAGTTCGAATCGGCCGAACTCGGAATTTCAGACGACAAAGCAGGATGGAGTGACTTAATGGATGCAATTCCAAAACGAACACCGGATTTCAAAGCTCAATACCCCTTGAAAATGGTCAATGTTGGTACAGATGAGCACCCGAGGGAGATCCCATTGAGTGCAAATTTAGATCAACAGATGACAAGCCGATTCAAGGAGGTCCTAATTGAGTTCAAGGATTGTTTCGCATGGGACTATACAGAGATGCCAGGATTGGAGCGATCGATTGTGGAGCACACACTGCCAATCAAAGAAGGGTTCAGGCCGCATAAACAGCCGGCCAGGAGGGCAGCGCCCGAAATAGTTCCTAGAATAAAAGAGGAAATAGAAAAATTGTTAGCGGCCGGGTTTGTGAGGCCAGCTAAATATGTAGAGTGGTTATCGAATATTGTTCCTGTAATCAAAAAGAATGGGAAGTTGAGAGTTTGCATCGATTTCAGAAATCTTAATATAGCCACTCCTAAAAATGAGTATATGATGCCTATTGTTGATTTGTTGATTGATTCGGCCGCAAAACAGGGGATGTTGTTATTCATGGATGGATATTCCGGATACAACCAAATTTTTATGGCCGAAGAAGATGTTCATAAAACTGCATTTCGATGCCCGGGAGCCATAGGAATATACGAATGGGAAGTAATGCCATTCGGTTTGAACAATGCAGGAGCTACTTATCAAAGGGCCATGAATTACGTTTTTCATGATCTAATAGGCGAATATGTTGAAGTTTATATCGATGACGTCATGGTCAGCTCTAGAGATATGGAAAGCCACTTGGATGATTTACGGAGGGTGTTCACAAGAATGAGATCACGTGGAGTGAAGATGAATCCAGCTAAGTGTGCTTTTGGAGTGCAAGCAGGAAATTTTCTTGGGTTCTTGGTACACAATAAGGGCATAGAAGTCGATGCAAATAAGACCAGAGCAATCCAAGAGGCCAGGCCTCCACATGATAAGAAGAGTCTGCAGAAATTCCTTGGAAAGATCGGTTTCTTGAGGCGATTTTTGGCAAATGCGGCCGGAAAGTAGAAACCATTAACCGACTTACTAAGGTTGAAGAAAGAGGAGGAATTCATATGGGGAGGTGATCAACAGAGAGCCTTTGAGCAATTGAAGCAAGCCTTGGTGAATCCACCAGTGTTGGTCCCTCCAGTTTTAGGTCGACCGCTCAAATTGTACATAGCAGCAGCCGAAGAGTCTATTGGAGCGTTGTTGGCTCAAGAGGATGATGAAGGAAGAGATCGGGCGATTTATTATCTAAGCCGAATCCTTAGGGATGCCGAATTAAGGTACTCGCCGATTAATAAATTGTGTTTAAGTCTTTTGAAACTTTTGACAATTTCCCGCACGAGCGTTTTCTAAAATATACCAGGTTAGATTTTATTAAATGAAAAGAGTTATGATTCACGGGAAAGGGTTTAGGGATATATCAAGATTATTAGTCTTTTTATTACTCAGGTGTGGTGCTTTAATTTCAAATGGCGCTGTGGTCCTCTCTGTCATGATACTGTTGACAAATCTCATGGTACAGCCGGGATAGGTTGACCTTCAGCCTGTCACACTGAGGGTCCCCGGCATATGCGCCATGATACTTCTCATCAATTCTTGCCATAAGATTTCCTGCCATGAAACTTTTGACAGATTTCCACTCCCTGAGTATTTTCTGAAAAATCATGATCCTGGTTTAGGTTTTATTTAATGAAACCAATTTATGATGGCGGGGTTGTGATTAGGGATATATTTATAAGTAGTCATGTTTTTATTGCTCGTGTTTATGAAACTGTGGCCCGAAAGCACACGATGTCAAAAATTGCAGTAATTTATAGTAAGACCGGATCGTTCACTGGAGGATGTGCGATAGAAGCAGGGCCCACGTCGTTTTACTAGATTTTCCATTCGTATTGTTCAATGGGTTTGAAAAGTGATTAATAACTACTGACATGAATTTAAACTTGATTACAAAAGCATTTAAATTTACTCTACAAAGCGAATAAGTCTGTTCTAGAAAGCGGGTAAAGATTATTCTAAGAATGCGATAAACATTATCTATGAAAGCAAGGAAAAATTACATTGTGCCAACCGTGCAGCTGAATCACAATGTAGACAGAAGGGACAGGAAGAAAAGAATGAAAATTGGACAAGATTTAGATATAGCAGTATTAAACTTCCATTTTTATACACAGATCTTTGTTTGGGATAATTCTATCAGATAGCTAATTCTCATGCTCTCAATTATGCTTTCCCTTTAACAGACAGGTACTTACAGTATGAGTTTACATGTTCTTAAGACCACAGATTCTAAGATACCACAGATTCGTAACTGCCCTGGGCTGGGTGTGTTACTTCATCTGTGGTGGAAAAGCAACACCCAACATATCATTTATTGAAATGCCAAGTACTACTATCATTCTCCCATGTCACACCCAAAGATTCGAATTAAGCCCTAAACTATCCCTTAACTGTCAATCCTAGTAGCAGTTACGCAACTCTCAATACAACCGAGTGACCTCTAATGAAAGCGGTTAAAAGAAAGCAGTAAAGAAAGCATTTAAAACCTATCACTCGGAGGTTTTGAAAATCTGACCCTGGTAGTAAAAGACAGCACCCAGTCAAGATGATTGGGTATGGATCAAGAATTCCCGGCTCTTGGTGAACCACCAGTGTGTTCACTTCCTTCCGGGTGATTATGAGATACGAACTAATGAAACGAACTAATGATTTAGTTCGTTCCGGATGTACTCACTCAGGACTCAAAAATAGGCTTTGGCAGAAGCGGATAGTAGTTGAAAGAAAACTCAACCCTATCTTAGAAAATAACCAAGGCCTGGATGACGTTCCTCTAAGATTATTTATTACACTGTATTTGAGTCCAAATGGACCCCATCTCGGTGTAATATTTAATCTTAGATTTCCAACAAACAGCAATTTTGGAAAATAATGGATTTGAAAATCATTCCCTAAGCAGGTACTAGACTCTCAGTTAAAACACAGACCCTTTCAGTCTAGGCGAGACCTAATCGCTGAATCTGATTCTAATTACCCAAAATACAACCCTTGACAGAATATGAATTAGTCATAACTGAAGAGTTTATCCCTTACTCAGATCCGGATTTTATAAAGAGATTTTTGTTGGAAATTTATTACACAATATCTGTTTAAGATCTAGACTTCTATTGTCCACGGGAAGGATCCCAAAATAATTACAGACCACAATAATACATAATATTATCATGCATAAAGATATAGGGAAGTGTAAAATTAATTGACCCAAAATATAGATGCGGGTCTAGACAGAAGGTGAAACACAGATATGAAGTGGTCAGGAGACCAAAGTAATGGTAGAATAATCAGGTGGACTGTAAACATCTACTGTCCAATTTCCCAATTACTCGGATGGAGCGAATTTAGACAGCTTAAACCCTATAATGGTAGTGTCAATACAAGTTGGATCTCCACTGTCTGTGAATTCGGATAAAAACCTACATGCTTCCCTTCTATAATGATCATCAATTAGCATTTACTGATGTCAACTGATTCCCATTACAGATTGGAATTTGGGTTTGGAAATTAGGATAAGAAAAATAAAACTGTATCTGGATGGGAGTCAGTCGAGCAGCTATTATAACCCCGGATGGGCGAACCGCCAAGGCTTCCACTGACAGTCATCCAGACCATGCAAAATATCACTTAGTAATTAATACCCAGAATACGAGCTAGTTATCCATGAGGGAATACCCGCCAACATTAGTCTGATGTATTCTTTACTAATTGTTCCACACAACACGCAAAGACAAAATTAATAAGAAATAAAAGAGGATTCCTTGTATGAGAGACATTGGTTTCTCATGCAAGGTTGTGGATTGGGTCCACAATTGATGGTCTTAAATAATCCTTCCTACCATAATTAATTACAGTCCGAATTATCTGTTTAAGTCATCAAAATTTTGTTTATAGAGGAGTATTTTACTGGCAATTGAACAAAGGTCCTTTAATCATGATGATCATTGATGTTTGATTATTGCTAATCTCAATCTTTAATCGTTAATGAGTCAAGGGTTCAATCAGTTAAGTGATGAAAATGGAGAATCAAAATTTGGGCAGCATAACACCCTATATTGCAATTCCAGATTGTTACACCTTAACCCGTGGGGTTATGATGTGAGTGTTGCAATATAATATAGGAAGAAAATGAAGATTGTTTGAGATCAAATAGAGGGAAGGGAATCTTTGTCGCGATATCATAAATTTTGTCGCGGACCGAGGTCCGCGACATGGGTATCCCGACAAGTTTTTAGAATTTTTGGCAGCATAACGCTTCTTTGTCGCTAAGCAAGATTTTGTCGCGGAACGTGGTTCCGCGACAAGGTGTTCCGAGACAAAGAGTTTTCAGAAAATTCTTAAAGCATTTGGACCTTTGTCGCTATGCATTGAAAGTTTTGTCGTGGAACGTGGTTCCGCGACAAAGTGTTCCGCGACAAAGTGTTCAAAGAATAAGGAACATGGCATAATTTTTCTGTCTCAGAATGAGATTTTGTCGCGGAACGTGGTTCCGCGACAAGATGATTCCGCGACAAAAAGCCATGCAGACAAAATGCAAGAGTTTGGCTCCTTTGTCGCTATGCATGGAAAGTTTTGTCGCGGAACGTGGTTCCGCGACAAGGTGTTCCGCGACAAAGGGTTTTAAATTATGAAGACAAGTGTCTTTAGACACCTTTGTCGCGGAACGACCATTTTGTCGCGGAACGTGGTTCCGCGACAAAAAGCGGTTGGCGACCAAGGTGGTTTAGGACAAAAGTAAGAAAAAGCAGAAATGAACAGTGGCATGCAAACAGCGTGATCTCACCCTATTTCAGATCAAAAAGGTATTCTAAGCTAAAAACAAACAAGAAACATTCAAAATAAGGAAGAACATGCTTAAACAAAACTGGACAGAATTTTAAAAATAAAGCAAGAGTCCTAATCTAGGGTTGACCACACTCAAATACATAGCATCATCCATAAAATGCAAACAGTAAACATAAAAATAGCATAATGGGGGTCAAGTGACCCCAAAATGAAAAAGAAAGCATAAATCCATGGGGTGTGAGACCCATTTCATGATTTGGGACACAAATGGTGAATGTTTTCCCATATTATTGAAGGGGTGTTGTTAATACCCATGATTTGGGTATTACAAACCCTAAAACAAGAGTTTAGAAACCAAAACATGGTATAAAAGTGGCTATCTAGATAACTGTGAACAGTAAAAACACTAAACTAAACTAAACTAAGAGCAAAAATTAAATAATACATGAAAATAAATCTAAACTACACTACCTAAGAGAGAACTCCTACTGCTTGCCTTCAAGAGAGCTCTAATCAGCAAAATTCCAACTATTCGACCCCTAGCTCATGGGAAACACCTCATATTTATAGAAGTGTAACCCTAAGCCCATGGGCCTTGATTCTAGCCCATTGTGTCTTAAGACATCACACACATCACAGCTTTGTCTCGGAGCATCAAGTTTGGTCGCGGAACACACTGCATGTGGTAAAGCTTCTCGACTGGGTCTGGTGTCTCTGATTGGGTGTCTTGGTCGCGGAGCATGCCTTTGTCGCGGAACATGCCATCGCGACAAAGGGCTTCCGCGACAAAGGGCTTTGGCTGGTCTCCTTCTTCATCTGGGCTGCTTGGTCGCGGAACCCTCCTTTGTCGCGGAACATGCCATCGCGACAAAGGGCTTCCGCGACAAAGGTGTTCCTGTGTAATACCCCAGATTTTTATCATCGTCCAAAGGAATAAAATTTATTCCGATCAATGTCGAAATATCTCCGAGAAGAAGAAAATAATTTATCACAATAAATTATTGCTCGGATATGAAACGCCGATAGATTTAAATTCAAAATGGAATAAAAGAGGGAAAGGAAGCCCGAAGACATTCCATGAATTGAGTCAAGATAATTGGAATTAAATTCAAGAAGGAAAAGAATTTTAATTCCAAGAACCCGTGAAGTCGGAAGAAATTTAATGATACAATCGCAATCAATCAATCGATCAATAAGTCGCGCAACTTCGGGGACGAAGTTGATTCTTAAGGATGGTAGATTGTAATACCCGAGAAATCGCCATCGAAAATTTAAATCCAAAAATAAAGAATTGGATTTAAATTATTAAAACCGAAATAATTCCGAGAGAGCGGAATTTATTATTTATCGGAAGATAACAACTCGAAACGAGTTTATCGAATTGTCCCAACAATCACGGATAATTCCCACATTATGATTTTTATTTTTGTAGAGAAGGAATCTTAATATTAAAAAAAAAAAAAAAAAAAAAATTAAAAGTTACTGTAGCACGTGTCTACTGTAGCAGTACTGTAGCAGTACTGTAGCACGTGCGGGTACTGTAGCAGCCGATCCCTTGTCGGATTTTTGTCCCTTTAATGCCAAAAATACACCCCCAACACCCCATTATCACCCATCTACTTCATTTCTTCACCCAAAAACACTCCCAAAACTCTCCCAAAGCCAAAATACTTTCCGGCGAACTTCCGGCGAACTTCCGGCAACTTTCCGGCAACCAAATCCGACCAAGGAAGTGTGTAGATCAAGGATCACAGTGCTTAGATCTTTGGTAAGTAGTATCTTAGGTTCTCAATCTCGTTTTTCCTCTCAAATCCCCAATCTAACTCTTGAATCGTTGATTGCAAATACGTTCGTGGCCAAAGTCGGGAACTTTGCGTTTCGTAGATCCGTTCGTAGGTGTTTGGACGACTCAAGAACACAATCTTTGTAAGTTAACCTTACTATGGTTTTGGGTGACTTAAAATGCAACCAAACATAGAGTTTTAAAAACTCTAAAATCTGTCAACAAGAAAAACCCCCGGCGCAGCGTTTTCGTATGAATTTTTCGAACCTCTAAAGCTGCTCAAACAATAAAACTCAAAACATGAAAAGTGTTCCTAAGACTTTGGTTTAGCTTCTGTAAAAATCTTAGAATTTTTCATGATGTTTTGAAACCTGAAACCAACCCAAAACCGAAGAGTATTAAATCTGAATCTTAGAACTTTGGCAGATTTCACTCTCAATCTTGTTGGTTATTTTGACCATGGATCTAGGCCGATCTAGGATTGGTGTTGAACATGAAAGTTGTAGATCTATGAGTTTAGAACATTACTGTAAGTTTTTAGAATTTTTCGTTGAGATTTGAGCCTCCGAATCTGAGCCGATCCGATCTGCGTTAGTACCAATGTCAAGAACCTTGACAGATTTCTTAACCGAACTTGATGAGCATATTTCTATTACTTCGAGTGTTCAAACCTGAAAACTCAAAACTAAGATTTTGATCCAAAGATCATAAGCTATATTGTGTAAAAATTTCAGAAATTTTCATCAAGTTTTGATACCCCAAATCGTATCGGACATATTCTGCGTTTTTAAGAATTGTCAAAGGATGACAGATTTCATAACCGATCTTGATGAGCTTATTCCTATCACTTCTAGCCCGAACCAATCTATGTGATCTAAATAAAAGTTGTTGAAAATCATGTCTAGTATGTGTCTGTAAAATTTCAGAATTTTTGAAGTCCATTTGATATGTCAAAAAGTCAAATCTTTGAAAGATGTCAAACCTGAATCCTGACAGCATACTATTTCTGTAGAAAACTCGATTTTTGACATGTTTCCCATCGTTTTTCCGAAAAACTTAAAACACGAAAGTTGTTCATTGGGATGTTTTTGAGCTACTGTACAAATTTCAGATCAATCGCCTAAGAAATAGATTTTTAAACCAAAAAGGCGCAAACTGTGATATCGATCGATTTTTGAAATCTTTTAAACAACAATCGAGACGTTGGAATTACGATAAAGCTATATTTTTGAAAAATCCCGTTACACCAAATAAAAACATTTTCTTTAAAAGAATTCTTTTGAAACATTGGGGACTTGTGACCAAGTTTGATATTATCAATATGATTCATGCGGGTTTGATTCCCTATGATATATTTGAGTTCTTGCGGGTTAGATTCCCCAAGGGCGATTGTATGTTTTCCTGCGGGTTAGATTCCCCAGGATGTATTGAGTTCTTGCGGGTTAGATTCCCCAAGGGCGATGGTATGATTTCCTGAGAAAAATATTGGTTATGAGGATTGCGGTCACAATAGCCCTGGTGAATGGAACTATAAAAGAAACGAAAAGTATTTTGAGAAATGATATCTTTGAAATTGGCTGAGGCCGCCGGATCACCGGCTAACTGTTACTATCGATATTGGCTGCGGCCGCCGGATCACCGGCTATCTGATATATTGTTGAGATGATGGTGTAACGGGAATATATTAAAAAGTTTAGATTTTATGAAATTGGCTGCGGCCGCCGGATTGCCGGCTAACCTAAACATTGTTGAGCAAGAAATCTTTTTATAAAATTTAACTAAAGGCTTTGAAACCCCTAACCCATGCTATGTGTTAGCTTACTCAGCGCGTTTTTGCTGACCCAAACCATATATCTCCTTTTTCTTACAGAGTACGAAGAATATGCATCGTCATATGCATACATGGGAATATTTGGGGAAATCTCTATTTTAAATCCCTGCGTTTAATTACGACTTGCATGAACGGGACTGTTTAACCCGTGTTTTGGCCATGTCGGCCCTTATACTTTATTTCCGCTGCACAAATTAAAATTTCCGCTGCAACTTTGATGTATTATCTTTAAATTATATATGAATGGGCTGTTTGAATATTTTAAATCCTGAAAAACCATAGCCTTGCATCTCTTTAGTGAGCTCGGAGAAACCGTGTCTTGCTAGGGAGGTGTGGCGGTGGCATCCCGGCCTGGGTTACCAAAACCGGGGTGTTACAATGTGGTATCAGAGCCCGGAATATTTTAAAACTACTATTTTAAAGAGCCCGTAATATTTTTAAACTATTATTTTCAAGTATTATTATTTTTAAAGTTATCATTTCTAAACTAGTAGTATATTTCAAAGAGCCCAATTATTATTTTGAAGTTAAAGCCCAAATTTTTAGCCCAAAATTTTTTTTGAAGCCCAAGAAATTATTTTGGCCCAATAGCCTTGTTTTTATTTAAAGCCCAAATAATTTATTTCATTCGGCCCAATATAGTGGCCCAAACCTTTTATCCTTATTTTAACCTATCCATGGAATAAATTTATTTATTTAAAACCCATGGATAAATAAAGGCATGCATAAAATTTTTTTTATTGGGGGGATCACATATGCATATGCATACATAAATACACTAACCCTTTTTATGTGAATTATCGGTAATAAGAAACACTCCTACCTTAGAAACTCATCTTCGCGTGCTTCTATATCATAAAATGGCACCTAGAAGAAAACTGAGGAAGGATCATATGCGATGATACCCGAACCTGGTTGTGAATAATACATAGGCAGTTATGGGGACATAACTGTAATATTAAGGGGGGGAGGATGAAATACCCCGTAAGAATGCATAAGCATTTATTTTTGAAACCCGGATAGTTTGTATCCCAAGTAAACAAAAGGACCCTAACCCTTAGCGCGAGAAAAGCCGAAACACAACTTCGAGGACGAAGTTGATTCTTAAGGGGGGTAGACTGTAATACCCCAGATTTTTATCATCGTCCAAAGGAATAAAATTTATTCCGATCAATGTCGAAATATCTCCGAGAAGAAGAAAATAATTTATCACAATAAATTATTGCTCGGATATGAAACGCCGATAGATTTAAATTCAAAATGGAATAAAAGAGGGAAAGGAAGCCCGAAGACATTCCATGAATTGAGTCAAGATAATTGGAATTAAATTCAAGAAGGAAAAGAATTTTAATTCCAAGAACCCGTGAAGTCGGAAGAAATTTAATGATACAATCGCAATCAATCAATCGATCAATAAGTCGCGCAACTTCGGGGACGAAGTTGATTCTTAAGGATGGTAGATTGTAATACCCGAGAAATCGCCATCGAAAATTTAAATCCAAAAATAAAGAATTGGATTTAAATTATTAAAACCGAAATAATTCCGAGAGAGCGGAATTTATTATTTATCGGAAGATAACAACTCGAAACGAGTTTATCGAATTGTCCCAACAATCACGGATAATTCCCACATTATGATTTTTATTTTTGTAGAGAAGGAATCTTAATATTAAAAAAAAAAAAAAAAAAAAAAATTAAAAGTTACTGTAGCACGTGTCTACTGTAGCAGTACTGTAGCAGTACTGTAGCACGTGCGGGTACTGTAGCAGCCGATCCCTTGTCGGATTTTTGTCCCTTTAATGCCAAAAATACACCCCCAACACCCCATTATCACCCATCTACTTCATTTCTTCACCCAAAAACACTCCCAAAACTCTCCCAAAGCCAAAATACTTTCCGGCGAACTTCCGGCGAACTTCCGGCAACTTTCCGGCAACCAAATCCGACCAAGGAAGTGTGTAGATCAAGGATCACAGTGCTTAGATCTTTGGTAAGTAGTATCTTAGGTTCTCAATCTCGTTTTTCCTCTCAAATCCCCAATCTAACTCTTGAATCGTTGATTGCAAATACGTTCGTGGCCAAAGTCGGGAACTTTGCGTTTCGTAGATCCGTTCGTAGGTGTTTGGACGACTCAAGAACACAATCTTTGTAAGTTAACCTTACTATGGTTTTGGGTGACTTAAAATGCAACCAAACATAGAGTTTTAAAAACTCTAAAATCTGTCAACAAGAAAAACCCCCGGCGCAGCGTTTTCGTATGAATTTTTCGAACCTCTAAAGCTGCTCAAACAATAAAACTCAAAACATGAAAAGTGTTCCTAAGACTTTGGTTTAGCTTCTGTAAAAATCTTAGAATTTTTCATGATGTTTTGAAACCTGAAACCAACCCAAAACCGAAGAGTATTAAATCTGAATCTTAGAACTTTGGCAGATTTCACTCTCAATCTTGTTGGTTATTTTGACCATGGATCTAGGCCGATCTAGGATTGGTGTTGAACATGAAAGTTGTAGATCTATGAGTTTAGAACATTACTGTAAGTTTTTAGAATTTTTCGTTGAGATTTGAGCCTCCGAATCTGAGCCGATCCGATCTGCGTTAGTACCAATGTCAAGAACCTTGACAGATTTCTTAACCGAACTTGATGAGCATATTTCTATTACTTCGAGTGTTCAAACCTGAAAACTCAAAACTAAGATTTTGATCCAAAGATCATAAGCTATATTGTGTAAAAATTTCAGAAATTTTCATCAAGTTTTGATACCCCAAATCGTATCGGACATATTCTGCGTTTTTAAGAATTGTCAAAGGATGACAGATTTCATAACCGATCTTGATGAGCTTATTCCTATCACTTCTAGCCCGAACCAATCTATGTGATCTAAATAAAAGTTGTTGGAAATCATGTCTAGTATGTGTCTGTAAAATTTCAGAATTTTTGAAGTCCATTTGATATGTCAAAAAGTCAAATCTTTGAAAGATGTCAAACCTGAATCCTGACAGCATACTATTTCTGTAGAAAACTCGATTTTTGACATGTTTCCCATCGTTTTTCCGAAAAACTTAAAACACGAAAGTTGTTCATTGGGATGTTTTTGAGCTACTGTACAAATTTCAGATCAATCGCCTAAGAAATGGATTTTTAAACCAAAAAGGCGCAAACTGTGATATCGATCGATTTTTGAAATCTTTTAAACAACGATCGAGACGTTGGAATTACGATAAAGCTATATTTTTGAAAAATCCCGTTACACCAAATAAAAACATTTTCTTTAAAAGAATTCTTTTGAAACATTGGGGACTTGTGACCAAGTTTGATATTATCAATATGATTCATGCGGGTTTGATTCCCTATGATATATTTGAGTTCTTGCGGGTTAGATTCCCCAAGGGCGATTGTATGTTTTCCTGCGGGTTAGATTCCCCAGGATGTATTGAGTTCTTGCGGGTTAGATTCCCCAAGGGCGATGGTATGATTTCCTGAGAAAAATATTGGTTATGAGGATTGCGGTCACAATAGCCCTGGTGAATGGAACTATAAAAGAAACGAAAAGTATTTTGAGAAATGATATCTTTGAAATTGGCTGAGGCCGCCGGATCACCGGCTAACTGTTACTATCGATATTGGCTGCGGCCGCCGGATCACCGGCTATCTGATATATTGTTGAGATGATGGTGTAACGGGAATATATTAAAAAGTTTAGATTTTATGAAATTGGCTGCGGCCGCCGGATTGCCGGCTAACCTAAACATTGTTGAGCAAGAAATCTTTTTATAAAATTTAACTAAAGGCTTTGAAACCCCTAACCCATGCTATGTGTTAGCTTACTCAGCGCGTTTTTGCTGACCCAAACCATATATCTCCTTTTTCTTACAGAGTACGAAGAATATGCATCGTCATATGCATACATGGGAATATTTGGGGAAATCTCTATTTTAAATCCCTGCGTTTAATTACGACTTGCATGAACGGGACTGTTTAACCCGTGTTTTGGCCATGTCGGCCCTTATACTTTATTTCCGCTGCACAAATTAAAATTTCCGCTGCAACTTTGATGTATTATCTTTAAATTATATATGAATGGGCTGTTTGAATATTTTAAATCCTGAAAAACCATAGCCTTGCATCTCTTTAGTGAGCTCGGAGAAACCGTGTCTTGCTAGGGAGGTGTGGCGGTGGCATCCCGGCCTGGGTTACCAAAACCGGGGTGTTACATCCTGGGCCTGCTGGATTGGGCCAGATGGGCCGAAAATGTTCTTCGTGTGGGCTTTTCTCTCTTTTCCCATCTTTTTGTGTTTTGTGGGCTTGCTTTATTCTTTTGCCCATCTTTTCGTTCCTTTTTCTTTTCTTTTCTTTTTCTCATGTTTTTGGATTTTTCTAACATAAATATGTAATAAAATTACATATTTATGCCTTTTTCACACCAGCTTATTATTTTTACAATTATGCATAAATCAGTCCAATTCGACTGCTTTCTTACTTAATATAAGACCGGAATGCGATCAAATGCCCGTTTAAGACACGGAAATGGATTGAAAATAATGGTCATTTCTGGCCATTATGAACATCCTCACATTTAATACTGATCGTCCCCGAGCAGTCAGAGTCAATGTTCCTAAGAACACGGACTCTACATATTCAATTCATTTTTGTGGCTTCATAAATAACATTCTTTTTGGATTGGGATAAGACAATCAAAAACTGCAAGTATTAAACTCCCTTGATTGCGGTGTTTAATGAAATGATACTTGCTCACTATATCGCGCCTACAAATCAAACATTTTTATCAATCCTTCATGAATATCATGTTTGAAAAATGCAAAGATTAAAAATTAGAATTAAGGCATGACATGAACATGTGCAATAAGACAGAGCCTCACATATAAGAGAATCGGAAATTTCACTCACTCTCAACTGGGGTTTAATCATTGAACGCTCAAAATCAGATTTAATTAAATTATCCCATAAGCTTGCAATCAGACCAACTCGCCACCGGCTCATTTCCTCAAATCGAGATCATGAGGTCTTATTCAAGGGTTATAATGGGGCATACGGTTGTAACATTAGGTAGGAAAGGGAATTTATTGGGCTAAAAAGTGGCAAGAATTAATCTATTATAACTTGGCATTTTTATGATCATCAATATTTTTCTTTCTTTCTTTTGCTTTTCTCTTTCTATTGCATGACATTAGACTATGTCTAATTTGCTTGTCATCTGCAATTTATTTGTGTTGAATGGAATTCAACTTCTTCTCTCTTTTTTTTTTCTTTTTTTTTTGAATCGGTTTATTGAATACTGATTGGTAATGTTGTGATGATCATAAATTTAATGCCTTTGATAGAATTTATCCTTGCACACTTGGGTTTGAATTTCTTGGTCTTTTTATAAGGCTAGGAAAAATATAGGGGGTTTCAAAGAAAAATTAGGCTTAAGGCTCAAAATGGTTAATCCTAAAGGGAAAATATTTTTGGGTTTGGATTTCAAAAGAAGGCCAAAAATTTGGGTTTTTCTAAGTGCCTCGATCATATGCTCGATTTCGGGAATATGGCATGGTCTTGAATCGGTCCCAATTGCAAGTTCTAGTTTCCTTTAATCAAAATGATTCACATATCAAAGAAAAGAATGAGTAAAAGTGACTCATGGCTCAAATCTCACAAGGTTAGGTTGATTCATGTCATACAATATTCTTAAATTTAATCAAAGCTTAACTCTAACATTTTATTCAATCGAAATCTGTAACATGCAGATTTATTACCCAATAAGCTGATCGCATCATTAAATTTTTATAACTCAAAACCTTAGGAATTCATTTCATGCATGTCTCAATTATATTATCCCAATTTAAAAGTTTGAAAATTTAATCACAAGCCTAAATTCAACATGTGAATTTAGAGCAAGTTTATGCATATTTTTGCTGGTTATTTAATTGAAAGCAGTAAAGAAGCACTGCTGACATACTAGGTATGTCAACAGCATATTTTTGGTCTGACAGTCACTTATTCATCTCGGACTGTACAGACATCTTTTTCAAAAGGGAAGCAATAACGAATTGTTCAGCGGTCTCAAAAGCTGAGTTCCATTTTGGGGGAAAGCAAATAAATACATCCGAGGCAAGGGATGCTCGTGCAGTTAGTACAAACCTGCACACACAAAAGGAGGAATCCCTTGCAGATTACTACTACTAAACGGAAATGAAATAAAGCAAGGCACAGTAAACTAGGATTCTTCTTTCTTTCTTCAGAGCATGTATCGGAGCCAGAGGATGCAGCTGGAAAGCTCACAACGCAGGCACCAATCGCGGTTTCTCAGAGGTGCATGCCACCTTGGGCAGTAGACTCTGACTCCTTGATCAACCCACAGGTGTGGGGTGTCTGGGTTGTCTGTTATCCAAGCGAGGACGTTGGTGGACGTATACTGAAGAACTGATCGATCTGTCACCATCCTGTCGATCATTCTGATCCCTTGCTCAACTTGGCCTTCATCCGTCTTACTCATAAGCATCAGTCCGCGGGTGAAGATTGACGCCTTATGGTTGTCCTCAAGTCCTGGGCGTAGCAGTTCACAGGCTTGCTCCTCATTCCCTTCTGCAAATGCCCTGAGTGCTGGAATGATCTGAAGATTGAAGTTTCCTGCCGCTGTGCATATTCGCAGGAATCTCTCCTTCTGCCGACGGATCCTTCCTTGCCATCTCTTCACAGTGGAGGAGTTCACCTCGCATCGCCTGTACACGATGGCAAGGTTCCCAACATCCCTGAGCTTCTTGCATACCCGTTGTGCAGTAAACACCTCCCTGATTTCATCCTCTCCTATCCGGGAGATAATTTCACCAAGGAGTTCGAGTGGCAAGTCCAGCAACTGGGTTCCTTCTGGTGCAGGATCTGGGATAGGAGGATAAGAAGTGATGAATCAGAAATTTTTTTTTATAATTTTCAGAAATTATTCAAGTTCAGAAACCAACATCCTCACATTTAGAGCTTTGCTCTAGATGTGAGATTATTAAATTTCTAACTTGAATTTTTGATTTAAAGCACAGGTAAACAATATTTGGTTTTAAATGGGCTAAGGAGCCCAAAATAAAATAAAATTGGCCATTGGGCCTAAAATCTTTTTAATGGGCCATTGGGCCTAAAAGTTTTTCAATTTTATTAAACAAGTCCGAGACACTTGTTGGAAGTGGAATGGGATGGACAGATGGAAATGGAATGCTCGAATATTGGAATGTGCAATGAAGACGTGGCGGAACGGATCTGCTATTTCTGGATAGCTTGGACTGTTTGGACAGTTAAAGCATCCAAAAATTTGCAAACACTGTTTTTAATTTTAAAATGGTTGACTTGTTTTATTTAATAAAAGTGGGATGTGAGTGGTCCCATTTTTGATTTTGAAAAGGATAGCAGTTGGGTGACAAAAATACTGCTATCTTACTCACACTAGTGTTCCATTGGGAACAAAAACTTCAAGTCAAACATTAAACAAAATAACTCTTTTTGTCTTTTTCTAAAGGGTTGCTTTTATTAAAAGTGGAAGCTTCTCATTGGGTGTTTGTACTATGTTTCCATAAACAAACAAACATTTATTCCCATGAGATTTCCAACATGAGAACAAATGTTCCCAAAAAGATCTTACCTCTTTATTACACCAAAACAACACTGTAGAGGTCACATCAAGACCAATCAAACCAATAACATCAAGATATTCAAAACAATATCCAAATGTTCATCAGTTTGTTCTTTCCAGTTTTAAACTTCAAAATTTGTAAACCATTACCAGTTTTAACGCCATTATCAGTTTCAAAATGGGGTCTCAAACGTTTCAAAATGGTGCTCATAACCGAGAGCACTCAAAAACCTCCAAAGATCTAAAGTTAAACGTGCACACTAACCACATCACACCAAGAACACAACAAAATAAAAGTAAAACAAGGGATTCCGAATGGGTGCCATGAACACGGTGAGAAAGGGGTTTACCCTGCCCTCCTTGGCTCGGGTTGGGGCATGGGTCCAAGGTTTGGGAGGAGTCCGTAGAATCGATCCATGGTTTCCCCTTAGAAAAAGAGTGATAAGGTTGCGAAGAACACGTGGTGTTCGTTCGGAAGAGATGAAAAAATGGGGGAAAGAAGATGAAGGAACTGAAGTGACAAGTGAGAATGAAGAGAGAGTGTGAAAAACTGGAGGGGGTGGGGGGGGTATAAATACTGGAGAATTTGTCGCGGAATCCGAGACTTTGTCGCGGAACAAGGTTCCGCGACAAGGCATAGCGACATCAGAGAGGTCGCGGAGTTGAGGGTTGGTCGCGGAGTCATGCTCCGCGACAAGGCTATCGCGACAAAGTTCAGTATGGAGACAAAGTCAACGCGAGTTGTGTCGCGGAGCAGGGCTTAGTCGCGGAGTCATGCTCCGCGACAAAGTGCACCGCGACAATCAACAGAGGAAGGTTAAGAACAAAAGAGGGTTTGTCGCGGAACAGGGCCTGGTCGCGATGCATGACATCGCGACAAAGGACCTTCCGCGACAAAGAATTTTGAATTTTCAAATTTTCTTGGACTGGGCCCGAGTGTGATGTTGGGCCTGAGTCCATTTTATTTGATTTGGGCTGAATAAATTCCGTCCAAATAAATTCAAAAGTGCTGGGCTGAGAATTAAATGATACACTTGCATAAAATTAGGTTGGGTCAGTTCCATTTATCTGTGAATTTTATTCCGGGTATTGAATTTCTTCAAATTCCGAAAGCGTTTTCTCAGACTTATGGAACTAATCCAACCAAGAACCTGGTTTCTCCATGTCACTCTTTTCTGCTCCTTCTTTTTTATGGTTCCGAACTTCTGCAAGGCAGATAATTGAAATGCATTAGATTTTCTCCAAATATCAACATCCTCACATTTAGAGTCTTAGTACTCTAAATGTTCAATTGATCTTTGGGTACTTTCCTGTCGTGAAACAAGTACTATATATATATAAAATGAAATTTTTGTGTTTTTAATGCTGTTTCTTATTGAGTGTAAGCCGGGTCTGCCACTGCTTGGCTTTCTTTCTCCGGATCAAACTGTCCGAGGTACTCTTTTAATCGTTGTCCATTCACCACTATATCGCCCCTATCAGTTCGGATCCTGACAGCTCCATTTTTGAACACCTCTAGTACTTCATGTGGTCCTTCCCATCTAGATTTGAGCTTTCCGGGGAACAACTTCAACCTAGTATTGAACAATAATACATATTGACCAACATAAAAATACTTAGGTTTAATCCGGCGATCGTGCAACTTCTGGGTCCGCTCCTTGTAAATTCGAGAGCTTTCATAAGCTTGCGCTCGTATTTCCTCAATTTCTTTGAGGTCCAACTTACGTTTGCTCTGAGCAACTTTCGGATCGAAGTTAAGCGTTTTAACGGCCCAGTAAGCTTTGTGCTCTAGCTCTACAGGCAAATGACAGGCTTTTCCGAAGACAAATCTGTAAGGGGACATCCCAATAGGAGTCTTAAATGCTGTGCGGTATGCCCATAGAGCATCATTGAGCTTACGTGCCCAATCCTTACGGGTTATCCCGACAGTGGCTTCGAGTATATGTTTGATTTCGCGGTTGGATACTTCGACTTGACCACTTGTCTGAGGATGGTAAGGCATGCCTATCTTATGGAGGATCCCATTTTTACTCATTAAAGTTTCAAAACCTTTATTAATAAAGTGTGTTCCTCCATCAGATATCACCACCCTAGGTACGCCAAATCAACTGAAAATGTGGTTCTTGAGGAACTTGATGACTTGGCTACCATCATTGGTCGGTAATGCGACAGCCTCAACCCATTTGGATACGTAATTGACAGCTACCAAGATATAGTAGTTTCCACCAGATGGTGGAAACGGTCCCATGAAGTCAATGCCCCATACATCAAAGATCTCAAGTGTGAGAATCCCCTTTTGAGGCATCTCATCCCTCTTGGAGATGTTTCCTGATCTTTGGCATCTGTCACAGCCCTTCACAAATGTCCTGCAATCCTCATAGACGTGAGGCCAATAAAATCCACATTCGAGGACCTTGTGGGCCGTTCGAGCGGGACCATGGTGACCTCCATATTCTGATTCATGGCATTTTCTGACGATTTGATAGGCTTCATGCTCGGTCACACATCGCCTGATTATTGAATCGGCGCAGTGTTTGAAGAGATAAGGTTCTTCCCAGAAGTAACTTAATACATCTCGTTTGAACTTATTCCTCTGATGATAGTTCGAAAACTGTGGGGTTATTCCGCACGCCAAGAAGTTAGCGATGTCAGAAAACCATGGACAAGCTTGATTATGCAGATGCAACGCGAACAACTGTTCGTCCGGAAACTCTTCATTGACGGCTTTTTCCATTTTATCATTATCTAATCGAGATAAGTGGTCAGCAGCACCATTATCTCGACCTCGCCAATCTTTTATTATGATGTCGAATTCTTGCAACAGAAGTACCCACCTGATTAATCGAGGTTTTGCATCTTGTTTGCTAAACAAGTATCTCAATGCCGTATGATCGGTGTATACTATGGTCTTCGTACCTATCAGATACTGTCTGAACTTGTCAAACGCGAAGACTACAGCATACATCTCTTTCTCCGTTGCGGTGTAGTTAATTTGGGCTTCATTCAGGGCGTGACTTGCGTAATGAATTACGCAATGTCTCCCATCCTTATGCTGTCCAAGAACTGCGCCTACGGCGAGACCACTAGCATCGCACATTACCTCGAAAGGTAGTGACCAATCGGGTGGTTGCACTATCGGTGCAGAAACCAACATCTTCTTGAGCGTGTCAAAGGCTTGGACACACGCTTCATTTATTAAGAAAGGATTTTCTTTACAAAGTAGATTAGTGAGCGGCTTGGCAATTTTAGAGAAGTCCTTAATGAATCGCCGGTAAAAACCGGCATGCCCTAAGAAGCTCCTAACTGATTTGATCGAGTTAGGAAGAGGGAGATTGGAAATGATAGAAACTTTGGCTGGATCGACTTCAATGCCTGCACGAGAAATGCGATGACCTAACACTATGCCCTCAGTGACCATAAAATGGCACTTTTCCCAATTTAAAACCAAGTTAGTGTCCTCACACCTCTTTAAAATCTTTGCAAGATTGGTCAAACAATCTTCGAACGTATCTCCATACACAGAGAAGTCATCCATGAAAACTTCAATGCATTTTTCGATAAATTCGGAGAAAATGGACATCATGCATCTTTGAAAAGTAGCAGGTGCATTGCACAAACCAAAAGGCATCCGACGATAGGCAAAAGTGCCATACGGGCAAGTAAAAGTGGTTTTATCATGGTCTTCACTAGAAATAACAATCTGATTATAACCAGAATAACCATCCAAAAAGCAATAAAACTCTCTCCTTGCCAACCTCTCAAGCATCTGATCAATGAATGGCGATGGAAAATGGTCCTTGCGTGTCGCCTCATTCAGCTTGCGGTAGTCGATACAAACTCTCCATCCGGTCACTGGCCTGGTTGCAACCTCTTCTCCTTGCTCATTCTTGGTTATGCACATCCCTCCTCGTTTGGGTACGACCTGCACTGGGCTAACCCATTTGCTATCAGAGATAGGATAGATTATACCAGCATCTAAGAGCTTGATAACTTCTTTCCTTACCACTTCTTGCATAAGGGGATTCAATCGCCTCTGAGGTTGACGGGAGGGTTTAAACTCTTCTTCCATTAGAATCCTGTGCATGCAAATAGAAGGGCTTATTCCTTTTATATCAGAAATGGTCCAACCTATTGCATGTACATGTTTCTTAAGAATGACCACCAGAGCCTTTTCTTGCTCTTGGGAGAGCTTAGCCGAAACAATCACGGGTAGCTTTTTATGTTCTGCGAGAAACGCATACTTGAGATGATTGGGTAATGTTTTAAGTTCAAGCTCTGGTGGGCATTCAACGGAAGGGAGTAGTTTGCGAGAAATGGGTAGTGGGGGAACAGATTTACCTTCGGGATCCTGCATCAGTACAGGATCCTCTTCTTCCTCGTGGTTGGCGTCATCATGGAATTCGATGCCGTCAAACTCCTCCAGATCCCCTGTTTCGGGATCGACAAAGTGAACGGCTTTGCATCCTTTGTGCTCCACGCCAGCAGGCTTCAGTACCTGCTTTGATAGTTCATCCAGCATCATTTCACAATCAAGTTCAGAGTCTGGCTCTTCCCTAACTATTACATTTTCAAATGAAAAACAAGAACTGTCATTCGGAAATTTCTGCAATTTCTCCATATCAAAGATGATCTCCTCGCCATCGACCCTTAAGGTGACTTTTCCGGATTTAGCGTCAATCAGTGCACCACCAGTGGCTAGAAATGGGCGTCCAAGGATAAGCGGCATTTCAGAATCCTCTTCAATATCGAGGACGATGAAGTCGACCGGGAAAAGAACCTGCCCGGTTAGACCACAACATCCTTAAGGATTCCAACGGGCTGAGTGATTGATCTGTCTGCAAGCTGCAGTCTCATCTTGATCGGTTGAATTTCCCCAGCTTAAGGCGAATAGCCATAGCTAGTGGCATCACATTGATGCTTGATCCTAGATCACAAAGCCCCATACTCACTTTGGCCTTTCCGAATTGTACTGGAAGTGTGCAACATCCGGGATCCTCTTTCTTTTCAGGCATTCTCCTTTGAACGATGGCACTGCATGTGCTGTTGAGAATAATTACCTCTTCCTGCTCAACCTGCCTTTTTCCTGAAATCAATTCTTTCAAGAACTTAGCATAGATGGGCATTTCGGAAATCATTTCTGTGAGAGGAATGGTTATCTCTACAGACTTTAATCGTTGCAGAAATTTCTTGAATTTAAGATCATGTTCTTTATTTTTAAGACGCGCAGGATAAGGAATCCTGGGCATGTACTTGTTATTAGCAATTTTTGGTGGTGAAGGGAAGGAAGTTGTACCTTCACCTTTACCCTTATCTGTTTCAGCCGTTTCAGGCGCAGCTTCAGTCTGCAATTCGGCTGTCTCTTTTTCCACTTCGTTCTCATTATCAGCTTCCTTACCAGCATTGTCAACAATATCATCTTCTTCACATTCCGCTCCAGTATCTGCTCCCTTTGGTCCAGCTAGTACTCTTCCAGATTTCAAGGTTATTGCCTTGCATTGCGGGTTCTTTTCCGCAGTGCTTGGCAATGTACCTTTGTCCCTTTTCTGCATCTCATTAGCCATCTGTGTAACTTGGGTCTCCACATTTCTGATGGAGGCCTGCAGTTGATTGTTGATCTCTTTCTGACTAGTGATGAAATCAGTCATCAAATTCTCCAGCCTTGAAGGAGGCTTTTGATTCTGATTCTGATTTTGATTCTGATTCCACTGGCCTTGGTTTGGGACAAACTGAGGCTGGAAACTCTGATTGGGCTGAAAATTCTGGAAGCTCTGATTGGGCTGCTGGAAATTCTGAGGCGGCCTCTGCTGGATTTGAGGTTGGAAACCTGGATTCTGAAAATGTTGGCCCCTATTCTGAACGAATCCCTGATTCTGCTGAGGGTTGAACTGTTGTTGCTGTTTTGGTTGGTTCTGGTTGTTTGGTGGGTTTTGATGGTTCGGATTGGGAGGGGGTGCCTCGAAGTGCTGCTGCTCCATGTTTGGTGGGTTCCCACCTCCTTGTATGATCTGGGGAGGGGGGTCATCCAAATCATCGTTATCAGCATCTTCGGGGTCTTCCTCAATGTTGTGAAGTGGGGGATTGGGTTGAATGATTGGTGGGATGTCCGGGTTTGCCATCTCGGAAATATCGCTGCTGGTGCTTGGCGAAAGTAATGCCTGTCGTTCCCGTTCCCTTCTTCGTTTAGTCTCCGCCCTAAGACGTCGAGCTGTCTTTTCTATCTCTGAATTAAACGGGATCTCGGCTGGCGTCTGCTTCCTCCTTTGCATAGAACAACGGCTTCAATGATGACAGTACCTGTACAATCCCCAGGTTAGAATTGGTTCTGAAGGTGAATATTTATAATTATATGTATAGGCTAATCTAGAAGCAATGAGGAATGTAATTCTCTAAATAAAACGGCGCTGCATCCTCCCCGGCAACGGCGCCATGAAACTTTTGACAATTTCCCACACGAGCGTTTTCTAAAATATACCAGGTTAGATTTTATTAAATGAAAAGAGTTATGATTCACGGGAAAGGGTTTAGGGATATATCAAGATTATTAGTCTTTTTATTACTCAGGTGTGGTGCTTTAATTTCAAATGGTGCTGTGGTCCTCTCTGTCATGATACTGTTGACAAATCTCATGGTACAGCCGGGATAGGTTGACCTTCAGCCTGTCACACTGAGGGTCCCCGGCATATGTGCCATGATACTTCTCATCAATTCTTGCCATAAGATTTCCTGCCATGAAACTTTTGACAGATTTCCACTCCCTGAGTATTTTCTGAAAAATCATGATCCTGGTTTAGGTTTTATTTAATGAAACCAATTTATGATGGCGGGGTTGTGATTAGGGATATATTTATAAGTAGTCATGTTTTTATTGCTCGTGTTTAAGAAACTGTGGCCCGAAAGCGCACGGTGTCAAAAATTGCAGTAATTTATAGTAAGACCGGATCGTTCACTGGAGGATGTGCGATAGAAGCAGGGCCCACGTCGTTTTACTAGATTTTCCATTCGTATTGCTCAATGGGTTTGAAAAGTGATTAATAACTACTGACATGAATTTAAACTTGATTACAAAAGCATTTAAATTTACTCTACAAAGCGAATAAGTCTGTTCTAGAAAGCGGGTAAAGATTATTCTAAGAATGCGATAAACATTATCTATGAAAGCAAGGAAAAATTACATTGTGCCAACCGTGCAGCTGAATCACAATGTAGACAGAAGGGACAGGAAGAAAAGAATGAAAATTGGACAAGATTTAGATATAGCAGTATTAAACTTCCATTTTTATACACAGATCTTTGTTTGGGATAATTCTATCAGATAGCTAATTCTCATGCTCTCAATTATGCTTTCCCTTTAACAGACAGGTACTTACAGTATGAGTTTACATGTTCTTAAGACCACAGATTCTAAGATACCACAGATTCGTAACTGCCCTGGCCTGGGTGTGTTACTTCATCTGTGGTGGAAAAGCAACACCCAACATATCATTTATTGAAATGCCAAGTACTACTATCATTCTCCCATGTCACACCCAAAGATTCGAATTAAGCCCTAAACTATCCCTTAACTGTCAATCCTAGTAGCAGTTACGCAACTCTCAATACAACCGAGTGACCTCTAATGAAAGCGGTTAAAAGAAAGTAGTAAAGAAAGCATTTAAAACCTATCACTCGGAGGTTTTGAAAATCTGACCCTGGTAGTAAAAGACAGCACCCAGTCAAGATGATTGGGTATGGATCAAGAATTCCCGGCTCTTGGTGAACCACCAGTGTGTTCACTTCCTTCCGGGTGATTATGAGATACAAACTAATGAAACGAACTAATGATTTAGTTCGTTCCGGATGTACTCACTCAGGACTCAAAAATAGGCTTTGGCAGAAGCGGATAGTAGTTGAAAGAAAACTCAACCCTATCTTAGAAAATAACCAAGGCCTGGATGACGTTCCTCTAAGGTTATTTATTACACTGTATTTGAGTCCAAATGGACCCCATCTCGGTGTAATATTTAATCTTAGATTTCCAACAAACAGCAATTTTGGAAAATAATGGATTTGAAAATCATTCCCTAAGCAGGTACTAGACTCTCAGTTAAAACACAGACCCTTTCAGTCTAGGCGAGACCTAATCGCTGAATCTGATTCTAATTACCCAAAATACAACCCTTGACAGAATATGAATTAGTCATAACTGAAGAGTTTATCCCTTACTCAGATCCGGATTTTATAAAGAGATTTTTGTTGGAAATTTATTACACAATATCTGTTTAAGATCTAGACTTCTATTGTCCACGGGAAGGATCCCAAAATAATTACAGACCACAATAATACATAATATTATCGTGCATAAAGATATAGGGAAGTGTAAAATTAATTGACCCAAAATATAGATGCGGGTCTAGACAGAAGGTGAAACACAGATATGAAGTGGTCAGGAGACCAAAGTAATGGCAGAATAATCAGGTGGATTGTAAACATCTACTGTCCAATTTCCCAATTACTCGGATGGAGCGAATTTAGACAGCTTAAACCCTATAATGGTAGTGTCAATACCAGTTGGATCTCCACTGTCTGTAAATTCGGATAAAAACCTACATGCTTCCCTTCTATAATGATCATCAATTAGCATTGACTGATGTCAACTGATTCCCATTACAGATTGGAATTTGGGTTTGGAAATTAGGATAAGAAAAATAAAACTGTATCTGGATGGGAGTCAGTCGAGCAGCTATTATAACCCCGGATGGGCGAACCGCCAAGGCTTCCACTGACAGTCATCCAGACCATGCAAAATATCACTTAGTAATTAATACCCAGAATACGAGCTAGTTATCCATGAGGGAATACCCGCCAACATTAGTCTGATGTATTCTTTACTAATTGTTCCACACAACACGCAAAGACAAAATTAATAAGAAATAAAAGAGGATTCCTTGTATGAGAGACATTGGTTTCTCATGCAAGGTTGTGGATTGGGTCCACAATTGATGGTCTTAAATAATCATTCCTACCATAATTAATTACAGTCCGGATTATCTGTTTAAGTCATCAAAATTTTGTTTATAGAGGAGTATTTTACTGGCAATTGAACAAAGGTCCTTTAATCATGATGATCATTGATGTTTGATTATTGCTAATCTCAATCTTTAATCATTAATGAGTCAATGGTTCAATCAGTTAAGTGATGAAAATGGAGAATCAAAATTTGGGCAGCATAACACCCTATATTGCAATTCCAGATTGTTACACCTTAACCCGTGGGGTTATGATGTGAGTGTTACAATATAATATAGGAAGAGAATGAAGATTGTTTGAGATCAAATAGAGGGAAGGGAATCTTTGTCGCGATATCATAAATTTTGTCGCGGACCGAGGTCCGCGACATGGGTATCCCGACAAGTTTTTAGAATTTTTGGCAGCATAACGCTTCTTTGTCGCTAAGCAAGATTTTGTCGCGGAACGTGGTTCCGCGACAAGGTGTTCCGCGACAAAGAGTTTTCAGAAAATTCTTAAAGCATTTGGACCTTTGTCGCTATGCATGGAAAGTTTTGTCGTGGAACGTGGTTCCGCGACAAAGTGTTCCGCGACAAAGTGTTCAAAGAATAAGGAACATGGCATAATTTTTCTGTCTCAGAATGAGATTTTGTCGCGGAACGTGGTTCCGCGGCAAGATGATTCCGCGACAAAAAGCCATGCAGACAAAATGCAAGAGTTTGGCTCCTTTGTCGCTATGCATGGAAAGTTTTGTCGCGGAACGTGGTTCCGCGACAAGGTGTTCCGCGACAAAGGGTTTTAAATTATGAAGACAAGTGTCTTTAGACACCTTTGTCGCGGAACGACCATTTTGTCGCGGAACGTGGTTCCGCGACAAAAGGCGGTTGGCGACCAAGGTGGTTCAGGACAAAAGTCAGAAAAAGCAGAAATGAACAGTGGCATGCAAACAGCGTGATCTCACCCTATTTCAGATCAAAAAGGTATTCTAAGCTAAAAACAAACAAGAAACATTCAAAATAAGGAAGAACATGCTTAAACAAAACTGGACAGAATTTTAAAAATAAAGCAAGAGTCCTAATCTAGGGTTGACCACACTCAAATACATAGCATCATCCATAAAATGCAAACAGTAAACATAAAAATAGCATAATGGGGGTCAAGTGACCCCAAAATGAAAAAGAAAGCATAAATCCATGGGGTGTGAGACCCATTTCATGATTTGAGACACAAATGGTGAATGTTTTCCCATATTATTGAAGGGGTGTTGTTAATACCCATGATTTGGGTATTACAAACCCTAAAACAAGAGTTTAGAAACCAAAACATGGTATAAAAGTGGCTATCTAGATAACTGTGAACAGTAAAAACACTAAACTAAACTAAACTAAGAGCAAAAATTAAATAATACATGAAAATAAATCTAAACTACACTACCTAAGAGAGAACTCCTACTGCTTGCCTTCAAGAGAGCATCAACAAAATTCCAACTATTCGACCCCTAGCTCATGGGAAACACCTCATATTTATAGAAGTGTAACCCTAAGCCCATGGGCCTTGATTCTAGCCCATTGTGTCTTAAGACATCACACACATCACAGCTTTGTCTCGGAGCATCAAGTTTGGTCGCGGAACACACTGCATGTGGTAAAGCTTCTCGACTGGGTCTGGTGTCTCTGATTGGGTGTCTTGGTCGCGGAGCATGCCTTTGTCGCGGAACATGCCATCGCGACAAAGGGCTTCCGCGACAAAGGGCTTTGGCTGGTCTCCTTCTTCATCTGGGCTGCTTGGTCGCGGAACCCTCCTTTGTCGCGGAACATGCCATCGCGACAAAGGGCTTCCGCGACAAAGGTGTTCCTGTGCCTGCTGGATTGGGCCAGATGGGCCGAAAATGTTCTTCGTGTGGGCTTTTCTCTCTTTTCCCATCTTTTTGTGTTTTGTGGGCTTGCTTTATTCTTTTGCCCATCTTTTCATTCCTTTTTCTTTTCTTTTCTTTTTCTCATGTTTTTGGATTTTTCTAACATAAATATGTAATAAAATTACATATTTATGCCTTTTTCACACCAGCTTATTATTTTTACAATTATGCATAAATCAGTCCAATTCGACTGCTTTCTTACTTAATATAAGACCGGAATGCGATCAAATGCCCGTTTAAGACACGGAAATGGATTGAAAATAATGGTCATTTCTGGCCATTATCATCTTTATCATGCATGTCAAAAGTTGGAATATTATATTCAACCACGGCAAGTGATAGTGGTAGCTTCGGTTGATATAGTAAAAATTATGATGAATGATCCCATCAGTAGCCGAAGGATGGCCAAGTGGGCCATGAAGTTAAATGCATATGACTTGAAATATCAGCCACTTAGGGCTATGAAAGGGCAAATTATAGCCGATTTTTTGGCCGATCATGTAATGCTCCTGATAATGGCCAAAATTGACCATTATTTTCAATCTATTTCCGTGTCTAATACGGACATTTGATCGCATTCCGGTCTTATTTAAATAAGAAAGCAGTTGAATTTAACAGATTTATGCAAGTTTGTATAAATAATAAGCTGGTGTTGAAAAATACAAAAATACTGTTATTTTTATTAAATTTATGTTAAAAAATCCAAAAACATGATAAAAATATTAAAAATCCCACACTTGATAAATTTGGTTTGGTAATATCTGTTCGGTGGAACACGTATCCATTAAACAGAACACAAACAAAATAATCAAGTGGAATAAATATCCTTATTTTATACTTTGATGTATATATTTTTAGTTTTTTATGCTTATTCATTTTTATTTATGTTTTCTGCTATAATTTAAATATTAGGTCCACTAATCGCTCTTAATTTTAATTAAATTGCAGGTAATTTAATTTAATTGGTCCAAAAAGTGTTAATCCAACCCAGCAAATTGGCCAACTCCAAGCCCAATCACATTTTCAGTCCAAAAACTGTAAGCCCAACTCCACACTAGCCCATTACATTAATTCAGGCCCAAAACAAACTCCAAAGCCCAACCCTAATCCAAACCCAAACACTAACCCTAACCCCTGCCCTAGCCGCCACCGCCGGCGGCGCCGCCGCCGCCGGCCACCACCTCGCACCACCAGTGCCACCACCTCTCCAACCACCATTTCCAAAATTCCGGCCAAACTCATCCTCCAATTCCACCACCATTTCCATCTCCTCCGCCCTCTCTCCTCCTCCGCCAACACCACTCCGGCAGCACCCCTTCTCCAAATCCGCCAGTCGCCTACACCATTTCCGATGAAGCTCCTCCATCTCCGCCGCTTCTTCGCCTCAACAGATTCGCCATCGCCGCCTCTCGCCTCCAATAGCAGCAGCCCTCTCCACCTCCGACTGCCTCACCGCCGCCGCTCCATCACCGCCCGCCTCCATTTCCCTCGAGCTCGGCCGGCCGCCGCCTCCGTCGCCGCCATCTCCAAACCCCAACACTCAATTGGGAGTGAGACAGAACCAAGGAAAGAACAACGAAAATGGAAGAAGAAGAAAAAGAAAACTGGAAACAAGAAAATGAAGAAGAAGGAATGGGGAAAGAGAAAGAAAGAACGAAAATGGTGGAAGGAGGGAAGAAAGAGAGATGGGAGAAAGAAAATAAATGAGGAAAGAGAAAAGAGAAAAGAAAAAGAGAGATAAATTTTATCCGGACCTGGAGACCCCGGTCGCTAAACAGACCCCGGTCGCTAAACAAATCCGGGTCGAGATGCCATGTATAGCGACACGGAGCTTAGGGACAGGGAAAATGCTTAAGGACTGGGGATGTTTAGAGACACAAAATCCGTGTCGCTAAACAAACCTCGGGTCGCTATACCATGTTCCGCGACCGGGTGCTTCGCGACAGGAAAATTGCTTCGCGACTGTGAGAGAGGAAGCCCCGGTCTCTAAACAATGTTCCGCGACACAGAAAATGGAACGCGACCGCGACCAGGACAGAGAGAAAATAAAAGGCAGACAAGGTCACGTGCACACCACATCCCTTCCAATTTGATTTTTTCCCACATGCTTAATTCGTTGGAAGCTCCTGGGACCTTAGCTCCCGCAGCACAAGAAATTTCGTCCTTTTCCCCTGGACTCGAGCTCCCGCCCCCTCATGTGCGTCATCCTGGAGCTAAAAAGTGTGTCCTAAATCAGATTTTGTTCACAATTGTTTAGCGACTGGGTGGGCCTTGAATGGGCCTAGGGCTTAATTCTTCTACTCTATAAATATATCCTCCCACCCCCGGTGAACAGTAGCTACACACCCATTTCTTAGATTTTTCTTTACTGTTCTTCTTGGAGGCACCCAAGGTGCTCTCCAAAATTAATTGTAATGTAGATGGCTTCAATGTCATGTAATTTTTAATTTCTGTTTTGGTTTCTTAGTTTTAGTCAATAAATGGGTTTCTAGTAGTGTAGCCACTTTTTATATTTATTTGCATTTTCAGTTTGTAGTTTTGGGTTTGAACATTCAACTAATGGGTGTGATTAAACCATATTTTGGTTTTTGATGTTATATGATAAAATGTTTCACAAAAATTTGCTATGGATCATTTCCATAATATTTATTGTTTTATTTTTGCATTTTTGGTCACTTGACCATTTTTATTATTTTTAGTAAGGTTTAATGCTTTATTAGATCTAATAAATGCATAAACACCTATATTTATCCTTTGATAGACTTAGTGTATGTTTTATTTTTACTTTTGGGTTGCTAGTTTGGTTTAGGTTTGCTGTTGCCACTAGTGCTAGTTTTTGTCATTTGTATTATTTATTATTCTGTTCTTGCTCTCTTTAGTTTTTAGGTAGTATTTTTTTATTTTGTTTTATTATTTTATTTTCATTTTTAACACATTAGATCTAGAGAGGGATGATATTTGAGTGTTTATGCATATCTAAAAAATTGCATTTCTCTTATATTGTATTGCATCACGTTGTAACCCAACGGGTTGCAACGTAATTTTCCCGTTGTGATCCCACGGATCACAACGCACTTCCATGCAATGCAAGTTAAGGCATCATGCTGCCAAAATTTTGTAAAAATTTTTAAATCCCTCTGTCGCGGAACCCCCTGTCGCGCACCCACGGTCCGCGACACACTCTGTGGTTAGCGACCGAGGACCTAAAAAAAAAACCTTGCAATTTTATTCTGGAAGGGCTCTGGTCGCGGACCCACGGTCCGCGACACACCCCTCATTCCGCGACCAGGAATTATGCCCTTGTTGGATTTTCAAACATTGTGTCGCTAAACCTCGGTCGCGGTCCCTGGCCTAGCGACACGGATTTTTGTTTAGCGACACAACAACCCTAATTTTCAAAAAATATTCCATTTCTCTTATTTCCACCTCTTTGTCGCGAAACCCCTGTCGCGGACCCGTCCGCGACACAAACTCTGTTCCGCGACAGGCTTGGCACCTTTTTGCCAAATTTTTATTCTCCATCTCAACCCGTTAATTAATTGAACCTTTATATTAATATTTTGAGGTTGAAATCCAATGATCTCAACCCATGATTAATTTGATATAAAGAGCTTTGTTCAATTTCCATTAAAATATTCTTCTACAAAAATTAAACTCTAATGATCTAAGTATATAATCCGGACTGTAATTAATTAATTATGGAATGAGTGATTATTTAGACATAAAGAGTAATTATGGGATAATTTCCATACCCTTGCATGAGAAACCAATGTCTCTCATACAAGATGGACCAAAAATATTTTTCTTTTATTTATTTTGTCTTTACCCGTGTTGTGTGAAACAGCTAGTAAGAGATATAACAGACTAATGTGGGTGGGTATTCCCACACGGATAAACTAGCTCGTGGTCTGTATATTAATTACTAGATGTTATTTTGCATGGTCCGGATAGTGGTCGGTGGAAGCCTTGGCGGTTCGTCTATCCGGGATTATAATAGCTGCTCAGCTGACTCCTACCGGATACAATTTTATTTTCTTTATCTTAATTTCAAACCTGAATTCAAGTTGCAGTATTATTAAATGATGTCGACCAACATTATTTGAGAATTATTACAGCAAGAAAATATGTGGGTTTTTCTTCCATTCACAGACAAAAGGGAGCTGAATGACGGTGGTCACCGTCACTTGGAATTCCTTTCTGTCTAAAAATCATTCCATCCAAATGAGAGGGAAATTGGACAGCAGATGTTTGCAGTTCACCCAATCGTTTTGCCATTTTTTTAGCCAAAATAAATTCTTCTCATCTCCGGCTATTTCATCTCTGTGTATTAACTTCTGTCTAAACCCGCCTTATATTTTGGGTTATTTAATTTTACACTCCTTTATAAATTTATGCATGATATTATTATGTAGATATTGTGGTCAATATTACTTTGGGATCCTTCCCTTGGACACAAGAGTCTTGATTTTAATCAGATGTCTCACAATAAATTTCCAACAAAAATTCATTTATAAAATCCGGATCTGAGTAAGGTATAAATTCCACAGTTATGACTGATTCATATCCGACTGGGGGTTGATTTTGGGAAATTAGAAGCTGAGTCAGCGATTAGGTCTCACCTAGACTGAAAGGGTCTGTGTTCTTATTGAGAGTCTAGTACCTGTATAGGGAATGATTTTCAAAATCTATTATTTTCCAAAATTGCTGTGTATTGGGAATTTAGTCTTAACTATCACACCGAGATGGGATCCACTTGGATTCAAATACAGTGTGTTAGATAATTCTAGAGGAACAATACATAGGCCTTGGTTATTTTCTAAGGTAGGGTTGAGTTCCTTTCAACTGTTATCCTCTTCTGCCAATGCCTATTTTTGAGTCCTGAGTGAGTGCATCCGGAACAAACTAATTCATTAGTTCGTTTCATTAGTTTGTATCTCATAATCACCCGGAAAGAAGTGAACACTGCGAGCGGTTCACCGAGAGCCGGGAATTCTTGATCCACACCCGGTCATTCTGACTGGGGACTTCCTTTTACTACCAAGGTCAGACTTTCGAAAACCTCCGAGTGATAGGATTTTAAATGCTTTCTTTACCGCTTTCTTTTAACTGCTTTCTTTAGAGGTCACTCGGTTGTATTGAGAGTTGTGTAACTGCTACTAGGACTGATAGTTAAGGGATAGTTCAGGGCTTGATTAGAATCTTCGGGTGTGACATGGGGGAATGATAGCGGTACTTGCCACTTCAATAAATGATTTGTCAGGTGTTGCTTGTCCACCACAGATGAATAACATGCCTCCACACGGCCGTGTGAGGGCAGTTGTGAGTCTGTGGTATCTTAGATTTTGCTGTCTTAAGGCATGTAAATCCTTACTGTAAGTACCTGTCTATTAAAGAGAACATGGTATAGGAAGCATGAGAGTTAGCTATCTGAAAGGATTATCCCAAGCTAAGATCTCTGTAATTAAAATGGAAGTTTAATTGTGTTTCATCTGAATCTTGTCCAACTTTTATTATTTTCTTCCTGTCCCTTCTGTCTCATTTTAAATATGCTTTCTTAGAATAATTTTAAATCTGCTTTCTTAGAATAATCTTATTGCTTTCTTAGATTAAATTTAATTCGCTTTGTAGAATAATTTTATCTGCTGTATTTTAATTGCTTTCATAACTTAGTTTAAATTCTGTCAAGTAGTTGATAATCAAACACAAACTTGAATTGAGTAACCGAGTGGAAAATCTTAGTAAACGATGTGGGCCCTGCTTCTATCGCACATCCTCCAGTGAACGATCCGGTACTTACTATAAATTACTGCAATTTTTGACTCCGTGCGCTTTCGGGGGCACATCTTAACACGAGTAAATAAAAACGTGACAACCTATAAATATATCCCTAATCCTAACTCCGCCACCATAAATTGGTTTCATTAAATAAAAGTGAAAACCTGGATTATTGATTTTCAGAAAATACTCATGTAGTGGGAACTTGTCAAAAGTTTCATGGCAAGGATCTTCAAGGCAGGAAATTGTCAAAATTTTCATGCCGGGGAGGTCCACAGTGCCGTTTGAAATCAAAAGTTTCTCACATGAGTAATAAAAAGTGTAATATATCCTTAAACCCCTTCCCATGAATCATAACTCTTTTCATTTAATAAATTCAATCATGATTTATTTTATAAAAACACTCGTGTTAGTGAAACTTGTCAAAAGTTTCAGCTCCCAGTATCCGAGGGCATCGGGGATCAAGTTCGGTCGAAAGAAATAAATGAAGAAGGAATTGTATATCTGAAACCATGGATAATGATGTTTGATGGCTCGAAAGCCGCTTCAGGAGTTGGAGCAGGATTTACTCTACATACACCGGAGGGCAAGGTATACAAGTATTTCGTGCAGTTACCGAAATCTTATACGAATAGCCAAGCTGAATATAAGGCGTTAATCTCGGGATTACGACGACTTATAGAAGAAGGAATAAGAGCTATCGTAATCAGAGGAGATTCACAAGTGGTTATTCAACAGCTGTTAGGAGATTTTTCGGTCAAAAGTTCCCAATTAATTGGGTTGTACGAAGAAGCAATCGGTTTGTTAGAAAAATTCGACGAGGTATACATCGAATACATTCCAAGGGAGAAAAATGAATTAGCTAACGAATTGGCTCAGCATGCAGCTAGGTATCGGCTGATGCCGATAGCGGGAAATTTGGAAATATATTTGGCCGAAACTGAAAAGGCCGAATGGATAAGAAAGATAGCGCAGACCTTGGAAAATCCATCCGGAGCCAGTCGAGTCGAGAAGCAGAAAGTGATGGATTATACAGTGATAGGAGGGTTACTCTTTAAGCGAGCCATTGATGGAGTGTTACTCAGATGCGTCGGAGAAGAGGATGCTAAAAGAGTAATGGGAGATGTCCATGAAGGAACATGCGGCGCGCATCGTGCAGGAAAATCGATGAAATGGAGTATTATTCGGCTGGGATATTATTGGCCGAATATGGGAATTGATTGTGAGAAATATGCCAAAGGATGCCGCGAATGTCAGAAGCATGGGCCGATTCAAAAGCTACCGACCGAAGAGATGCACATAATGATTAAGCCATGGCCATTTCGGGAGTGGGCTATGGATATAATTAGGAAGATTTATCCTTCTTCATCAAAAAGGCTTGAGTTTGTGCTAGTGGCAACGGACTATTTTACGAAATGGGCCGAAGCTCAGGCTTATGTCAGCATTTCGCAAGAAGAAGTGATCGAATTCATTAAGAGACAGTTGATATATAGATTTGGAATTCCACAAACGATTCTAACAGACAGAGGAACTGTATTTGTGTAATACCCAAGAATTTTCCAACATAAAATAATACAATAATTAAATAAATAAACAATAAATACAATAAATAAAATAAATAAATAAATCCAGCAAATAAATAAATAAATAAAGATAAGGAAATGAGAAATGAGATTTAACTTAAAAAGGAATTAAAGGAATTTAATTACATAAAAAGAATTATTAAAGGTAAGTAAATTGTACACCGAAACCCGACACTAATGAACTCGAGGATTCGAGTCCAAACATCCAATTAGACCCGAGTAAAAATTTAGAGAGAAAGTAGAAACCCGAAGATACCCCGGAAATCGGAATTCGGGAGCATAGAGGGATAGAAATCCGAAAGAGAGGAGGAAAGGCACGACGGATCGCACGACCCGCCCGGACCAAAGTCCAGGCGAAGTTGGCGCGGTGGCCATGCGGTCCATAGGCATTGGGCGCGCCACGACCGCGCCACGCGACAGATTCGCCCGTTGCGTGAATCTCTCGCCCGAACGCGGATTTTTCGACTTTCGGTTAAACATCTCTCGACCCAAGACCCTTAGGGTCAGATCTTGGACGCCCTAGGTCTTAGTTATCTATAAATAAGACCTCCTAGGAGCTCCGAATACTTTTACAAAACCCTACAACTTTCTACACATTCGAAGCCCTAAATCCGGAGTCGTCGGAGGCATGAAACTGATGGGTAATTTTCACTACTCATATTTTACCACAAGCGGATGGTTGTCATCAAGTAATAAAAACCGGTGAATACCGGGTCGAACCCAAGGGAATTCAGAATATTATTTCATTCTGGAGAAAACTTAGTCATTTTAAGTTCATTAATAATATATTTTATATTTTGAAAAGAGTTTGTTTAATTCTAATGGTGATTAAATTAAAATGATAGCATTAAATTTAAAATAAAGCAAGTTAAAATTTAAAATAATAAAATAAAAATAAGATATATGCTTGTAATGATTTAGAACATGCCATCTTTATATAAAAGTGAAATTGCATAATGATTTAGCATTTCCCAATGTCTAAAAAGATCAATTTCAACAGATTTAATGATTTTATAAAGATTAAATATATGCCAATTTCCTAATTTTCATAATTTGTAAAAACAGACTTCATGGAAACTGATTAAATTATCTAACATTCTGCAATCATCAGTCTAGGCATAAATTTGAGTCTTTCCCAAGCATACAAATTTTCCTATTGTGATCATACGATACATTTCATTTCCCAAATCAGCGTGTACATGCCAGAATCTATTTTAATATGATTTATTCCCAAGACCGGTACAAAAATCTAATTTCCACTTTTTATCTCCCGATTTAGCAAAGCAGAAATCAAACAGATTAGATTCTAACATTTAATTATGCAGAATAGTGTAAATAATCTAACAATTATGGTAAAATATTGATAAAACATGGTAAAATGGATTTTAATACTAAATTTAGAATCTAAGCAGATTAGGATATTGCCAGATTTAATTTAAGCAGATTGGAACAGATTGATCGATCAGTCCAGATTAGCATATTAAACATACAGATTTCAAAATTCTTCGCTAAAACATAATTATCGATCATTCCCAGGCATCTAATACATAATCCTAATCAGATTCTAACAATTCTTGCAGATAAACCCAGATTACATAATTAAAACATCGACATTTATTATACTTCCATAAAAGATAAATTCGTACTTCAAAGTGATCTGAACTCCCGTTCTAGAACACTTCTAACACGAATAATACAGAAATCCATTTACAAACATGAAAACAGTAGGAAATTATGTTTAAAAGCAAATCCTAAACATTACAAAGCGAGAAAAAGAAAGGCAACACCTAGAATGCGAAGAACACAGTCAGAGAAGACGCTCCGATCACTTTCTCCGGCATGGTTTGGTGTTTTCGATCTTCTTCTCCAAAGTTGCAGAGTCCTCCAGAGAGTTTTTTGGTCGAATTATGAGTCTGCCCGACGAAAATGAGGAAGAAACGGGCTTTAAAACCGTGTTCGGGAGGTTAGAAAACCTCCAAACCGCGACTGTGGCGCCCAAAACGGCGCTCGGAAGGGGTTTTAGGCGCCACCAAGAAGAGTCGGCGCATCCTGACGATTTTCCATAATTTCAGCAAATGGCGCATAAAACGGCGCTCCAAGGACATTTTATGCGCCGCCAAGAAGGTGCGGTGCATTCTGACAATTTCCTAAAATTTACCATGCGGTGCAAAAAGTGGCGCTGAAAGGTGTTTTTATGCACCGCCAAGAAGGTGCGGTGCATTCTGAAGCTTTTTCACCTCTGAAATTTTTCTAAGTGTTGAAGCGGTGCCTGATGCGGTGCTCGGAAGGCAGTTTAGGCTCCGCCATGCCTGTGCGGTGCATTCTGGGAAGATTTCAACTTTTTTTTTCTTTCTTTTTTTTTTAAAGTCTAAATCTTGGCACATATCACATTAGATATTCCTTATTTTCCAAAATAAAGCTTCCGAACATCGCTCTTCATCATTTAAATGCCTGAAACAACATTGCAATGCATTAGGTTTGCCAAAGTCTTATTAAAAACACATAAAAACATGGTAAATTTAACCTAAATAAGCCAAATCTAACCATGATCACTTGAAAAATAAAAACACATGAAATACACCTAAAAGTGCAATGAATTAAGGTAAAATGCACTCATTTTGGACATATTTTAGTACAATTTAAGCTCATTTAAATGTGGTTTCACAGGGTGCATCAACATCCTCACACTTAAATATTGCTCGTCCCTTGAGCAATGAAATTAATTAACACATCAACATGCCAATCAAGATAATAAGGATTAAGTCACTATAGTTCTGCCAAATCATAGATTTCAACAACGCAATGAGCTAAAAGGGTTCAAAGTTTAATGTGCTAGAACAAGGTAAATTGTCATGCATCAGCTGTCAAAACCAGATATCCAAAGCACTTACAGTACAAAAGGCGGATCAATCACACATAGCAACTCGAAATGGGAGAGTGAATAATGTAAATATGCTTTTCTATTCTCGTCTTCAAATATGCTCAATTAATGACTCGGTTTCACAATTATTCTAGACACTTTGGCTGAGTTGTAGACGGTTGAATTCCAAAAGCTACTCATGTCTAAGAATACGTGCCAGTCATATAGCCAAGAGTTTATAATTATTCTGTTTAATACCCCTTTATTCGGATTTTTTTTTTTACTCTTGCATTTTTTTTTCATTTATTTTTGCAAGATTTAATCTAATGTTTTTTTTTTAAATATATAGGGGTTTTACTCTGACTTTATTTGTAACTAAGCATTTAAGGAGACATGGAACGAGCATATTCTTATATAAATAATGATGACTCTTCACATAACAAGTAAACCAGTCTAATTAATCAAAAAACTTTCTGCAAGGTAAGTAGAATCGCCACCAAAGTTCGAACAACTAGCATGACAATTTAACAAAGTCTAGGACTTTAAACTAAGAATCATGATGCTCATTAAGTTGTAAAATCGGATCTAAGCAGAACAGTTAGACTTATTCAGATTTCTCTTAAGATTGGCTGTGATGTGTTAATTCAAATAATAGCACACTGTGAAAACACAATTTAATCTAAAATATTTAACATATCCAACCTAAAGCATTTACCATATTTATTCTAAAGCATAGGGAAATATTAAAAACATAACTAAGCTCTTACAAATTTATTCCATGCAATTTAGTAAACATAAAACATGAAAAGATCACACCTGGAATGTTTGGGGCTTTGAATTTCACTTCATCATTACGGCTGTCATCATGCTCCTTTGTTGGCATATCTGCTTCTAATATGTATATATTGCAATTACTCAAGAAAGTATGATTGTTAGTGCATATGAGAATTCCAAAGTAATCAGATCATAAAACACCATCCATAACTCAAATTATAACATTTAACGGCAATTTCCAACAACTTTAATAAGTATGGACAGATTTGATAGATAATAAATTTCAGAATTCACCAAAAGCAAAACATCATAAGTTCTAGAGCAGAATTTACAGCAAAATGCCAACAGCTATAGCAAAATATACCCTAATTCTTTATGATAACTCAACCCTGTATGATGTATTAAATAAATTGTTTATGCATTGAATAAATTAAATGGACCTGTTGATGAAGAATTTTGAAAATGTGATCAAAATAGAAACTCCTCCATCCTCACACTTAAACTGAACTACCAGTTTAGTTTAAGTGCATAATGAAAGATTTAAAATGTGGGATTAAAACTTTTTAATTTCAAAAATAAGAATATAGCATGCATTTAAAAAGTTAGACTGAATTAGATCATACTTTTTTAAATAGATAAAAATTTTCAGCTTTTTTTTAATATGATCTATACATCATAATTTATTGATTTTAATGCCTGCATTGTGTAAAATGATAAAGATTCGACACTTCAACAACATTAATCCCGCTTCTTTCATCAATTATCATGGTTATTTACTTTCCTGTTATCAAATCAACAGCTCACAACATTCCAGTTTAACATGATTCAAGTAAGAGCTATTTTATTAGAATTAAAAACATGCATAAACATAACTTAAATATAAATATAAACTTAACCACATGCTCACCATATTAAATACAAATAAAACACCTAAGTAGTGCATAGCAGAACAAACCAATATTCATAGCAAAAACATCCAACCAAGTAACAAAGGTATTTCTTATACATTATTTGTGGAACCTGGTTACACGAAAACTTTGGGTTAGTGATAAATATATGTATTCCTCGCCATCCTCACACTTAAGTTTAAACCAAAAGTTTAACTTAAGTGCATTGTATAAAGCAAACATATATCAACCTAGAATGTGGGATCTAAACAACACCAATATATTTTATTTTACAAGCTATAAGTTCTAAGTCTCTTACAAATTCAAGAAAATTACTTTTTAGAACTTAAAACTTATTAAAAAGAACACATTTTTAAGCTATAAAAACTCCATTTTTGTTAAAAATTTCAGATTTAATGCTTAAAGCTAACCAAATTAGCAAACTAGTTCTTATTAATGATTCGAAATAATGATCAAGAACTTTTAGTTTATTGTTTTAAATAACATAAGTTTGCCTTTTTAGTTAAAAATTCATAGAATGAGTTTTTATAATAGAAATGTTTTTTTTTTCATAAATTAGAAAAACATGAAGTTTCAAGCTTTAATGTTACCAAAATTTATTAATGTAGATTAAAACAACATGGTTAACAATATTCATAGATCAATTTAAAAGAATAAACATATTATTTTAATCCATTTTTATAAGAAAAATTCATATTTCAGATACTGTAATAATTTTATCCCACATTCTATATAACCCAAAATTTAATTAACAACACAAATACTAACAATAACACATACCAAATCACAAAATTGGATGAATTATTGAACTAGGATAGCTATACTTACCTCAAATTGAAGCTTTGAAGCACTTTAACAAGAAATCCCCAAATTTGAGAAGCTAGGGTTCTTGAGCCTCAATTTCAGCTTCAATTATCGAGTACATTTCAGCTTCTACTTTCACCACATAACATTTACTACTTAATTATTAAATTAGAAATATGGTGGGGCATATTTTATTAACAAAATTAAAGACCTAAACAATTAAGCATAACGTGACATATAAAATCGAAATAAAAACATGCATAAACCATAAATATGATAATAAAGACAAACAAAAACAGATTATTATTATTTTATTTTTATTATTATTTTTTATTTTTATTTTTATTTTATTATTATTATTATTATTATTATTTTTTGAACTGTGGTGGACAGGAAATTGAGGATGATGACTGCGGTTGTGAGATTCAATAGAGAGGGGACTGTGAAAGATAGAACAGGAAGGAGATGACTATTTTATTTTATTATTATTATTATTATTATTATTATTATTATTATTATTATTATTATTATTATTATTATTATTTTTTTAAGGTTTACATTAAATGGGTAGGTTTTTAAGCCCAATTAGAAGATCTATGATTAAATTTGAGCTAATTGGAGATGAATTAGAATGGACTTTTGTAAAAATTCAAGTTTGGCACAAACCCAACGATTCCATTTAATACTACATGTGGTGCTCAAACAAGTTTTTACGCATTATTAGTATGAATGAAACCCAAAATGCCTTGTTTGTGCTACTTTCGGTGCTTAACTGAGTTTTTTGAAAACCATTTACGAAGAGTGGCATCTAAAACTCAGTATTTGTACAGACTTTGTAGCAAAAATACATTGCGTGATTTGTTTAAATGAAACCTAATATTGCATCCATATTCCTATTCATCTGTTTAGTAAAACTACCCTAATTAGTTCTAATCATCCCCTATAAATATCTATGAAATTTTGTTCGTTTTCGTCAACCCCTCTATCAATTTATTTCAGCCTTTCTCCTATTCTACTTAAATCACCACAAAAGTCTTTCAGTTATGGATCACTCTAATTCTTAAGAGTCACTCCAAAATTACATATAGTGAAAATCATGCAAGAATCATTTTTTTTATAGTTAGTAAGACATATAAACTAAAATAAACGAAAATCAAACATATTAAGAAAAAGATACAAATAACTATTGCTAAGCATGCAAAGGCAGTATGCGAATTCCCTTTCCTAATTAGCTTTAATTTCAAAGACAAATGCACAATTTTCTAAATTAAAGCTCTAAATGGTGGGTGCAATGATCCTGACATTCATGAGTTATAACGTCAAATTGCACATCTTTATACAACTATTTAAATAAAGGCAATGCAATCATAAGAAAATTATTGATTAACATTCTAATATATCAGCATTCCCTCAAAAAAAACTCATTAAAGTTGTAATGTTGTCAAGAGGTGGAATTTAATCTCAAATATTCTAGCATCTAATATCAACACTTGATGTAATGCATTTAATTAAAAGTAATCTAATTTATTGAGAAATACGTACCTCAAGTGTGTTGCTAATACCTTTAAATGAAGTGTAGGTGGCTTTTCAATCGATGCTATCCACTTGAAATCCTCAATTATATATGCTGCATACAACTCGCCGCCATCCTCACACTTGTTCTCTTGCAAATCTTCCTCTTTTTAGATGAGAAACCCAATATTCTTTCAAATTTCAGGATCACACACTGATTTAGCTCGATGCCCTTGCACGACATAGAATAGCAAAAAGTTATAACAATATTTAAAAAGTAGAAATAATATAAATATATTTAAATAAACTTAAAACAACATAATTTTCACAATAATTCCCCGGCAACGGCGCCAAAAACTTGATGGGTAATTTTCACTACTCATATTTTACCACAAGCGGATGGTTGTCATCAAGTAATAAAAACCGGTGAATACCGGGTCGAACCCAAGGGAATTCAGAATATTATTTCATTCTGGAGAAAACTTAGTCATTTTAAGTTCATTAATAATATATTTTATATTTTGAAAAGAGTTTGTTTAATTCTAATGGTGATTAAATTAAAATGATAGCATTAAATTTAAAATAAAGCAAGTTAAAATTTAAAATAATAATATAAAAATAAGATATATGCTTGTAATGATTTAGAACATGCCATCTTTATATAAAAGTGAAATTGCATAATGATTTAGCATTTCCCAATGTCTAAAAAGATCAATTTCAACAGATTTAATGATTTTATAAAGATTAAATATATGCCAATTTCCTAATTTTCATAATTTGTAAAAACAGACTTCATGGAAACTGATTAAATTATCTAACATTCTGCAATCATCAGTCTAGGCATAAATTTGAGTCTTTCCCAAGCATACAAATTTTCCTATTGTGATCATACGACACATTTCATTTCCCAAATCAGCGTGTACATGCCAGAATCTATTTTAATATGATTTATTCCCAAGACCGGTACTAAAATCTAATTTCCACTTTTCATCTCCCGATTTAGCAAAGCAGAAATCAAACAGATTAGATTCTAACATTTAATTATGCAGAATAGTGTAAATAATCTAACAATTATGGTAAAATATTGATAAAACATGGTAAAATGGATTTTAATACTAAATTTAGAATCTAAGCAGATTAGGATATTGCCAGATTTAATTTAAGCAGATTGGAACAGATTGATCGATCAGTCCAGATTAGCATATTAAACATACAGATTTCAAAATTCTTCGCTAAAACATAATTATCAATCATTCCCAGGCATCTAATACATAATCCTAATCAGATTCTAACAATTCTTGCAGATAAACCCAGATTACATAATTAAAACATCGACATTTATTATACTTCCATAAAAGATAAATTCGTACTTCAAAGTGATTCTGAACTCCCGTTCTAGAACACTTCTAACACGAATAATACAGAAATCCATTTACAAACATGAAAACAGTAGGAAATTATGTTTAAAAGCAAATCCTAAACATTACAAAGCGAGAAAAAGAAAGGCAACACCTAGAATGCGAAGAACACAGTCAGAGAAGACGCTCCGATCACTTTCTCCGGCATGGTTTGGTGTTTTCGATCTTCTTCTCCAAAGTTGCAGAGTCCTCCTGAGAGTTTTTTGGTCGAATTATGAGTCTGCCCGACGAAAATGAGGAAGAAACGGGCTTTAAAACCGTGTTCGGGAGGTTAGAAAACCTCCAAACCGCGACTGTGGCGCCCAAAACGGCGCTCGGAAGGGGTTTTAGGCGCCACCAAGAAGAGTCGGCGCATCCTGACGATTTTCCATAATTTCAGCAAATGGCGCATAAAACGGCGCTCCAAGGGCATTTTATGCGCGCCGCCAAGAAGGTGCGGTGCATTCTGACAATTTCCTAAAATTTACCCTGCGGTGCAAAAAGTGGCGCTGAAAGGTGTTTTTATGCACCGCCAAGAAGGTGCGGTGCATTCTGAAGCTTTTTCACCTCTGAAATTTTTCTAAGTTTTGAAGCGGTGCCTGATGCGGTGCTCGGAAGGCAGTTTAGGCTCCGCCATGCCTGTGCGGTGCATTCTGGGAAGATTTCAACTTTTTTTTTTTTTTTTTTTTTAAGTCTGAATCTTGGCACATATCACATTAGATATTCCTTATTTTCCAAAATAAAGCTTCCGAACATCGCTCTTCATCATTTAAATGCCTGAAACAACATTGCAATGCATTAGGTTTGCCAAAGTCTTATTAAAAACACATAAAAACATGGTAAATTTAACCTAAATAAGCCAAATCTAACCATGATCACTTGAAAAATAAAAACACATGAAATACACCTAAAAGTGCAATGAATTAAGGTAAAATGCACTCATTTTGGACATATTTTAGTACAATTTAAGCTCATTTAAATGTGGTTTCACAGGGTGCATCAGAAACCAAGGCGAACACTGTTGGACGAAAATTCTAAGATCTCCATAGTCGTGGTAAGTCTCGATCCAATCCTTGTTCTATATACGATTCGAAAACGAATCCTAATCTTCTTCTTTTCTCTTGTACACCTGGTATTGGATCTAGATCGTAGAACCCGACGAACGGAGAGGAGAAACGGTGGACTGGAAGCCACGCCTCCGAAATAGACGATCCCGGACGTTCACAACTCTGTAAGTTAACGCTTACTTTGGTTTTGGGTTGTTAAAAGATTCGAACATATAGATCTAATGGAACCCGATCTAAAATCTGTCTACACCGGCGTAGCACTTTTATTGAATTTATTCGGACACCTTAAAACGTTGAAACGAGAAAACTTAAAACACAAAAAACATTCCTAAAACACTGATCTAGCTCTTGTAAAAATTTCATAATTTTTCATCGTGTTTCGATATCCGAAAACGATCGTAAACGAGCCTGCTTTAGATTTAGATCTTGAAACGATGATAGATTCTTTATTCGAACTTGTTGGTAATTTCTACCTTAGATCTAGACCGATCTAGGCTTGGAGTTGAACATAAGAGTTGTAGATCTATACGTTATGAATACCTCCATAAAATTTCAGAATCTTTCGTGAAGATTTTATATATGAAATCCACCCCAAACCGAACTGGTTTAAAATCGGATCTTGAAAACTGGACAGAACATAGATTCGAACTTGTTGACGTTTTTGACTAGAGTTCTAGGCCGAATTAGATCTTTAGCCGAAGATGAAAGTTGTAGATAATTGTTTTAAGATGCTCTCTGTAAAATTTCACCAAATTTAGAGTTCATTCGCTATGGTAGATCTCGAAACTTTTAAACTGCTGTGTGAAAACGCGGACAGATTTTTGATCTGACGAAAATTGACGTTGTTGACCTGTTTCAGTTTCTCGGATCGAAAAAGTTAAAACACAAAAGTTGTAGATCTCGACGTTTTGGAGTCAGTCGTGAAATTTCAGAATTTTTGAAATTAAATCTGATTTTAGACGAATTTTAGAGTAAACTGTGGTTGACCGAGTCAAAACTTGAAATCTTGTTGAAACGGTGAAATTAGCCTTTGAGGTTGAAACGGATAGAAATACTTTGAAATACGATACACGAAACGAGAAGATTAAAATATTGCGGGTTATGACTAAGCTAGATACTGTCAATGTTCTCTGCGGCTTGGGACATAAGAGCCCAAGTGTATATCTAGGTTGACGTAAGAGCCCTAGCGAAACACTGATCGTATGGCTAGCGGACGGATTAACTCTAATTAAAAGATCGACCATGATACTTGTGGACATAAGAGCCCAGGCGTAAGGCTGGCGGACATAAGAGCCCTAGCGGTGGTGATCTGTAAAAGAATCGAAACGAGACATCGATAAGGGAATCCAACTAAGTCCTTGATAATTTGTGCTTTTAAATTTATGGCAACTTATTTAATTACGTTGCAAGCTATATTGATGATCTTATGAATCTATGTCTTCTAAATTATGCGATTACATGAATTGTTTAAATTATGCACAGGTTTTCATTAAATTTAATTAAAGGCTTTGAAACCTCATAATCTTGTACGTGTTAACTTACTCAGCACGTAGTGCTAACCAAAACCATTACTTTTTTTTTCCTACAGAGTATGAAGAATATGCATCATCATATGCATGCTTGGGATATTCGGGGAAATATTATCTTCTTTTATTATTCTAGCCTTAGATATGAATTGCATGAACGGGCCTGTTTAACCCGTGATTAGGCCATGTTGGCCCTAAATTTAAATTCCGCTGCAATATATATGTAAATATTATTTTCCGCTGCAACTTTGATGTATTATTTTTAAATTATATATGAATGGGCTGTTTGAATATTTTAAATTCTGAGAAACCATAGCCTTGCATCTCTTTAGCAAGCTCGGAGAAACCGTGTCTTGCTAGGGAGGTGTGGCGTTGACATCCTGACCTGGGTGACCAAAAACCGGGGTGTTACAAGTTGGTATCAGAGACCGGATATTTTTAAGCTAGTATTTTTAAACTATTATTTTTAAACCATAATTATTTTTAAACTATTATTAATATTTTGACTATTATTTTAAATTTTAAAGTATTATTTCCATGGAGAAAATTTTTATTTTAAAACCCATGGGAAACATTTATATATAGTGCATAAATTATTTTTGGGGGGGGGGGGGGGGGAATCATCATTCGCATTTGCATATTGCATCTCTTTTATGTAGAGAACTTAGAATCTTTGCGAACTTTAACTTAGAATCTTTGCGAATTTGAACTTAGAATCTTGGCGAAGTTGAACCTAGAATCTTGGCGAAATTAACTCAGATCTCTTGTTACACCTATATAATCTTGAGGCATGACATCGAATTAGAAACGCTCACTAGAGACTGAACTTGCCGTAGTTCTAGATCTCATTCATCTATGCGCTCGCCTAAGCATAACAATCCTCGGCCTTAGCCATTCCTATCCTTGTACGAATTAGAAAATTTCCTTATGTGGAACAATAAAAATCAAGTTTTTATTAAAACAATATTTATTCCAAAAATCTTGTTTGGTTTCCCAAACAACAAATCCATTTCAAACGCACGACTCATTTAAACCTTGACCCGAACCTTCTTGAGAATAATGAATAGGCAGTTATGGGGACATAACTGAAGCCCTAAGGGGGAGAGGATGTGATACCCCGTAGAAATTTATTTTTCGGAGTTCGATTCGATAAGATGTATCCTAAATCATAAATAAACAAATTCAACTTGTTTTGAACTACGTTATGGCTTGATCCCTTCACAGGGTACGTAGGCAGCTTAGAAGTCTTAATTCTAAGTTCAGTCACAAAATAACAAAACAAACAAAACAAAAGACCTTAGCACGAGAAAGGCCGTAACACAACTTCGAGGACGAAGTTGATTCTTAAGGAGGGTAGACTGTAATACCCGAGAATTTTCCAACATAAAATAAAACAATAATTAAATAAATAAACAATAAATACAATAAATAAAATAAATAAATAAATCCAGCAAATAAATAAATAAATAAAGATAAGGAAATGAGAAATGAGATTTAACTTAAAAAGGAATTAAAGGAATTTAATTACATAAAAAAAATTATTAAAGGTAAGTAAATTGTAGACCGAAACCCGACACTAATGAACTCGAGGATTCGAGTCCAAACATCCAATTAGACCCTAGTAAAAATTTAGAGAGAAAGTAGAAACCCGAAGATACCCCGGAAATCGGAATTCGGGAGCATAGAGGGATAGAAATCCGAAAGAGAGGAGGAAAGGCACGACGGATCGCACGACCCGCCCGGACCGAAGTCCAAGCGAAGTCGGCGCGGTGGCCGCGCGGTCCATAGGCATTGGGCGCGCCACGACCGCGCCACGCGACAGATTCGCCCGTTGCGTGAATCTCTCGCCCGAACGCGGATTTTTCGACTTTCGGTTGAACATCTCTCGACCCAAGACCCTTAGGGTCAGATTTTGGACGCCCTAGGTCTTAGTTATCTATAAATAAGACCTCCTAGGAGCTCCGAATACTTTTACAAAACCCTACAACTTTCTACACATTCGAAACCCTAAATCCGGAGTCGTCGGAGGCACGAAACCAAGGCGAACACTGTTGGACGAAAATTTTAAGATCTTCATAGTCGTGGTAAGTCTCGATCCAATCCTTGTTCTATATACGATTCGAAAACGAATCCTAATCTTCTTCTTTTCTCTTCTACACCTGGTATTGGATCTAGATCGTAGAACCCGACGAACGGAGAGGAGAAACGGTGGACTGGAAGCCACGCCTCCAAAATAGATGATCCCGGACGTTCACAACTCTATAAGTTAACGCTTACTTTGGTTTTGGGTTGTTAAAAGATTCGAACATATAGATCTAATGGAACCCTATCTAAAATCTGTCTACACCGGCGCAGCACTTTTATTGAATTTATTCGGACCCCTTAAAACGTTCAAACGAGAGAACTTAAAACACGAAAAACATTCCTAAGACACTGATCTAGCTCTTGTAAAAATTTTATAATTTTTCATCGTGTTTCGATATCCGAAAACGATCGTAAACAAGCCTGCTTTAGATTTAGATCTTGAAACGATGATAGATTCTTTATTCGAACTTGTTGGTAATTTCTACCTTAGATCTAGACCGATCTAGGCTTGAATTTGAACATAAGAGTTGTAGATCTATACGTTATGAATACCTCCGTAAAATTTCAGAATCTTTCGTGAAGATTTGATATATGAAATCCACCCCAAACCGAACTGGTTTAAAATCGGATCTTGAAAACTGGACAGAACATAGATTCGAACTTGTTGACGTTTTTGACTAGAGTTCTAGGCCGAATTAGATCTTTAGCCGAACATGAAAGTTGTAGATAATTGTCTTAAGATGATCTCTGTAAAATTTCACCAAATTTAGAGTTCATGTGCTATGGTAAATCTCGAAACCTTTAAACTGCTGTGTGAAAATGTGGACAGATTTTTGATCTGACAAAAATTGACGTTGTTGACCTGTTTCGGTATCTCGGATCGAAAAAGATAAAACACGAAAGTTGTAGATCTCGACGTTTTGGAGTCATTCGTGAAATTTTGGAATTTTTGAAATTAAATCTGATTTTAGACAAATTTTAGAGTAAACTGTGGTTGACCGAGTCAAAACTTAAAATCTTGTTGAAACGGTGAAATTAGCCTTTGAGGTTGAAACGGATAGAAATACTTTGGAATACGATACACGAAACGAGAAGATTAAAATATTGCAGGTTATGACTAAGCTAGATACTGTCAATGTTCTCTGCGGCTTGGGACATAAGAGCCCAAGTGTATGTCTAGGTTGACGTAAGAGCCCTAGCGAAACACTGATCGTATGGCTAGCAGACGGATTAACTCTAATTAAAAGATCGACCATGATACCTGTGGACATAAGAGCCCAGGTGTAAGGCTGGCGGACATAAGAGCCCTAGCGGTGGTGATCTGTAAAAGAATCGAAACGAGACATCAATAAGGGAATCCAACTAAGTCCTTGATAATTTGTGCTTTTAAATTTATGGCAACTTATTTAATTACGTTGCAAGCTATATTGATGATCTTATGAATCCATGTCTTCTAAATTATGCGATTACATGAATTGTTTAAATTATGCACAGGTTTTCATTAAATTTAATTAAAGGCTTTGAAACCTCATAATCTTGTACGTGTTAACTTACTCAGCACGTAGTGCTGACCAAAACCATTACTTTCTTTTTCTTACAGAGTATGAAGAATATGCATCATCATATGCATGCATGGGATATTCGGGGAAATATTATCTTCTTTTATTATTCTAGCCTTAGATATGAATTGCATGAACGGGCCTGTTTAACCCGTGATTAGGCCATGTTGGCCCTAAATTTAATTTCTGCTGCAATATATATGTAAATATTATTTTCCGCTGCAACTTTGATGTATTATTTTTAAATTATATATGAATGGGCTGTTTGAATATTTTAAATTCTGAGAAACCATAGCCTTGCATCTCTTTAGCAAGCTCGGAGAAACCGTGTCTTGCTAGGGAGGTGTGGCGGTGACATCCCGACCTGGGTGACAAAAAACCGGGGTGTTACAATTTGTGGGAGAAAAAGTCAAGGCCTTTGTGAAAGAATATGGGATAAAGATTGTACATTCGTCACCTTATTATCCGCAAGGGAATGGACAGGCAGAGGCCACAAATAAGCAGTTGATAGGAATTATAAAGAAAATGATAGAAGATCAACCAAGAAAGTGGAATGAGAAGTTATCGGAAGCGTTATGGGCCTATCGAAATGCCAAAACTTCAGCCACTGGATTTACGCCATTTCGGCTGACTTATGGAATGGACGCAGTACTTCCAGCCGAAATAACAGTGCCGACTTTAAGAACAAGCCAAGCAGATTTAATGACGGCCGAACAATATGGTTGTGCGATGAAGAATGAATTATTGGAAGTTAATTCTGATCGGATGCAAGCTTTGGAGAATTTGCAGAGAAATAAAGATATTGTGGCCGACTGGTATAATAAACGAATCCGTGTGAAATGATTTGAAGTCGGCGATTTGGTTTGGAAAGTTATATGGCCACCTAAACAGAAGGATGGCCGATTAGGTAAGTGGAGCCCCAATTGGGAGGGGCCATTTATTGTTCAGACGAAATTACCGAATGGAGCATACATGTTGGTGGACGAAAATGGCGAACAGATGTCAAATCCAGTAAATGCAAGATATATGAAAAAATATTATCCATCAGCGTGGGATTAAACATTAAGTGAGGCGAAAAAGTAAAGATTTTATTGCGTAAACGAGCATTACAGAAACGGTACTACTTCGGCCGAAGACGGCGTCGATAGTCCGAAGTTACAATATACAAGGGAAACGTCCTGGGCTAAAACGGCTAGGAAGAAACGGAGGCCAGTGGGATCTGAAGTGGTAGATGTCCAACATTCATTCCCAAGCCCAAATTCTTCTGGCCGGCGAGAGAAGAGATGGCTGTGCCAATAAAGCCAACTCCCAGACCAGGAAGAAGAAAATTTTTTATTTGCTCCAGTAAGGACACCCCCTTTTTAGCATGGAAGATAGGGATGAAATTCGAGGGGTATGGCCTACGGAGCTGAAAAGATAGTTCGGTCCCATAGAAAGGCGCGATTATTATTCGACCGCCCAAAACTTTGGGACCGATATTAGTAGGATTACGACAGGTCACATTAATAGGAAAAAATAGAGCAGAGCTCGAATATGACCGTCGGAATACATGTTAAGAAAAGTGTTGAAAGTTCCTAACTCATATGAGGGTAATGGTAAAAGGGTTAGCTGAACTCGCGCTGCATATAAGGAGGGTTTTCGGATTATAAGTAAAGGATCAACCAAAGAGTCAGCAGGCCAAGGAGGCCAGGGAGGAGAAGAGATTAAAAGCATCAAGGTATTCATGATTGGTATTTGCGAGATTATGAGATGAGAAGAAAAGAAGAGTTGGTATTTATAGAGAGAAATGAAGAGGATGTCATTTATGGCAAAAAAAAAATAGAAACGTAAAGAGAAAAGCATTAGTCACGGATGAGACGTTTCAAGAATCCCAATAAAGCTGCAGAAAATAGTATTATATCAGGGAATATCCCTGAGAACACGGAAAGAAACAGACGAAACAAATCCACAAAAGACAAATATTTGATAATAGGCCGATCGAGTATACAAGAGGGATCGGCCGAAATAAGAGTCAGGAACATGATAAGGGGGGTGTAATTACATTAGAGAAACAATAACAACAAAGGTCAATCTCCACTCAAATCATAAGCAATGTCTTCGCCGAAATCACTGGTAAGGGGAGCGGCCGAATTACGAATAGAAGTCGGATTCAATACTGATTGAAACTCCTGATACGATCGAGCTTCAGCTTCGGCCGAAACCAGAGGATGATCGGGTTGGGACAAGAAAAGCTGGTCGGAAGTGTCTTGGAAAGGATCACACTGAGCATCTAAGAAGAGAAATCAAAAGAGAAGGGAGACATAATCATCGTATATCATCAAGGCCAAAAGAACAAATTAAATATTACCGGAATTCCTTGGATTATCCCCTGAAGGAGGATTGACGACAAGGTTATCGGAAACCGTCGAAGTATTCGGCACAGGAGGAAGTTGAACCGCGACAGAACGAATTTGATCAAGCGCCTCCTGAGTGTTCGACCACAAACCACGAAAAACACCAAGGACATTGTCACTAAAGGACAACCTCAAAGTAAGATAGTCCGTTTTCTCTTTGAGACTAACGAGTTTATCCCTCGGAGCCTGAGCAGATTTATGAAGCTGCTTTACAAGTCCTTGTAAATGAGCCGATTCTTGGTCAACTTCGGCTAAGGCATTCTTCACACCTTGCGCCACATGTTGAAGTCGGCTGATTTCTGAGTCAATGGTGGAGAGACGATTCAAATAGTCGGATCTGAGGCCATCATTGGCCGATAACTTATTCATATAAGAATAATAATCAGAAGCATGCTTGTCAAATTCCACCCTGTGAAGGGTAAGAGAAGCCTGCTCGTCTTCAAGTGTTCTGCGAGTAGCCAAGAGACTCGGAAGTTCCAAGTCTATCCGTAAGAGGCATGTGAACATTGCCTCGACAATATCTGATAGACCAGAAACCAGAAGATCTTGAGAAAAGGCCTGCCTAATGTATGACAGAAGCAAAAGGATGGGCTTGGTTTGGACGGAGAAGGCATCGGACTGTTCAGAAATCAAGTATTCTAGCTTATCCAAGCAGGCTTTGAAAGAATGAGGGAATTCTGATGAAGAGGAAACAGATGAAAGGGAAAAGAAGTCATCCAGAATATTCCTATCCGGAAAAGGGGAAGGAGGATTAACGTTACCAACAGCTAATCCTTCCAGCCGAGTATGGGAGGGGTTAGGAATAGAGGCGATAGAAGAAGAGGGAAAGGCAACTGCTAGAGAAGTAGTCGAACTGGTGTAACACCCGAGGAAAAACAAATTCAAATTGTTTTGAACTACGTCATGACTTGATCCCTTCACAGGGTACGTAGGCAGCTTAGAACTAATTTCTAAGTTCAGTCACGAAATAAATCACAAAATACATCACGAATTAGACCACAAGGACGATAGGGAATGTTGAAACCAATTTAGACTAGGCTAAGTAGGACCCGGAAACGTTGCGAGCGATAAGCCGGACTCGTAACAAGATTAAGGAGAAGATCCCGCGACGAAGACGCCCCAGGGAATCGAGCTAACACGTAGAAAACCGATAGGGGAAAGCGAGGGAAGACCCGACGGAACACGCGGAGCCGAACCAGCCGGTCCGGCCGGCCCGCGCTGTCCGCGCGCCGCCGCGCGGCCACCGCGCGGCCAAAGGCGTCGCGACGCCAGACCTGGCACGCGTGCTCCGCGCGGACAAAAGCTTAGGTGCGCGCCACCAGCGCGCCAGAGGTGCTGAAAGTGCAAACTTTCCTTCCATGGCGATTTTCTTGCCAAAAACCACACCCCTAACCATGGCAATCGGATCTCAGCCTTGGGGAAGGTTTAAGAATACCCTAGGGGCGCCACAAACCCTAGGTTTTCAGTAAACATTCAGCCTCCACTCTCAAAACTCCTCTCCAAGTCGAAACCTCTCCGAACTCACTTTCCGGCAAGAATTCCGGCGACGACGGGACGACCGGGACAAGCCCCTGCCCTCTAGACTCTTGGTAAGCCATTGTGCAATGTTTCAATTCGTCCATAGATCTCAGAAACTCGAATTCTAACACTATTTCCTTACTACGATTTCACGTCGGAAAACGAACAAAAAGCGATCGGAGAAGTTGGCCGTTCGTCGTGACCCTAGGACATCCGGAAACCCAATCCAGCGACCCTAACATCATTCTAAGTAAGTTAACACCTTACTCACAAATTTATGCGGTTGTTTGTTGTTTAAATCTCGAGATATAGGCTTGTAACAAAAATCGGTTTTCAAAAACCCTATTTTCGTCCAATTTTAAAGACTCGCCAAAAACTCGACCTTCGGGAATTCAAACTGAAAACTTTTCAACATAAAAGTTGTTCCTAACACCTTTAACTATCTTGTGTCCAAATTTCAGCCATTGACATTAAGTTTTGCTATCCCAATTTTCGCCATGAACTTTCTGTAACAAACCGAACGTTTTAAATCTGTGACAGAATCCTTCATTCAACTTGATGCATGTTTTACACCCATTTTTCGAATGATTTAACTTTGCATTTCTAAACAAAAGTTGTAGATAATTGTGTCTAGATTATGCCTACAAAATTTCACGAATTTTGGTGTTCATTTGATATGTCAATCGGCCAAGTTTTTAGAACTGTTTTGAATTCGTTTTAAGGGCCATGAGTATGCAGTGTGTTGCACACGATTTTTGAGTACCAAGAATTCATTATTTCCAAAAACTTAAAACATGAAAGTTGTTCCTTAATGTGTCGTGTAGCTACTGTAAAAATTTCACATCGATTGGTTTTGAAATGAATTTTTAATCGGCGTTATACAAACCTGTGACGGAAACAGTTTTTAAGACGTAAATTATTCTTTGCAATAAACTCAAATTTCAACTCACTTCGGAACCTTATTTCCAAAAACTTAAAACATGAAAGTTGTTCGTGTGTGTGTTTTTGAGTTATTGGCCAAGTTCCAGAATTTTTGGAGGAAAAACGAATTTTAAATCAAGAAGGGCGTGAATTGCCTCGAATAGGATTTTTCGAACTTGAGAAAACTCGAACTATGAAAACGCGATATCGATCTTTTGATAACTTTGAAATACGAACTTTCGAAAAATCCCGTTCACTAGGCTGAGCCGATCTTCATACTATCATTATCTTTGAGACTGCCTCGTTAGTGGTCTCCTTACTATCTGAGATTGCCTCGTTAGTGATCTCGCGCGCTGTATTTGTGGACTGCCTCGTTAGTGGTCCTACTATCTTTGTGGATCGCCTCGTTAGTGGTCCTACTATCTTTGTGGATCGCCTCGTTAGTGGTCCTACTATCTTTGAGACTGCCTCGTTAGTGGTCTCCCATTGTTTGGACTGCCTCGTTAGTGGTCCTATGTTGAGATTGCCTCGTTAGTGATCTCCCGGTATGGTGTCCTCTTCTTAGTTTACGGGATGAAAAGTAAAAGACTCGTGTGAGTGTTTCATTATGCTTAAATCGTATTTATCCTGTCTTTAATTACGTATTTAAATTTTATGCATCTTAAATTATGCTTTAAATTTCGCTTTTTAAATTAAGTTCTTTAATCATAATTTTCCGCTGCTAATAAATCATGTATTTTTTTTTAAATTCCCGTACGATAAGCGAAATCTTTAGTTTAAACACTTGTAACCCCTTTTATTTGTTAGTTAGGGATTAACTTACTCAGTATATTTTTATACTGACAACCGTTGTCATTTCTTTTTCTTACAGAGTACGTCGAGTGACGCATTGCATATGCACTTGGGGGAAATCATAATGGACATTTTAAATTTCTGCATCGTACTGTTTTTACCGGGTCTGTTAAACCCGAGGATTTGGCCATGTTGGTCGTGATTTTACTTTCCGCTGCACTTACTTTATTTATTTTCCGTACGTGATAATTTCTACTATCGTACTAAGTATTATAAATTTCCGGACTAAATCTTGAAATGTTTTTAAATCTTTCTCATACCCACAAGCCTTGCATTTCCTTAGCAAGCTCGGGAAGCCGTGTCTTACTAGGGAATTGCGGCGGTGACATCCCGGCCTGGGTTATCAAATCCGGGGTGTTACAAGTTGGTATCAGAGCCCGGAAAAATTTTTAAAGCTACTACTAATATTTTAAACCAATATTTTTAAGCCCAAGTAATATTTCTTCTAAAATTTATTTATTTGACTACTAGTACTACTTTTAGCCCAAAAATCTATAATCCTTTTTACATAGCCCAAATCTTAGCCCAAGAAATATTAAATTTTGGCCCACTATAGAGGCCCAACCCTTAGCAATTTATTTTAAACTAAAATTTTATGGGGGAAGGGACTTGCACTTGCATGTTGCATATAGAATTAAATTATGCATATCTTAACTTTGCCTGAAAAACATCTAACTCTAACCTCCCTTGTTGACATTAGATGGCCGAGCCCAACGCGAACATGGTCAATTTGATGGTGAAATTAATGAACGCATACCTTGAGGGCCAACAGCACATCAATTACTTCAAAACGCGGGTAGGACAGTTGGAGGGTAACCTGGCCCATTTGGGTCACCTTAGGGAAACAGACCATCACCACATAACCCAGCTGCAGGAGCAAGTCACCCACCTCCAAGCCCAAGTGGCCCAGCTCCAAGACAAGGGAGATGATTTGGAGGAGCAGATAGAGACCATAGGCTGGGAACTGACTAACCTGGCCCAGGACGTGGATGGAGCGGTCCTTCAGAACCCGGGGCCTGCTCCCAATGTCGCCATACCCATCGATGTATCGAGCGATGAGGATGATCCCATCAAGGCCGAGCCTACCCACTCGTTTTAGATCTAGAGATCCAGCTACGCATTATCAGTAGTATATTTTCCTTTCCGTACTATTAGCAGCACTCCTATTTCTATTTCGAACGCTTGTAACCCAAAATTTATTTCTTGAGTAATAAAAATACAAGCCTATTTAAATTTATTCATGCATTTAGTTCTTTAAAAAAAAAAAAAAAAAAAAAAAAAAAACCCGAACAGATTTAAAAAAAAAAAAAATAATAATAATAATAATAATAATAATAAATGAAAATAAAAATATAAAAATAACAATGGAAATAATAATAATAAAGATAATAAAATACGTACATATAAATAAATAAATTCCAGCAACCTTTACAAGAAAACTCCAATAAGCTGATACCTATTAAAAGACTAATCTTCATTCAATAAAATTTTCCCCTTGCAAGCAGCTATTTATTTAACATATAAACTCTACCCCTTATATCTTGATCACACTAGTTTATCTAAGTTCCTTGAAGCGGTTTAGTCAAGCAACAGTGTAAGTATTGTTGGGCAACCCACACACATGTAGATACGATAGGAAGGTAACAGTAAATCCAGAACATCTCAAACCATAAAATGGACAGAACAATTAAACCATGGTTCTAAACAACAGCAAACAACTAACACATGTCAAGCACCTAACTAAGCAATAACATAACGAAAATATAAATCACAAACACCAGGCAACATCAACGTCCTCATAAGGAGGAGCCTAAACAAAGTACGTCTAAACGCAAAACCTAAACGAAAACACGAAACCAAAGGGAGACATCACTGATCGGGAGGCGGGAACTGTCGGCGCATGAAGTCATCCATCTGCCGCACATAGGCGTACATGTCAGACATGGAGACCTGCTGAGCCTGCCTCGTAGCAAACGAGTCCATACGGGTCTGATAGAGGTCCAACCTAGCGTCGAGGGCGTCATAACGAGCCTGCCCAGCTGCAAACCCGGCGTCCATACCGACCCGCATCTCCTGCATCATCTGCAGCATCTGAATCATCTCCTGCCCCTGAGGTGCCACGGCAGGAGGCGCCCCAGCAGGAGGTGGAACCACTGGAGGAGGGGGTGGCTGCTCCGGTGGTACAACGAGGATCAGGCCGCCGTCATCAGGCTGCGGGCGAAGTACAGCACGTGGAGCCCCACGACGTAAGGCGCTACGCCGCTCAGCATAAGACGGAATACGGTAGCAACGGCCAGGTGCTAGGTCGTACGGATCTGTCTCCGGTGTAGTGCGAATCCCCTGTGCCGCGCACAACCCACAGATGAGGTGAACATGGGTAATCACCCTGCTCCCTCGTCCTCTGCGCATACCCCGCAAGTTGTCCTCGATGCAAGCCCCTACATTCACCCTACCGTCCCGTGCGATGAAGCAAATGGTCTCGTAGACGTGGTCCAAGACAATGTGGCTCCGGGACATCGGCCGGACACGCCCGAACCATAGCTGAGCGAGCTCTCGCCAAGGGGAGTCCATCGACGTCAAACGAAGCTCATGACTGTGCTCGAACGCAGGAGGCACTAGGGTGCATAAGGTGTTCCACGCAGGAGCAAGAACGCGCCCCTCAGGCTGGGGCCGGAACACGCCATCGTCGGGCAAGCCAAAATAGACGTTGATCGCCCGAGCACTGAAGTCGAGATAGCGACCACGGACCCATACTCGGGATAGATCATCACCCTCCTCGAGACCGCCGATGTTGGCAATAACCTCCATAGCCAAATAACCGGAGGCGACGCCCTCGGGGTGACGTGCCAGACCAGTCCACTGTAAATACTCCAAGACCGCACTGACCCTGTCATCGCCCATATGAAGAGGATATATGCCTCTCTCAGGGACGTAAGACCTGTTTCGACGAAGCTCGTCGAAATAAAAGTCCTGGGCAGCCCTCGTCCTAAACCGGAACCTATCATGCCGGTGAGGACGCACCTCGTCCGGGAGGCCCCTGAGACGCGGGCCCCTCTGCGCCTCATCCTCCTCTGACTCGCTCTCGTCGAAATCCGGCATCGCCGGAGCAGCATGACTGGGGCCAGCCTCATCAGCAACCCGTCTCCTAGTCCTCGGAGGACACATGAGAGACGCCAAGACGACCCACAAAAAGAGCAACATCCTGCAAGTTACCAAACACCAATTATAAGGCTAAGTCCCACACAGAAGTCAAGCGAAAATACGAATAGGGCATTAATATATAGTTCCAACGTGAATGTACCGTAAGAACAACAAATCCTACCGTTTACTAAGACCAACCAGGAGGTGACCTAGACAAAGAATATGCTAAAACTAGTGCCTAAACCCTATGTGGCATTTCGTCAAACACGTCAGGTGCACAATAAACCAAAACCTAAGTTACTAACAACACACGGAAATCGCCCACAGAACGAAACAATCATTCTAATAACAATACGGCAAATCCTACAGCACTAAACAACGAGGGAACAAACCAATAATCACACCCCAACAGCAACCAAGCACCAGTAACTTCATAAGCCTTTCTAAGGATTCGAATTCAACAAGGAATTGCCAAAAACATAAACACATTATAACATAAACATAGGCAAGGCAACAAGGGTAACAACAATTGCCACATACACTTGCTAAATTGCACAAATCCAGCCTAAAAATCATAAACCCCCAATTTTTGTACACAAACCCTAATTTCCTAAATCTCTTCACAAATCGAATCATTCAAAACATAAAAGTTGAAATTAGGAAGTGGGTTTAGTAGAATCGTACCTGGATGAGTGAAATTGAAGTCGAAATCGAGCAAAAAGGAAGGTAACTCGCCGGATTTAGAGAGAATTGGGGGTGTGTTCTCGGATGAGAAATGGGGAAGTGGCTCGCGCGGAGCGCGAGCCCTATTTTTTTCGAACAGGGGTTGCCGCGCGCTCCCCGCGCGCCAACGCGCGGCCACCGCGCGGGACCTGGGTGGAGTTTTATCTTTCCGGTTCTGCTCGATCTCTTTCGCTGTACGCTCCTCACTGAACCCGGGCATACATTGACAGAGAAATACGTCGACATGGAGCATCGCCTGGCATTATTCCGGGCAAGGACGGCGGAATTGCCTCACGCCCTCCTTTCGCATGACTACGGGAAACCCCCGGGACGTAAATACCTAGGGACCCTAAGAAGTTCCGTAGGGGAATGAGAGCGGCATGTTAACTAACGACCCCACCACCGTTTGCTCGTGACCACAATGTGTTCCACGACCCCCAACTAAAGAAGTATGTGCCTGACACGTCGCGTGTACTCCAACCGGACGTAATCGAATTGGATGATGACTTGACCTATGAAGAAACCCCGGTGCAAATACTCGACTACAAGGAAAGGGTGACAAGGAATAAAACTGTAAAGATGGTCAAGGTCCTGTGGTCCAACCACGAGACGGAGACGGCAACCTGGGAATTGGAAGCCGACATGAGGCAACGTTACCCTACCCCCTTCCAAGACGACCCGACCACAGTTATGGGGACATAACTGTATTCTTAAGGGGGGGAGGATGTAACACCCGAGGAAAAACAAATTCAAATTGTTTTGAACTACGTCATGACTTGATCCCTTCACAGGGTACGTAGGCAGCTTAGAACTAATTTCTAAGTTCAGTCACGAAATAAATCACAAAATACATCACGAATTAGACCACAAGGACGATAGGGGAATGTTGAAACCAATTTAGACTAGGCTAAGTAGGACCCGGAAACGTTGCGAGCGATAAGCCGACTCGTAACAAGATTAAGGAGAAGATCCCGCGACGAAGACGCCCCAGGGAATCGAGCTAACACGTAGAAAACCGATAGGGGAAAGCGAGGGAAGACCCGACGGAACACGCGGAGCCGAACCGGCCGGTCCGGCCGGCCCGCGCTGTCCGCGCGCCGCCGCGCGGCCACCGCGCGGCCAAAGGCGTCGCGACGCCAGACCTGGCACGCGTGCTCCGCGCGGACAAAAGCTTAGGTGCGCGCCACCAGCGCGCCAGAGGTGCTGAAAGTGCAAACTTTCCTTCCATGGCGATTTTCTTGCCAAAAACCACACCCCTAACCATGGCAATCGGATCTCAGCCTTGGGGAAGGCTTAAGAATACCCTAGGGGCGCCACAAACCCTAGGTTTTCAGTAAACATTCAGCCTCCACTCTCAAAACTCCTCTCCAAGTCGAAACCTCTCCGAACTCACTTTCCGGCAAGAATTCCGGCGACGACGGGACGACCGGGACAAGCCCCTGCCCTCTAGACTCTTGGTAAGCCATTGTGCAATGTTTCAATTCGTCCATAGATCTCAGAAACTCGAATTCTAACACTATTTCCTTACTACGATTTCACGTCGGAAAACGAACAAAAAGCGATCGGAGAAGTTGGCCGTTCGTCGTGACCCTAGGACATCCGGAAACCCAATCCAGCGACCCTAACATCATTCTAAGTAAGTTAACACCTTACTCACAAATTTATGCGGTTGTTTGTTGTTTAAATCTCGAGATATAGGCTTGTAACAAAAATCGGTTTTCAAAAACCCTATTTTCGTCCAATTTTAAAGACTCGCCAAAAACTCGACCTTCGGGAATTCAAACCGAAAACTTTTCAACATAAAAGTTGTTCCTAACACCTTTAACTATCTTGTGTCCAAATTTCAGCCATTGACATTAAGTTTTGCTATCCCAATTTTCGCCATGAACTTTCTGTAACAAACCGAACGTTTTAAATCTGTGACAGAATCCTTCATTCAACTTGATGCATGTTTTACACCCATTTTTCGAATGATTTAACTTTGCATTTCTAAACAAAAGTTGTAGATAATTGTGTCTAGATTATGCCTACAAAATTTCACGAATTTTGGTGTTCATTTGATATGTCAATCGGCCAAGTTTTTAGAACTGTTTTGAATTCGTTTTAAGGGCCATGAGTATGCAGTGTGTTGCACACGATTTTTGAGTACCAAGAATTCATTATTTCCAAAAACTTAAAACATGAAAGTTGTTCCTTAATGTGTCGTGTAGCTACTGTAAAAATTTCACATCGATTGGTTTTGAAATGAATTTTTAATCGGCGTTATACGAACCTGTGACGGAAACAGTTTTTAAGACGTAAATTATTCTTTGCAATAAACTCAAATTTCAACTCACTTCGGAACCTTATTTCCAAAAACTTAAAACATGAAAGCTGTTCGTGTGTGTGTTTTTGAGTTACTGGCCAAGTTCCAGAATTTTTGGAGGAAAAACGAATTTTAAATCAAGAAGGGCGTGAATTGCCTCGAATAGGATTTTTCGAACTTGAGAAAACTCGAACTATGAAAACGCGATATCGATCTTTTGATAACTTTGAAATACGAACTTTCGAAAAATCCCGTTCACTAGGCTGAGCCGATCTTCATACTATCATTATCTTTGAGACTGCCTCGTTAGTGGTCTCCTTACTATCTGAGATTGCCTCGTTAGTGATCTCGCGCGCTGTATTTGTGGACTGCCTCGTTAGTGGTCCTACTATCTTTGTGGATCGCCTCGTTAGTGGTCCTACTATCTTTGTGGATCGCCTCGTTAGTGGTCCTACTATCTTTGAGACTGCCTCGTTAGTGGTCTCCCATTGTTTGGACTGCCTCGTTAGTGGTCCTATGTTGAGATTGCCTCGTTAGTGATCTCCCGGTATGGTGTCCTCTTCTTAGTTTACGGGATGAAAAGTAAAAGACTCGTGTGAGTGTTTCATTATGCTTAAATCGTATTTATCCTGTCTTTAATTACGTATTTAAATTTTATGCATCTTAAATTATGCTTTAAATTTCGCTTTTTAAATTAAGTTCTTTAATCATAATTTTCGCTGCTAATAAATCATGTATTTTTTTAAATTCCCGTACGATAAGCGAAATCTTTAGTTTAAACACTTGTAACCCCTTTTATTTGTTAGTTAGGGATTAACTTACTCAGTATATTTTTATACTGACAACCGTTGTCATTTCTTTTCTTACAGAGTACGTCGAGTGACGCATTGCATATGCACTTGGGGGAAATCATAATGGACATTTTAAATTTCTGCATCGTACTGTTTTTACCGGGTCTGTTAAACCCGAGGATTTGGCCATGTTGGCCGTGATTTTACTTTCCGCTGCACTTACTTTATTTATTTTCCGTACGTGATAATTTCTACTATCGTACTAAGTATTATAAATTTCCGGACTAAATCTTGAAATGTTTTTAAATCTTTCTCATACCCACAAGCCTTGCATTTCCTTAGCAAGCTCGGGAAGCCGTGTCTTACTAGGGAATTGCGGCGGTGACATCCCGGCCTGGGTTATCAAATCCGGGGTGTTACAACTGGGAACAGTCGAATCAGTGTTGTCACCTTCAGGTACTTGTGAAGTTGATCCTGGTCCCATACCGGCCGAAGAAACAGGAGTCATGCTAGAAGTAATAGCCGGGTTCTCATCAATAGGATCGAGGGCCGTAGATGAGGGATTAGGTGACTCGGAAGGGTCAGAAGGAACGGCAACCCGGGGGGCCTAGAAGAGAAGGAAATAAATGTTAAGAAGACGATAGTGAACAAGGAGGAAAAGATAAGGGAAAAGAGCAGCAGGAAACCTGATCAGCAGACGTGGCCGAGCTAGGAAGAGGCGAACGAGTCGAACGTCGCAGCGTCTTGGGTGCAGGTTCTTTTTTTGATTTCTCCGAACCAGAAGCAGCACGCTTTCGTTTCCCGGAAGTAGTGGGAGCAGACGAAATACGTGGACGGGATTGAAGAGACGAAACATCATCCAAAGCAGCCCCTGCAAAGTGAGAAAAATAGGAAAATCTGAGAAAGATATACGACACACAATATTAGAAATCAGAAAGACTTACTAAGTAAGGGAATTAGAGGGTCATCATCTTGAGAAGAGCAGGAGTAATCAGGGGCTTAACCAACAACTGAAAACATCATAATACCTGGAAAGCCGCGAGAAATAAGGAGGCTCTGCAAGTTAGTGCCGAAATTAGCATAAGAAAGAACTTTCTCCCACCAGGCATCAAAACGCTTGGTCGAAAGACCAGGACGGATGTCGAAAGAACGAACTTCAAAGTTGCAAATCCGGAGAGCCCATGTACGACAGAGATTTCGGCTATTCTCAGGGCCGAATCCTTTAAAGGATTTGCTGAAACGATTTGGGTCTCCATAAAGAGGGATGACCACGTCTTGAACAAAGCCGAATTGGCGGCTGACTAAGTGAGGATTGTAAACCTCAGAAGGGATAGGATGGTCAGGGGGAACGAACAACGAGCAATTAAAAACATGACGAGGAATGATACAAGCATTCCATACTTGAGCGAACGCCTTCAGAAGGGGTCTACCAAAAGGGGGAATGTTAATAGCCGAAACCCAACTATCCGGAGCGCCAAAGTAAAGATGACAGGAAGAAGAACTAATTGGGGATCGGCTCATGAAATAATAAATCCATTGTTCAGTACGCATTTCGGGAAATCGGACCCCGAGAAAATCGTTGGCTGAAGGATGAGTAGTTTCAAAGGGTTGGGGTTCGAAACAAGACATATCCCTGAAATGCCATTGTAATACCCCATTTTTATCAACGCCCAAAGGAATAAAATTTATTCCGATCAATGTTGAAATATTTCCGAGAAGAAGAAAATAATTTATCACGATAAATTATTGCTCGGATAGGAAACGCCGATAGATTTAAATTCAAAATGGAATAAAAGAGGGAAAGGAAGCCCGAAGACATTCCATGAATTGAGTAACAAAATTTGGAATTAAGTTCATGAAGGAAAAGATTTTTAATTCCAAGAACCCGTGAAATCGGAAGAAAATTTAATGATACAAGTTATGGCACGAGAATCAATAGACGACGAATTGGAAGTCGACGAACCCGAGACCGACGGACTTAAGATCTCAAACATGAAATTCATTTGAGTCAAGATAAACTTAAGATAAGAATTTATGACCCGAGAATGACCCGAAAAATCGAGCCCGAAAACATAGGAGGATAGAAGTCCGAAAGAGAGGAGGAAAAGCACGACGGATCGCACGACCCCGCCCGGACCGAAGTCCAGGCGAGAGTGGCGCGCACCCCGCGCGGTGTTTAGGCAAAAACCGCGCCGCCACCGCGCCGCCATGACAGCAGCAGCCCTTTGTCGCGTTTTGGCGACTTTCTCGCCAATTTTCGGGTCCCAACACGGGAATCTTGCTTGATCACGGGGGAGGCATCTTTTGGACGATGCTAGAGGTCCCTAACACCCCATTGTCAGCCATACTCACCAATTATTCATCCCACAAACTCTCCCAACTCTCCCAAAACTCTCCCTAAGCCAAACACCCTTCCGGCAAACTTCCGGCAACTTTCCGGCAATCAAATCCAACCAAGGTAGGGTGTAGATCAAGGATTTGCAGGCATTGGATTGTTGGTAAGGTGTAAATCAAGTTTACTTATTGCTTTAAGATCATAATCAACCTTCTAACTTACGGATCTTTACTTGCAAAACACGTTCGTAGCCAAAGGAGAAGAAGAACGTGTTGCGTAGATCCGTTCGTGGCGATTTTGGACAAATTGATCAACTCTAGAACGTTCAAGAACTCACTCACTGTAAGTTAATATCTTCCATATCAATATGGGTGGTTTAAAGACATCCGAAACATTGGATCTTAAACGAAACGTTGAAATCAAACCTAAAAACCCCAATCTACGTATTTTCTGAAATCCGAGCAAAACTCTTACTTCGAGCGTTCAAACCTGAAAACTCAAAACTAAGATTTTGATCCTAAGATCTTAAGCTATATTGTGTAAAAATTTCAGAAATTTTCATCAAGTTTTGGTACCCCAAATCAAGTCGGACACATTCTGCGTTTTTAAGAATTTTCAAAAGTTGACAGATTTCATAACCGAACTTGATGAGCTTATTTCTATCATTTCTACTCCGAACCAATCTTCATGATCTAAACAAAAGTTGTAGATCTATGAGTCTTGAATACCTCTGTAAAATTTCATGCACTTTCATTAAGATTTGCTATCCCAAACCGCGTCGAACATATTCTGTGGTGCATAAACCTTTCGGAAACTGAGACAGATTTTAAGACCGAACTTAGTAGATTAATCTGACTTAATCCGGGATGAATTTGCATAATTTTCCTCTAATAAAACTTGTTTATTTTGGTGTCTTTTAAGTGCCTGTAAATTTTCAGAATTTTTGGAGTTCATTTGATATGTTAAAAAGTCAAATCTTTGACAGATGTCTAACCTGAATCCTGACAGCTTTTTGTTTGTGTAGAAAACTTGATGTTTGACATGCTTCCCATCATTTTTCCCAAAAACTCAAAGCATGAAAGTTGTTCATTGGGATGTTTTTGAGCTACTGTGAAAATTTCAGATTAATCGCCTAAGAAATGGATTTTTAAACTGAAAAGGCGTAAACTGTGACATCGATCGGTTTTAAACTTGTGAAATTTTGAAATCTCTAAACAACGATCGAAATCTTGTGATACGATAAAGCTGTATTTTGGAAATCCCGTTACACTAAAGTTGAAACGATATCGGTTACATTGGTTATATAAAATTAGGGGGAGATTGCTCTGCAGGGTGCCCTCCTAATTATTCATTTTGTGCCAAAACGGCAATGATGATTACGCGCGAAAGATTGCCAAAACGGCATCTTATATTTTTGGGCCTATCCTCTCGGTGTATCCGTATGGGTTACTCGAGGCTTGACGGAGCGGTACTGGATATGGCGTATTTGGTCACAAGAGACCAACGGCCTACCCTCTCGAGTGTATCCGTATGGGTTACTCGAGGCTCGACGGAGTGGTACTGGGTATGGCGAATCGGCTGCGGCCGCCGGAATATCGGCTAAATGAGATGATACTTATGAAATTGGCTGAGGCCGCCGGATCACCGGCTAAATGATATATATATTGTTGAGATGATGGCGTAACGGGAAATATATTAAAAAGCTCAGATTTTATGAAATTGGCTGCGGCCGTCGGATTGTCGGCTAAATCAAATATTGTTGAGATGGTGGCGTATCGGGGAGAATTTTTTTTAAAAGCTCAAACCTTTATTTACTTACTTACGGCATTATTCATGTTTTTAAATCATGTCTTAAATAATTGCCCGTGCTTAAGTTTTAAATTATGAAATTTAAATGTGTCTTTAAAGTATGCAATTATATTCGCATTTTTTTTAAAAAAAACAAAAATGTTTTATGCATGGTAAAAAGTTTTATCTTAATTATTAAAAATCTAACCCCTTTATTGCTATGTAAGGATTAACTTACTCAGTATTTTATAATACTGATAAAAACCGTTGTTCATTTTTTTCTGTTACAGAGTACGGAGCATGATCACTCATTGGGGGATCATTTTGGACACTTAATTATTTATTTTACGTAACTTGCATGAACGGGTCTGTTTAACCCGTGGGTTGGCCATGTCGGCCCTATATTTTAAATTCCGCTGCATACACTTTACTTCCGCTGCGTACTTTATATTCTCGCTGCAACTCTGATGTAGTATTTTTAAATTATTTACGAATGGGCTACTTGAATATTTAAATTCTGAAAAACCATAGCCTTGCATCTCTTTAGTGAGCTCGGAGAAACCGTGTCTTGCTAGGGAGGTGTGGCGGTGGCATCCCGGCCTGGGTTACCAAAACCGGGGTGTTACAATGTGGTATCAGAGCCCGGAATATTTTTAAACTATTATTTTTAAGTATTATTATTTTTAGAGTTATTATTTCTAAACTAGTAATATATTTAAAAAAAAAAAAAAAAAAGGTCCAATTATTGTTTTGAAGTTAAAGCCCAAATTTTTAGCCCAAAAATTTTTAAGAAGCCCAAGAAATTTTTTTTAGCCCAATACTTGTATTTTTTTAAATAAAGCCCAAATGTTTATTATTTTGAGCCCAAAAATTTTATTTACTCAGTGTAATATTTTAAAGCCCAAATAATTTATTTCTTTCGGCCCAATATAGCGGCCCAAACCTTATATCCTTATTTTAATATATCCATGGAATAAATTTATTTTAAAACCCATGGATAAATAAATGCATGCATAAAATTTTTTTATCAGGGGGATCATCACTGCATGTGCATATTGCATTTCTATACCTTAGAGAACCTAGAAGCGTTATGTTGTAACCTAGATCTTTTTCTTGCGCTAGATGGCTAACCAAGACATGATGAACTTAATGGTCAAAATGATGAACGCTCACTTTGATTACCAACAAACCATACAACAAATGGAACATCGTATGGCCCAATTGGAGGCAAATCTGCACCATATGGGAAGCTTAAGAGAGGCGGACCACCACCGCATAAACCAGCTCGAAGACCAAATCCAAAACCTCACTACACAAAATCTATGTTTAAAGGAGCTTGTTGATGCTCATGGGGATGACTTGAACCACATTTTCGATGACCTACTACCGTCAAGCCTGGTGGAGGAAGATCCGGAGGAGGATCCCACCACTGTGCCAGAGGACGCCTAGAAACGATAGAAGGATCCTATTTTGGTATATCCTATCACTTGTAAAAAAAATAAAAAATAAAAAAAAATAAATAAATAAATCAAGTTTTTGTTTGAACACTCTCTATTCCAAAAATTATGATTGAATTCCCAAACAACAAATCCATCTCAAACGCACGGCTCATTTAACCTTGAAACCCAAGACCCTGAAACCCTAGACCCTGGGGTTTCGATAATCATTGTATAAACCCTTTATTATATTTTCCTTAAAATCTAAATCACTTGTTCTTGTAACAGAATGGCACCGAGAGGGAGACCGCGCGTCCAACCCATTCCTCCCAATACCAACGAAATACCTAGGCAACCTGACATGCCGATACCAAACGTGGGTGTACACGCTCAGGAAGAGCCAGCAGGCCCTATACCAGACAACATAGGTAATCGCCTGCGCACTCTAGAAGAGGTTCTCATTGCGATAGGGAACGCGCAGGTGAACCAAGGCCAAGCGGCTGCGGCACCTCCACCACAAGCTCGCATTAATTACCTAGCCATGGTGAACCCATACCAACCGCCGCACTATGCAGGCGAGGAAGACCCTGCAAAACTAGAGGAGTGGATTAGGACCTTCGACAAGTTGTTAAGCGCAGTTAAGTGCCCAGAAGGGGAAAAGGTGCATGTGGCCTCATACTACTTGGGAGGTGAAGCAGACGACTGGTGGCAAGCCACCCAGGAAAAGATACGAGAGGAAGATGTGCCCTATTCATGGACTGAAATGATGGAACTGCTCAGGGACCGATTTTACCCCCTGAGTACGAAGGCGGCCATGTACGAGGAGTTTTTGTCACTGAAACAAGGCGGGCAGACTGTACAAGAGTATTACACTCGATTCAAGGAGTTGGTGCGCTTTGCACCAAGACTAGTACCGACAGACGTAGAGAAGGCACAAAAATTCGAGATGGGATTGAACTTGTCCATATGGGAAGTGATCACTGGTGTCCATTACCCGAACCTGCAAGCAGTATATGATCGTGCAGTTGCTGTTGCAAGGGTGCAACAACTGAAGAGGAGGATGAGTGGAGAGTCCAGCCGGGGACCTCCGGCGCAAGATAAGAGGAACAGGGATAACCGCACCGGTAACAATTCTGGAGGAAACAACTTTCGGGGAGGCCTGAACAGACCCCCTCAGAACAACAATAGGGGAAATGGTGGGAGAACCTTTTTCCAGGGTAACCCTGTGCCACCATGCCCAAGATGCGGGAGACCTCACTTGATTAGGGGATGCCCCCAACAGGGCACATGCTTCAGGTGTGGTCGATTTGGTCATCGGATGAATGAGTGCCGGACTCGAATTGAAAACATCACCAAGCGAGAGGACTTGATTATAGGGCCAGCACAGCCTCGTAACCAAAATGGACGGAATGGTAACTATCAAGGGTACAGACCCCCTCAGAACCAGAATTTCAACCAGAATCAACGCCCTCCACAGAATCCAAATCAACAACAGAATCAGAACCCGAACCGGGATCAGCCGGGCAACCAAGGACGGCCCATGGGGAGGTTGAATGTTATCAACCAAGCAGATGTGCCTATGCAGGGTGACGTGATGGCAGGTACATTCCATGTTTTAAGTACACCCCTTAAAGTTCTGTTTGACTCAGGAGCTAGTTGTTCGATTATATCATCAAGAGTCTTATCTGAACTAGATCTACCTAAGTGCGAACTGATTAACTTAGAAATTCAACTACCATCAGGAGAGGTAGTACCATGCTCTAAACGTTATAACGGAATTCCGATAGTTATCAAGAACATAGAATTTTTCGCAAACTTGGTAGAATTTAATTTAAGGGACTTCGACGTTATACTGGGAATGGATTGGTTGACCCGGTATAAAGCGGTAATAGAATGTCAAAAGCAGAAGATCACCTTGTCGAAAGGTAGGGGAAAGAGAGTCATCTTTTATTCTCAACCCCCTTAGAGGAGCAACAAGGTTGTTAATGCTCTCAAGCTTCGTAGCTTAATGCATAAGGGATACGCGTTGTATGCATGCTACGTTCACAACCTGGAGGCGGAAGAGAGCAAGGTTGACGACATCCCAGTGGTGAGAGAATACCCGGACGTATTTCCTGAAGACATCCCTGGTATGCCACCTGAGAGAGATCTTGAATTCACCATAGATCTCATTCCGGGAACGGAACCTGTCTCGAAGGCCCCTTACCGTATGGCACCACTGGAAATGAAGGAGTTAAAGGAACAACTCGAAGAGTTGTTGGAGAAAGGATACATAAGACCAAGTACGTCCCCGTGGGGAGCACCGGTCTTATTTGTTAAAAAGAAGGACGGAGGACTACGCCTTTGCATCGATTACAGAGGACTCAATCAAGTGACCATCAAGAACAAGTATCCATTACCAAGGATTGAGGACTTATTTGATCAATTGAAGGGGGCGTCGGTGTTCTCAAAGATCGACTTGCGATCCGGTTATCACCAGCTGAGGATTGCGGAGAAGGATATCCCGAAGACGGCATTCCGAACTCGTTATGGACACTACGAGTTCACAGTATTATCCTTTGGGTTAACAAATGCACCTGCAATGTTCATGAACCTCATGAACGATGTATTTAGAGAATTGTTAGATCAAAGCGTCGTGGTGTTCATCGACGACATCCTGATCTACTCGAGAAGCGAGGAGGAGCATTCCCAACATTTGCACCAAGTGTTAGGGATTTTGCGCAAGAACCAACTCTATGGCAAACTATCCAAATGCGACTTTTGGTTGAAGGAAGTAGCATTCCTTGGGCACATAGTATCCGCCACTGGAGTTTCAGTGGATCAGGCAAAAATTTCGGCGGTGACGGAATGGGTATCGCCGACGAGTCCAACTGAAATATGGAGCTTCCTTGGGCTAGCTGGTTATTATAGGCGATTTGTGAAGGACTTCTCAAAAATTGCACGCCCGTTGACCCAGCTGTTGAAGAAAGGGGTAAAATATGACTGGACCAGTGAGTGTGAGTCCGCGTTTCAAGAACTGAAAAAGCGACTCACCAGTACACCCGTACTAGCACTACCATCAGAGAATGGTGACTTCGAGGTTTACAGTGACGCTTCAAAGGAAGGTCTAGGATGTGTTTTGATGCAAGACTCGAGGGTCATTGCATATGCTTCGCGCCAATTGAAACCTCATGAAGCGAACTACCCAACGCACGACTTGGAGTTGGCGGCAGTCGTGTTCGCTCTGAAAATATGGAGACACTACCTTTATGGGAGAAAGTGTCGGATGTTCACAGACCACAAAAGCCTCAAATACATATTCACTCAAAAAGAGCTAAATCTGAGACAACGGAGATGGTTGGAACTAATCAAGGACTATGATCTCGAAATTTCTTACCACGAAGGGAAGGCCAACGTAGTAGCCGATGCCTTAAGCCGGAAGACCCAACATGTGGCAAATTCGATGGTGATTCCGCCAGCATTATATATGGACTTGGCAAGATTGAGCTTAGAACTAGTGCATTCGGGCACTGTAAACGAAATGGTCAACGCCATGGTAGTCGAATCAACCATATTTGACGAGATCAAACTCGCCCAACCGGGTGACGCAAAGTTGGAAAGGATTAAGGAGAACATTTCCAACGGGAAGGCAATAGGATTTGCTATCCATGAGGACGGAAGCATTCGTTTCAAGGGAAGATGGTGTGTACCACAAAAATGCATGGAGATAAAACAAAGATTGATGGAAGAGGGGCATAACACACCTTACTCGGTTCACCCTGGAGGCGACAAATTATATAAGGATTTGAGGAAAATTTACTGGTGGCCGAGGATGAAAAATGAAGTGGCAGAATTTGTAGCGAGATGCCTCACGTGCCAAAAGGTCAAAGCCGTGCGACAGAAACCCTTAGGATTGATGCAACCATTGGAAATCCCGAGTTGGAAGTGGGATAGTATCTCTATGGATTTCGTTTCGGGATTACCACGATCACCAAGAGGAATGAATAAGATATGGGTGATTGTCGATAGGCTAACGAAGACGGCCATTTTTATTCCAATGAAGGACACTTGGACCATGGACCAATTAGCAAGGGCGTATATTGACAATGTGGTACGAAGACACGGGGTGCCACATGACATTATCTCCGATAGAGACAGTAGATTTGTCTCTCACTTTTGGATCAAGTTACAAGAAGCCCTCGGTACGCAGATTAAGATGAGCACCGCATTCCACCCAATGACGGATGGACAAACTGAGAGAACAATCCAAACGTTGGAAGACATGCTGAGAGCTTGCGTCCTAGAGTTTAAAGGTAGCTGGGAAAATCATTTACCCCTAATTGAATTTTCCTACAACAATAGCTACCATGCTAGCATCGGCATGGCACCATTCGAGGCATTGTATGGTCGAAGGTGCCGAAGTCCGTTGAGTTGGGAAGGGAATGATAAGACAGTGGTAGTAGGACCACAACTCGTAGAAGATATGACCCAACAAATCAAAGTGATTCGAGGAAAGATGAAAGCGGCCCAAGACCGACAGAAAAGTTATGCCGATGTGAGACGGCAAGACCTAGAATTTCAAGTTGGGGATAAGGTCATGTTAAAGATATCACCGATGAAGGGGGTTATGCATTTTAGCAAACGAGGAAAGTTAAGCCCTCGATATATAGGACCTTATGAAATTCTAGAAAAAGTCGGGAATTTAGCATATCGTCTAGCCTTACCGCCACAATTGGCTAGAGTTCACAACGTGTTCCACATATCACAATTGAAGAAGTATGTGCACGATCCGACCCATGTACTCCAACCGGAAGGAATTGAATTGGATGATGACTTGAGCTATGAGGAAATTCCGGTACGAATACTAGATGTTAAGGAGAGAGTAACAAGGAACAAAGCCGTGAGAATGGTCAAGGTTCTTTGGTCGAACCATGAAAGTGAAACGGCGACATGGGAGTTAGAATCCGACATGAAGGAGCGTTACCCGACACTATTCCAAAACAGTGCAACCGCAGTTATGGGGACATAACTGTAATCATAAGGGGGAGAGGATGTAACGACCCGAATATTTTGTATCCCAAATGAACAAATTCGAATTGTTTTGAACTACGTAATGACTTGATCCCTTCACAGGGTACGTAGGCAACTTGGAAATTTCAATTCTGGGTTCAGTCAAATAATATTAAACAACAAAACACAATGATACAATCGCAATCAATCAATCACAATCAATCGGTCAATAAGTCGCGCAACTTCGAGGACGAAGTTGATTCTTAAGGGGGGTAGACTGTAATACCCCATTTTTATCAACGCCCAAAGGAATAAAATTTATTCCGATCAATGTTGAAATATTTCCGAGAAGAAGAAAATAATTTATCACGATAAATTATTGCTCGGATAGGAAACGCCGATAGATTTAAATTCAAAATGGAATAAAAGAGGGAAAGGAAGCCCGAAGACATTCCATGAATTGAGTAACAAAATTTGGAATTAAGTTCATGAAGGAAAAGATTTTTAATTCCAAGAACCCGTGAAATCGGAAGAAAATTTAATGATACAAGTTATGGCACGAGAATCAATAGACGACGAATTGGAAGTCGACGAACCCGAGACCGACGGACTTAAGATCTCAAACATGAAATTCATTTGAGTCAAGATAAACTTAAGATAAGAATTTATGACCCGAGAATGACCCGAAAAATCGAGCCCGAAAACATAGGAGGATAGAAGTCCGAAAGAGAGGAGGAAAAGCACGACGGATCGCACGACCCCGCCCGGACCGAAGTCCAGGCGAGAGTGGCGCACACCCCGCGCGGTGTTTAGGCAAAAACCGCGCCGCCACCGCGCCGCCATGACAGCAGCAGCCCTTTGTCGCGTTTTGGCGACTTTCTCGCCAATTTTCGGGTCCCAACGCGGGAATCTTGCTTGATCACGGGGGAGGCATCTTTTGGACGATGCTAGAGGTCCCTAACACCCCATTGTCAGCCATACTCACCAATTATTCATCCCACAAACTCTCCCAACTCTCCCAAAACTCTCCCTAAGCCAAACACCCTTCCGGCAAACTTCCGGCAACTTTCCGGCAATCAAATCCAACCAAGGTAGGGTGTAGATCAAGGATTTGCAGGCATTGGATTGTTGGTAAGGTGTAAATCAAGTTTACTTATTGCTTTAAGATCATAATCAACCTTCTAACTTACGGATCTTTACTTGCAAAACACGTTCGTAGCCAAAGGAGAAGAAGAACGTGTTGCGTAGATCCGTTCGTGGCGATTTTGGACAAATCGATCAACTCTAGAACGTTCAAGAACTCACTCACTGTAAGTTAATATCTTCCATATCAATATGGGTGGTTTAAAGACATCCGAAACATTGGATCTTAAACGAAACGTTGAAATCAAACCTAAAAACCCCAATCTACGTATTTTCTGAAATCCGAGCAAAACTCTTACTTCGAGCGTTCAAACCTGAATACTCAAAACTAAGATTTTGATCCTAAGATCTTAAGCTATATTGTGTAAAAATTTCAGAAATTTTCATCAAGTTTTGGTACCCCAAATCAAGTCGGACACATTCTGCGTTTTTAAGAATTTTCAAAAGTTGACAGATTTCATAACCGAACTTGATGAGCTTATTTCTATCATTTCTAGTCCGAACCAATCTTCATGATCTAAACAAAAGTTGTAGATCTATGAGTCTTGAATACCTCTGTAAAATTTCATGCACTTTCATTAAGATTTGCTATCCCAAACCGCGTCGAACATATTCTGTGGTGCATAAACCTTTCGGAAACTGAGACAGATTTTAAGACCGAACTTAGTAGATTAATCTGACTTAATCCGGGATGAATTTGCATAATTTGCCTCTAATAAAACTTGTTTATTTTGGTGTCTTTTAAGTGCCTGTAAATTTTCAGAATTTTTGGAGTTCATTTGATATGTTAAAAAGTCAAATCTTTGACAGATGTCAAACCTGAATCCTGACAGCTTTTTGTTTGTGTAGAAAACTTGATGTTTGACATGCTTCCCATCATTTTTCCCAAAAACTCAAAGCATGAAAGTTGTTCATTGGGATGTTTTTGAGCTACTGTGAAAATTTCAGATTAATCGCCTAAGAAATGGATTTTTAAACTGAAAAGGCGTAAACTGTGACATCGATCGGTTTTAAACTTGTGAAATTTTGAAATCTCTAAACAACGATCGAAATCTTGTGATACGATAAAGCTGTATTTTGGAAATCCCGTTACACTAAAGTTGAAACGATATCGGTTACATTGGTTATATAAAATTAGGGGGAGATTGCTCTGCAGGGTGCCCTCCTAATTATTCATTTTGTGCCAAAACGGCAATGATGATTACGCGCGAAAGATTGCCAAAACGGCCTCTTATATTTTTGGGCCTATCCTCTCGGTGTATCCGTATGGGTTACTCGAGGCTTGACGGAGCGGTACTGGATATGGCGTATTTGGTCACAAGAGACCAACGGCCTACCCTCTCGAGTGTATCCGTATGGGTTACTCGAGGCTCGACGGAGTGGTACTGGGTATGGCGAATCGGCTGCGGCCGCCGGAATATCGGCTAAATGAGATGATACTTATGAAATTGGCTGAGGCCGCCGGATCACCGGCTAAATGATATATATATTGTTGAGATGATGGCGTAACGGGAAATATATTAAAAAGCTCAGATTTTATGAAATTGGCTGCGGCCGTCGGATTGTCGGCTAAATCAAATATTGTTGAGATGGTGGCGTATCGGGGAGAATTTTTTTTAAAAGCTCAAACCTTTATTTACTTACTTACGGCATTATTCATGTTTTTAAATCATGTCTTAAATAATTGCCCGTGCTTAAGTTTTAAATTATGAAATTTAAATGTGTCTTTAAAGTATGCAATTATATTCGCATTTTTTTAAAAAAAACAAAAATGTTTTATGCATGGTAAAAAGTTTTATCTTAATTATTAAAAATCTAACCCCTTTATTGCTATGTAAGGATTAACTTACTCAGTATTTTATAATACTGATAAAAACCGTTGTTCATTTTTTTCTGTTACAGAGTACGGAGCATGATCACTCATTGGGGGATCATTTTGGACACTTAATTATTTATTTTACGTAACTTGCATGAACGGGTCTGTTTAACCCGTGGGTTGGCCATGTCGGCCCTATATTTTAAATTCCGCTGCATACACTTTACTTCCGCTGCGTACTTTATATTCTCGCTGCAACTCTGATGTAGTATTTTTAAATTATTTACGAATGGGCTACTTGAATATTTAAATTCTGAAAAACCATAGCCTTGCATCTCTTTAGTGAGCTCGGAGAAACCGTGTCTTGCTAGGGAGGTGTGGCGGTGGCATCCCGGCCTGGGTTACCAAAACCGGGGTGTTACAGCCATACAAGCCAGAGATGAAGGAACCAGAGGGGCCCATGAGATCTGCTAGAGTGACCATCAGCCCATCCATGCACCAAGGACAAAATACCAGAATAGAGATGCACCAAGAAATAGTCAGCGAGAGGCAAATGAACATCTTTCACAATGGCCTTGGCTAAAGGGTAGGTTTCAAGAATAACATTCTTGGCAGGAGCGCACCAGAAGAATCGGCTAAGGAAGTGCATCATGAAAGCTACAGATTCCTCCTCGGGGAATTCGGGCTTATCCCCACGGTACTTATTAATCCATGAAGAGAAAGTGAGCCCTGAAGCATAGCCGGTATTTTTCGTTGTAGGCTTGTCGGAACCGGTAATGAAACTTTTGACAATTTCGTCACACGAGCATTTCTAAAATATCCCAGGTTAAATTTATTAAATGAAAAGAGTTATGATTCATGGGAAATGGGTTTAAGGATATAGTTCACTTTTTTTACTCATGAGGGGAAACTTTGAGTTCAAACGGCGTTATGGACCTCCCCGGCATGAAACTTTTGATAATTTCGTGCCTTGAAGATCCTTGCCATGAAACTTTTGACAAGTTCCCACTACATGAGTATTTTCTGAAAAATCATAATCATGGTGTTCAATTTTATTTAATGAAACCAATTATGAAGGCGTAGTTGGGATTAGGGATATATTTATAAGTTGTCACGTTTTTATTTACTCGTGTTAAGAAACTGTGCCCCCGAAAGCGCACGGAGTTAAAAATTGCAGTAATTTATAGTAAGACCGGATCGTTCATTGGAGGATGTGCGATAGAAGCAGGGCCCACGTCGTTTACTAAGATTTTCCACTCGGTTACTCGATTCAAGTTTGTGTTTGAACTACCATCTACTTGACATAATTTAATCTAAGTTATGAAAGCAATTAAAATAAAGCAGATAAAATTATTCTAGAAAGCGAATTAAATTTAATCTAAGAAAGCAATAAAATTAATCTAAGAAAGTGTTTAATATTATTCTAAGAAAGCAGATTTAAAATGAGACAGAAGGGACAGGGAGAAAATAATAGAAATTGGACAAGATTCAGATGAAACACAGTTAAACTTCCATTTTGTTACGCAGATCTCTGTTTGGGATAATCCTTTCAGTTAGCTAGTTCTCATGCTCTCTATACCATGTTCCCTTTAACAGACAGGTACTTACAGTAAGAGTTTACATGCTCTTAAGACGACAAAATCTAAGATATCACAAACTCGTAGCTTCCCTTGCAATGCCTTGCAGGAGCATGTTAGTCATCTGTGGTGGACAAGCAACACCAGACAAATCATTAGTTGAAGTGTCAAGTACAGCTATCATTCCCCCATGTCACGCCCAAAGACTCTAATTAAGCCCTGAACTATCCCTTAACTTTCAGTCCTAGTAGCAGTTACGCAACTCTCAATACAACCGAGTGACCTCTAAAGAAAGCTGTTAAACGAAAGTGGTAAAGAAAGCATTTAAAATCCTATCACTCGGAGGTTTTTGAAAGTCTGACCCTGGTGGTAAAAGAAAGCTCCTAGTCAGAATGACTGGGTGTGGATCAAGAATTCCCGGATCTCGGTGAACCGCTCGCAGTGTTCACTTCCTTCCGGGTGGTTATGAGATACAAACTAATGAAACGGACTAATACATTAGTTCATTCCGGATGCACTCACTCAGGACTCAAAATAGGCTTTGGCAGAAGAGGATAGCAGTTGAAAGAAAACTCAACCCTATCTTAGAAAATAACCAAGGCCCGTATGTTGTTCCTCTAGCATTGTTAATCACACCTTATCCGAGTCCAAGTGGTCTCTGATTCAGTGTCATGTTTAATACAAGATTTCCAACACACAACAATTTTGGAAAATAATAGATATTTGAAAGTCATTCCCTAAACAGGTACTAGACTCTCAATTAAAACACAGACCCTTTCAGTCTAGGTGAGACCTAATCGCTGACTATGTTTCTAATTTCCCAAAATCAACCCTTGACAGAATATGAATTAGTCATAACTGAAGAATTTATCCTTTACTCCGATCCGGATTTTATAAAGAAATTTTTGTTGGAAATTTATTGCGAGACATCTGATTTAAATCACGACTTCTATGTCCAAGGGAAGGATCCCAAAATAATATTGACCACAATATCTATATAATAATATCATGCATAAATTTATAAAGAAGTGTAAAATTAAATTAACCCAAAATATAAGGTGGGTTTAGACAGAAAGTGAAACACAGAGATGAAATAGCCGGAGATGAGAAGAATTTATTTGGCTAAAAAGTCGGCTGAAATAACTGGGGTTATCCGGACTGCAAACATCTGCTATCCAGGTCCCAACTATTCCAGGTGGAATGATTTTAGACAGCAGAAGACCTTATACGACAGTGATCGCTATCATCAAGACTCCTGCTATCTATGAAATGAGAGAAAAACCTACATGTTTTCTCACTGTAATACTATTCAAACAGTGTTGATCGACACAGTTTGATAATGTTACAGCTCAAAAATCAGGTTTTGAAATTAAAATAAAGAAAAGAAAACTGTATCCGGATAGGAGTCAGCTGAGCAGCTATTATAATCCCGGATGGACGAACCGCCAAGGCTTCCACTGACCACTGCTCGGACGATGCAAAATAACATCTAGTAATTAATATACAGACCACGAGCTAGTTTATCCGTGTGGGAATACCCGCCAACATTAGTCTGTTATATCTCTTACTAGCTGTTTCACACAACACGGAAAAGACCAAAATAAATTAAGAAAATATTTTTGGGTCATCTTGTATGAGAGACATTGGTTTCTCATGCAAGGGTATGGAATTAAGTCCATAATTACTCTGTATGTCTAAATAATCACTCATTCCATAATTAATTAATTAATTAAAGTCCGGATTATATACTTAAATCATTAGAGTTTAATTTTATAGAAAAATATTTTAATGGGAATTGAACAAAGTTCTCTATATTAAATTAATCATGGGTTGAGATCATTGGATTTCAACCTCAAAATATTAATATAAAGGTCCAATTAATTAAGTGAGGAAGATGGAGAAATGGAGAAAATTGGCAAAAATGCCAATTACGACGCTAGATAGATTTTACGACGCTATCCGTAGATAGCGTCGTAGATATAGCGTCGTAGGGTGAAATTTTAGAAATGTTGATAAAATTGGAGGGTACGGCGCTACACACTAAATGGCGACGCTATCCTAGGATAGCGTCGTAGGTACAGCGTCGTAAGTGGGTTTTGTGAGAAGGAAAATGTTTTGGGGACCTACGACGCTGAACAAAAATTACGACGCTATCCGAGGATAGCGTCGTTGGTCTTGCGCCGTAAGGCAAATTTTCTTAAGTCTGGATGACTACGGTGCTAAACCTCACCTACGACGCTATACAAGGATAGTGTCGTAGGGCGGTTAGCGTCGTAGCTAGCCCAGAATGTTGTTATTCGGGTGATGCGATCTATGCGATTGCAAACCCTATTTTCAAGTTTATGGTTCAATACATGCAAGAACAGCAACAAGGGAAAGTAATAACAGTAATGAAGATAAACTAAAATGTAATAGAAACTCCAATAAAAAGAAAAGATAAGGCACAAATGAACCACAAACCCAAGTGAGGGTTTTCAACCAACAATCATGCACGAGATCCCAAAAACAAAAGAAAAACATAAACCCACATAAAACAGTGAAACTAAATGACCAAGTGGTCATAAGACAAAAAATAAAGCAATAAATCCATTGACTCATGTCCATTTCATGATTTTGGGACTCTTTTTGTGATTAACTTCCCATTTATAAAAAATGGCTTGATAATACCCATCATTTGGGTATTTAAACCTTAATAAAAGTTTAACAAAGCTGGAAATAATGTAAACAGTGGCTGCTAAGATGAAAACTCCAATAAGATTACTAATCTAACATATTAAAAATCTAAACTAAGACATGAAGATAAATAATACAAAAAATAAAGACCTAACTACCTAACTAACCTACACAACTCTCAAGAACACTAAATTGTCTCCAAGTTTGAATGTTGTCTGAATGCTGATCATTGGAGTCAACTGGTCCTTATATAGGTGGGAAACCCTAGGCCCATGGGCCCCCAGGCCTTGAAATTGGAATTCTGGCAAGGCTTACGACGCTATAGATGGGTACGGCGCTATCCTACTACGGCGCTATGAGTTTAGCGTCGTAGTCTTCCACTTCGAAGACTCTCTCTGTCTCTCAGTGAACAGCCTACGGCGCTATCCATCATTACGGCACTATACTCGATTACGGCGCTATCCAAGTTTAGCGCCGTCCACCCTTCTTTGGACGTCATCTTCAGTTTCCTCCTACGGCGCTAGACCAAGCTACGGCGCTATACATGCATAGCGTCGTAGTTGTGTCTAGCGTCGTAATATCCTGCAATATTCGACTTTTTGTGGGTTTTTCATTTCTTTTCCCATCTTTTCATTTCCTTTTTCTTTTCTTTTCTTTTTCTTATGTTTTTGGATTTTTCTAACATAATTATGTAATAAAATTACATATTTATGCATTTTTCACACCAGCTCAATATTTTTACAATTATGCATAAATCAGTCCAATTCAACTGCTTTCTTATTTAATATAAGACCGGAATGCGATCAAATGCCCGTTTTAGTCACGGAAATGGATTGAAAATAATGGTCATTTCTGGCCATTATCAACATCCTCACATTTAATACTGATCGTCCCCGAGCAGTCAGAGTCAATGTTCTAAAGAACACGGGCTCTGCATATTCAATTCATTTTCATGGCTTCATAAATCTTAATCTTTTTGGATTGGGATAAGACAATAAAAATTAGAAGTATTAAATTCCCTTGATTGCAGTGTTTAATGAAATGATACTTGCTCACTACATCGGGCCTACAAATCAAACATTATTATCAACTCTTCATGAATATCATGTTTGAAAAATGCAAGGATTAAGAATCAGAATTTAGGTATGACACGAACATAATTCATAAAATAGAGCCTCACATATAAGAGAATCGGAAAGTTCACTCACTCTCAATTGGGGTTTAATAATGCACACTCAAAATCAGATTCGATTAAACTATCCAATAAGCTTGCAATCAGACCAACTCGCCACCGGCTCATTTCCTCAAATCGAGATCATGATGTCTTATTCAAGGGTTATAATGGGGCATACGGTTGTAACATTTGGTAGGAAAGGAAATTTTTGGGCTAAAAAGTGACAAGAATTTATTCTATCATAACATGGCATATTTATTTAAAATTTATGATCATCATTATCCCTTTCTTTCTTTTCTTGTGCTTTTCTTTTCACATTGCATGACATTAGACTAAGTCTAATTTGCTTTTGTCATTTGCAATTTATTTGTGTTGAATTGAATTCAGCATTTTTCTCTCTCTTTTTTTTTTGAATCGGTTTATAGCTTACCGATTAATACATTTTTTATGATCATAAGTTTAATGCTTTTGATAGAATTTATACTTGTACACTTGGGTTTGAATATTTCTTGGTCTTTTTGTAAGGTAGGAAAAATATAGAGGGCTTCAAAGAAAAATTAGGCTTATAGGCTCAAAGTGGTTAATCCTAAAGGGAGAATATTCTTGGGTTTGGATTTCAAAAGAAGGCCAAAATTTTAGTTTTCTAAGTGTCTCGATCATATGCTCGATTCCGGGAATATGGCATGGCCTTGAATCGGTCCTAATCGCAAGTTCTAGTTTTCTTTAATCAAATTGATTCACACATCAAAGAAATAAATGAGTACAAAGTGACTCATGGCTCAAATCTCACAGGTTGGATTGATTCATGTCATACATTATTCTAAAGTTTAATCCTAACACTTTATTCAATCAAAATTTCTAACATGCAGATTTATTACCCAATAAGATGATCGCATCATCAAATTTTTATAGGAAAAAAGGATAAATAGGTCATTTTTCTTTTCAAAAAATTCAAATCAGTCCTTTTTCTATTTTATTACCAAAACAGTCCTCTACAAATGTTAATTATGTTCAAATCAGTCCTTTTTTCACTAATTATATTCGAATTGCTGACGTGGCAAGGGTTTTAATTTAAACCTGACACGTGTGCATAATATTAGTCCTTTTTCTTTTATCTTTTGCCAATTCAGTCCTAAACTTTTATTTTATTCTATTTAGTCCTCTACCCCAATCACTCATTTTATATTAATTGGCCTCAAACCTTTCAAATTATTTCATTTTAGGCCCAGAACCTTAATTTTTTTTATTATTACTAATATATTATCAAATAAATGCCCAACATACTTCCGTAAATAAAATTAAATACCAAACCTCATACATTGGGTTTGACCGCCTTGTTACCGGGTCTTCGAAGTTCCGAATTTTACGGACTCTCTCTAACCACCCGACCGTAACGATGGTTCATTGGTTCTGGTTTCCTTTAGCAACAATCAGCACAATCGTACTTTGTGGACAATAAAATTCAGGCTATTTTTTTAATATTTTTAATAATATTAATATTTTTCAATAAAACCAAGGCTTCCTGTATCCATAACCTTCCAAAAATTCAAGTTAAATCATTTACTCAAATATTGCTACATCCTAATGTAGGACGCAAAGTAAGATTCTGTTGATTGTTACTGAAGGAAACCAAAACCAATGAACAATCGGTTGCGGTCGAGTGGTTATTAGAGAGAGTCCGTAAAATTCCGGTACTTGAAAGACCCGATAACAAAGCAGTCGAACCCAATATATGAGGTTTGGTGTTTAATTTTATTTATGGAAGTATGTTGTGCATTTATTTGATAAATGGATTAGTAATAATAAAAAATTTAAGGTTCTGGGCCTAAAATGAAATAATTTGAAAGGTTTGAGGCCAATTAATATAAAAATGAGTGATTGGGGTAGAGGACTAAATAGAACAAAATAAAAGTTTAGGACTGAATTGGCAAAAGATAAAAGAAAAAGGACTAATATTATGCACACGTGTCAGGTTTAAATTAAAACCCTTGCCACGTCAGCAATTAGAATATAATTAGTGAAAAAAGGACTGATTTGAACATAATTAGCATTTGTAGAGGACTGTTTTGGTAATAAAATAGAAAAAGGACTGATTTGAATTTTTTGAAAAGAAAAAGGACCTATTTATCCTTTTTTCCAATTTTTATAGCTCAAAACCTTAGGAATTCATGTCATGCATGTCTTCAATTATATTATCCCAATTTAAAAGTTTGAAAATTTAATCACAAGCCTAAATTCAACATGTGAATTTAGAGCAGGTTTATGCATACTTCTGCTGGTTATTTAATTTAAAGCAGTAAAAGAGGCACTGTTAACATACAAAGTATGTCAACAGCATATTTTTGGCCTGACAGTCACTTATTCATCTCGGACTGTCAGAAATCTTTTCAAGAATAGAAATTGTTTTTGGACTGCAGAATTCCTTTTTGGAAAGCGGTAAATACATAAATTACAAGAGATTTCATGCAATAAGAACAAACTTGCACAAATGACAGAAATTCTCTTATATGATGTTTACAATTAAGCTAGAAAATGAATAGGATCAGATCAAATTCATTCTTTCAGTTCCTATGATTGAGTCGAAGGCCCAGCATCGTCTGTTGGCGGAGGTGGCGGTTTCGGGAGCTGTCCGATGAGTGCCTGGATCACAGTTTCCATCATTTTTTGTTGACGTTCTTCACTTTCCATCATCATCTTCCGTTGCCTCTCTTCGCTTTCCAGCCTTTCTCTGTGGTGCCTTTCTTCTCTTTCCAACAGGAGTAGTCTGAATTCATCTTCTCTTCTCCTCTGTTCAGCTTTCTCTTCCTCTTTTCTCTTGTCTCTCTCTTCTCTGATTCTCCTATCATCTTCCCTTCCCAAAATGATAACATCTGCCAACTGCTTGACACTTTCTGTCATGGTTTTGTTCATTGAGCTCACGATCTCGACTACATTTGAGTTAGCAGGATGTTGAGAGACGTTCTAGCTTGGAGGAGAAATCTGGGAGGGGTGAGTTTGCTGCTGAGGAGCTTGAACTGGAAGTGATGGAGGAATTTCCACCTGCTCCATTTGGGGGATTTCTTCTTGAGCTGAAGGTCCCTCCTCAGCACGGGTCTTTCTTCTTCTTTTAGGAGCAGGGGGAGGCATTGGATCTCTCCTTTGAGTCGATGGTGCTTCTTCACCTGATATGAACGAAGATTGCACATTTGAGTCAGCCGGGAATGGAGGGAGTGTATACGTAATCCTTTCTTGAACATGCATGGATGGGACCCGGATAGGGGGATTCAGAATGACCAAGGCATCAATGTCAAATTCTCCCATGTCTACCCCTTGATCTATGCAGATTCTTCTAATAAGATTCGGGTAGCAAAGAGCATTCTTCTTCTTGATTCGAGTGGTCATGACTTCAAAAATGTGTTCCCCAACATTCAGTTTCCGCCCATGCCACAGCTTTGCAAATCCCATCAGTACGCTGCCTGAAGTAGTTTGGGGATGAGAGCTGGGCCTGATTCTAGCCATGTAAAATTCGAATGTTGGCGTGAACTCCACTTTTATCTCGGACGTGCTGAATGTCCCCACCAAGCCTGGTGTTTTGGTTAGGGAGTCGGCTATGGCTTGATATGTTGCTTTCATTTTTGTCTTGCCACGCCTACTCAAGATCTCCTCCTCCGTAATCTCACTTTGATAACTGGGTGTTTGAAGGAATCTGTTTAGATAATCCGGGGATATATCTATTGTCTTTCCTCTAACCCAGGTTGTCCGTCTTGCAACGTTAATGTTGCAGTAGAACTCCCTAGTCAACTCCATATACCCAGGATCTCCGTGATGTAGTAAGAATTTCTCCCATCCAAGCCATGTCCTCCAAAAATCCACAGTGGGGTGCCTTAGCGAGTCTGGTGCAAACCCCTTGTTGGGTATGATGCTTTCCAAAAGCTCTTCATATGCCTTGACTGCTTTCAAATTCCCATTGAACTTCCGGACTACATCTGCCTCTTTTATCACCATTTTGGTGTTCTCAATCTTTTGGATTCCCATTCTGGCGCGAACTCTGGTTTCCTCCCAAAATCTGGCGGGCTTGACTGATCCAACAGATTCATCTTCGCTTGTGTGCCAGTCAGTTGGTTCGTCTTGCCCCTCCTGGATGGGTTCATGTTTGCTCGGTTCACCTCCTTCCTGGACTGCTTCATCCATAGGTTCATCTTGCTGAGCTTCCTCTACTTCCATGTTTCCCTCAGCTGCTTCATTCAATGGATCCTCCTCAACCTGTTTAGTTACAATTTTCATTGTATTGTACTCAGTCATTACAGGCTTTGTAAAATTAAGTACAGGAAAGTAAGGATCAACGCTAGTTGATACCACCTCCTCCTCCCTATTTCTTGCAGCTTGTCCGACAGGACATTGGAAAATAGGCGCCATTTGCTCCATAAATTCTTCTTCTTCTTGCATGGCCTCATCTCTTTCTTCTTCTGCAGCCTTTTTCTTATCCTCAGCCATACCCTGTGGTTTATCCATTTTGGCTCGTGGCTCTTCAGCTTTTTGCTGCTCAACAGCTTTGTCCTTTAACAAGTCTGCCAATGTGATTGGGTTTGCAGGAGTTTCAGCCGTTCTAATTACAGCTTCAATTCTGGCAGTGCCTACGAGTGGATCAAAGATTCGGGATGCTTCTGTCTGATAACGGATTTGTTCAGGTGCCTCTCCTCGATCAATCCTTGCTTCGATTTGCTCATTCAGTCTATTCCTTATGTCTCCCAAGATGGTTTCCCTGTCGTGAGCAGTGGGGCCAGTCCATGCAGGAAGTTGTTCTTCTTTAATTTTCAATCCACGCCCTGGCACTTCTCCAGTGATCATCAAATCTTCATCATCTCCCTTTTCTTTTTCTATCCTTGCCTTTTCGGCTCTCACTTTTTCTTTGTATACTGGCGAATGAGTAGTGATCGGAGGGGTTGGATCTGTTTCATCTCTGGGTACTCTTGTTGTGATGGGAGGTAGTTGACTGCATTTGAAACCTAGTGGATCAGCCATGTTTGTTGCCGTCTCCACTTCTGTCGATTTCCTCATTTCCAATCCCGCTTGCAGCCTTTCAGCCACTTCTCTATCATGAGCTTCTTTCTTCTTCCTTTCCTCCTCGGCTTGAGTTTGCTGAATATTCTTTCTACTCTTCTCCTTTTCTGCAGCTTTCTTTTCTCTTTCAACTCGTTCTTGCTCATCTATTTTATCCGTTCCCGAACCTCCTGTTTGTTCGACCAGACCGGCCAATGCATTTTCTTGTTCTTGCAATTCTCTAGCTAGTGCAGCATCTCGAGCAATCAATTCTTTTCTTTTTGGCGGTGATGGTGGCATTATTCCCTTGCCTTTATCCGTTGAATCTGCAGGTGCTGCTGCTCTCCTCGCATTCGGCTGGGGTTCTTGAATCACCACTTTCGGCTCCGGTGCCTTTGCTGGATTCTCTTTCTCAGCCAATTTTACCAACTTTCTTCTCGTTTGAGTTTGAGGCATGGGCTGGCTTTCGGATGCAGCAACAGCAGTAGATGCTTGCTCGGGTCGGGTGGGTGGCTCAGTGGTAGCAGGAGTTTGCTCTCTTGGTGGCAAAGCTGAGGCTTGCACAGCTGGTTGGGTTGGCAACGGGTTGGCTTCATTGAAAACTTGAGGCGGTGATGTAGCACTTGTATACTGATCGATCAACACCTCCTTTTCATCTGCACTCCCTTCTCGTTCTCCTTTATCCAAATTGATTCCCAGGTTCTTCTCTGCATCCTTCAAATACTTTTTGATGAAAATAAGACTGGAGATATGGTTGAGTCGCTTTACCCATATCTATCGGATGTGATCACAGAAATATGCCCTATGCTCCCTCCTGTACATCAGTGGAGTGTTAGCTTTGATGGTATTGCAGTAGTTCAGCCCGAAAGCATCCATCTCCATCAAGAAGCGCACAAAATCCATCATGTTCTCTTCGATTAATGATTCAACAATTGGTTTGGCCTCTTGTTGCACAAAAGACATATCGCGGGTAAATTCAACTCTGAAGTATTCCTCAGCCTCGGCCTGAGTCAGCAGTCGGGTTTGTCGTTGATTCTTTCCTAGCACCTTCCAAGATGTATTCTGAATGAATCCAGTGACTTGGTCTCTGAGCACATGGAGTTGAGCTAATCCCTGCGGTCTCTGCTCAGCAAGGTGAGTCGGCTTGTACACATCTTCCAAGAAAATTGTGTCGAAATAATCCTCCTTTGGCAGCACCAGGTCCTTATCCAAGACGGATTCTGTAATGTCTTTTCTGCCTGTGCCCCATAGTGTCATCAAGGCGTGCCACTGCTCCCTAAATTCTTTAGTTAAGTCTATCATAGTCTTAACTATTGGGGCTTGGTTTTCCTTTTCTGATGCCATGGCTTTCTTGATGGCACTATTCAGATTGTGACTCACTTCTCTGTGCCTTTTCCTCGCTTGTTGTGTTAGCCATCTCTGCTCCTGTACTCCTTTGTTTTCCAACAAGCTGGGGTTGTATAGAAATGGTAGGGCCTTTTGCATCATGAAGATTCCATGACTCACTTGATGACTGAGGTTGGGTGCTTTCTCTGTGAACTGCCTCCTAACTCTTTCATCCACTTTATTGGGCACCATGATAATGTCAAACTCCATACAGGCAGGATATATTGTCTTCGAATGCTGGTGCCTTTCCCATCGGGCCATGAATTCGTTAAATCTCCTCAAAATTCTTTTAGTGTGCACCCCTTCTGGAAATCTCATGTCATCTGCAGACGCATCCATTTGCTTCTCCCAGAATGTCGACAGATAATAATAGAAATCCCGTTGAAATCCCAACTCCTTAAAATTCTGTTCCTCCGGCTTGATTTGCTTGTCCCATCCTTTTGGCAATCTGAAGTTCACTTCGGTTTTATTCACGATTGACAACTTAAACGTCGATTCAAGAGCCTGCCGGTGGTCATTAATCTTTCGGCAGAATTGTGAGCCTTCTAGGAGCCCTTGGTCCTGTGTGCATGGGGGTAAGCCGGCCCGTGATTCAACAACTAACTTTTCCCTGAAAAATATGAGAGTATTAAATCCAGTTTTTATAATTTTTGCAAGAGTTATTCAAATTGAAAATCAACATCCTCACATTTAGAGTTTTGCTCGGAATGTGAGGTTGTTAAATCTTCAACTTAAATTTTATTGTAAAGCAGAGGTAAATTTTTCTTTTTACAAGTTTTGAGACTTTAAGAAAGATTAAACTGTTTTTTTAGAACTTAGGAGTCATTGGGCTCCCAAATATTTAATGGACTATGAGTCCAAATAATAAAAGAAGATGGTCATTGGATCAAAAATATTTTTAATGGGCCATTGGGCCCAAAAAAATTTTGATTTTCCCATTTCTAAACAATCCCGATGTGATTGTTGAAAGTGCAATGGAAAATGGATGGAATGGATCGTGAATCGAGGAATGGAATGCGGCGGCTCGGATCTGCTCAACCTGGACTGCATGGGATCGAAATGGACAGTCCAAAACATTCTCACAAACCAACAAAACCATTTTTAATTTTTAATAAAGGTTGACTTATTTTATTAAATAAAAGTGGGATTTTATGGGTCCCATTTTTGGATTTTTAAAAGTAGTAGCAGTCCACATGAGGAAAAAGACTGCTACTTTATTACACTACTTGTGCTCCATTGGGAGCAAAACCAAGTGGGTCAACCAAAATCCTACCAACTATTTTGTCATTTTCTTAAAAAGTCCTTTTACAGAAAAGTGAACTGCAGCTATTGTTGGCTTGTGCAGTCTTGCCCAAATACAAACACACATCAACTTTTTGCATTTTCAGGCATACTGAGATAGACAGACCAAATAAAACCACCAATTTAATGCTCCTGCATTTCAAAGTTCACCACAGTACATGCACAAGAACAACTCCCCATGAACACCATAGTGATAACAAACAAATACAGACTCATGTTGCCATTCTACCACTCATGCTTTTAAAACAGAATTACCAACTAGGGTTAACCAAGATCACAAAATTAACAAACTCTGAAACTCCAACTTTCAGTAACCAATAACACAGTGGTGCTCATGAGGCACCCCTGTGTTCATCAGTTTCCCATCTTCAAACTCATCAGTCCAAAATGTGAGCACACAAGCAGTTCTTTAACAGAGTCAAAACCAAACAAAACTCAAATTCACCACACAAAATTGAAAAGTCTACTGTCCCCTAGGAATCCTAAGAACTCAAATGCCTCAACAAATGGCAGTTCATATCAGTTTCTAAACCCTAACAGTTCATCACACATTCAAAAATCGATGTTCCAAAAGAATCAATAAAACTCGAACACCCTTACCCCAAAACAACTACACAATCGAACATTCATTTCTCATACATATGCTCGGCACACCCGTTCTTCACAAGATTCAAAATCACAGTTTGCCCACAACATACGAAAGTATGAGACGAACTCAAGGATAACGAAAATGCAAGAAGAAAACATAATTACACACTCGCATAACCACAACCCAGAAATCCCTTAAAATGGCGAAAACAGGGAGGTGTGGGGAAATCGAAAATGGGGGACTGCTTTGTAATACCCCAGATTTTTATCAACGCCCAAAGGAATAAAAATTTATTCCGATCAATGTTGAAATATTTCCGAGAAGAAGAAAATAATTTATCACGATAAATTATTGCTCGGAAATGAAACGCCGATAGATTTAAATTCAAAATGGAATAAAAGAGGGAAAGGAAGCCCGAAGACATTCCATTAATTGAGTCAAAATAATTGGAATTAAATTTAATAAGGAAAAGAATTTTAATTCCAAGAACCCGTGAAGTCGGAAGAAATTTAATGGAACAAGTTATTGCACGGGAATCAAAAGACGACGAATTGAAAGCCGACGAACCCGAGACCGACGGACTTAAGATCTCAAACATGAAATTCATTTGAGTCAAGATAAACTTAAGATAAGGATTTATGACCGAGAATGACCCGAAAAATCGAGGCCGAAAACGTAGGAGGATAGAAGTCCGAAAGAGAGGAGAAAAGGCCCGACGGATCGCACGGCCCGGCACGGACCGCAGCCCAGCCGGGGCCGGCGCGCACCCCGCGCGCTTTTCCCATAATTAGCGCGCCAACAGCGCGCCGTTGCAGCAGCAGCTGCGTTTGTCGCGTTTTGGCGACTTTCTCGCCAATTTTCGGGGCCCAAGTGAGGAATCTCGATCTATCACGGGTGTAGCATCTTTTTGGACGTTATGTAATCAATCCTATCCCCATTTGTCAGCCATTTCATCAATCATTCACCCCAAACTCTCCAAAAACTCTCCCAAAAGCCAAACACTCTTCCGACGAACTTCCGGCGACTTTCCGACGAGTTTCCGGCAACCAAATCCAACCAAGGAAGTGTGTAGATCAAGGATTGCAGGCTTTGGATTGTTGGTAAGATGTTAATCAAGTTTCCTTATGATTTTAAGATCATAAACATCATCCTAACTTACGAATCTTCGTATTCAAACACAAATCGGAGCCAAGGGAAGAATAAATCGGGTGGAAGAGATTCGTTCGTGACATCCCGTGGATTCCGGACGACCCCGTGACTTCCTAGACATCATCCCCACTGTAAGTTAACCTTACTATGGTTTTGGGTGACTTAAAATGCAACCAAACATAGAGATTCAACTCAAGAAAGTTAATAAAAATCTGTCAACAAGAGAAACCCTCAACGCAGCGTTTTCGTATGAATTTTTCAAACCTCTAAAGCTGCTCAAACAATAAAACTCAAAACATGAAAAGTGTTCCTAAGACTTTGGTTTAGCTTCTGTAAAAATTTTGGAATTTTTCATGATGTTTTGAAACCTGAAACCAACCCAAAACCGAAGAGTATTAAATCTGAATCTTAGAACTTTGGCAGATTTCACTCTCAATCTTGTTGGTTATTTTGACCATGGATCTAGGCCGATCTAGGATTGGTGTTGAACATGAAAGTTGTAGATCTATGAGTTTAGAACATTTCTGCAAGTTTTTAGAATTTTTCGTTGAGATTTGAACCTCCGAACTCGAGCCGATCCGATCTGCGTTAGAACCGATGTCAAGAACCTTGACAGATTTCTTAATCAAACTCGACGAGCAAAACTCTTACTTCGAGTGTTCAAACCTGAAAACTCAAAACTAAGATTTTGATCCAAAGATCTTAGGCTATATTGTGTGAAAATTTCAGATATTTTCATCAAGTTTTGATACCCCAAAACGTGTCGGACATATTCTGCGTTTTTAAGAATTTTCAAAGGATGACAGATTTCATAACCGATCTTGAGGAGCTTATTCCTATCATTTCTAGCCCGAACCAATCTTTGAGTTCTAAACAAAAGTTGCATATAATCATGTCTAGTATATGCATATGAAATTTCAGAATTTTTGGAGTCCATTTGGTATGATAAAAAGTCAAATCTTTTAACGTTGTCAAACCTGAATCCTGACAGCTTTTCGTTCCTGTAGAAAACTCGATTTTTGACATGCTTCCCATCGTTTTTCCGAAAAACTTAAAACACGAAAGTTGTTCATTGGGATGTTTTTGAGATGCTGTACAAATTTCAGATCAATCGCCTAAGAAATGGATTTTTAAACCAAAAAGGCGCAAACTGTGACGCCAAATGATTTCTAAATCAAAGAGATTTTGAAATTTCGAAACAAACGGTCGAGACGTTGGAATTACGATATATCTATACTTTTGAAAATCCCGTTACACCAAATAAAAACATTTTTTGTAAAAGAATTCTTTTGAAACATTGGGGATTTGGGACCAAGTTTGATATTATCAATATGGGCCAGACGGCTTGTGGACATAAGAGCCCAAGCGAACGGCTAGTGGACATAAGAGCCCTAGCGAATGGTCGACCAAACGGCTTGTGGACATAAGAGCCCAAGCGAACGGCCAGTGGACATAAGAGCCCTGGCGAATGGTTATTTATAAATATTGATTATGAGGATTGCGGTCACAAGAGCCCTGGTGAATGGTGAACTATAAAAGAAACGAAAAATATTTTGAGAAATGATACTATTGAAATTGGCTGAGGCCGCTGGATCACCGGCTAAATGATACTTTTGATATTGGCTGCGGCCGCCGGATAACCGGCTAAATGATATATTGTTGAGATGAAGGCGTAACGGGAAATATATTAAAAAGCTTAGATTTTATGAAATTGGCTGCGGCCGCCGGAGTGCCGGCTAAATTAAATATTGTTGAAATGTTTTTATTAAATTTAATTAAAGGCTTTGAAACCCCTAATCCATGCTATGTGTTAACTTACTCAGCGCGTTTTTGCTGACCCAAACCATATATCTCCTTTTTCTTACAGAGTACGAAGAATATGCATCGTCGTATGCATACATGGGAACATTAAGGGAAATCTTTATTTTAAATCCCTGCATTTAATTACGACTTGCATGAACGGGCCTGTTTAACCCGTGTTTTGGCCATGTTGGCCCTATATTTAAATTCCGCTGCAACTTTGATGTATTATCTTTAAATTATATATGAATGGGCTGTTTGAATATTTTAAATTCTGAAAAACCATAGCCTTGCATCTCTTTAGTGAGCTCGGAGAAACCGTGTCTTGCTAGGGAGGTGTGGCGGTGGCATCCCGGCCTGGGTTACCAAAACCGGGGTGTTACAGAGTGGTATCAGAGCCCGGAATATTTTAAAGCTATTATTTTACATAGCCCGGAATATTTTTAAACTACTATTTTAAAGAGCCCAATTATTATTTTGAAGTTAAAGCCCAAATTTTTAGCCCAAAATTTTTTTTAGAAGCCCAAGAAATTATCTTGGCCCAATAGCCTTGTCTTTATTTAAAGCCCAAATAATTTATTTCTTTCGGCCCAATATAGTGGCCCAAACCTTTTATCCTTATTTTAATCTATCCATGGAATAAATTTATTTTTAAAACCCATGGATAAATAAATGCATGCATAAAATTTTTTTTATTGGGGGGATCACATATGCATATGCATACATAAATATCTGTACTAACTTTTTTTTTAGTGAATCGTATGTGATACATAACCTTCTCACTCTAGTGTTCGACATGACCTTGAGTCTTGACTTAGAAGCGCCAACTTAAGACTAACCTTGCCTTAGTCATAAATCTTGATCACTTAGAAACTCATCTTCGCGTGCTTCTAGAATGACACCTAGAAGAATATTGAGGAAGGATCATATGCGATGACACCCGAACCTGGTTGTGAATAATACATAGGCAGTTATGGGGACATAACTGTAATCTTAAGGGGGGGAGGATGTAATACCCCGTAAGAATGCATAAGCATTTATTTCGAAACTCGAATATTTTGTATCCCAAATAAATTCTTTTTGAACTACGTAATGACTTGATCCCTTCACAGGGTACGTAGGCAACTTGGAAATTTCAATTCTGGGTTCAATCAAACAATAATCAACAAGCGAACAATAATTCAATAACACAATATCGCAAATAGTAAACAAAAAGGATCATAACTCTTAGCGCGAGAAAAGCCGAAGCACAACTTCGAGGACGAAGTTGATTTCTAAGGGGGAGAGGATGTAACACCCGAGAAATTTAATTCACATTCAAAGGAATGGAATTAAATTCTTGTGAAAGACGTTTATCCTTAAGGAAAGTAGATGGAGATACCCCAACATTAAATTGAGCCCAAAAGAAAGTGAGGGCGCAACTTCGGGGACGAAGTTGATTCTTAAGGGGGGTGGAGTGTAATACCCCAGATTTTTATCAACGCCCAAAGGAATAAAAATTTATTCCGATCAATGTTGAAATATTTCCGAGAAGAAGAAAATAATTTATCACGATAAATTATTGCTCGGAAATGAAACGCCGATAGATTTAAATTCAAAATGGAATAAAAGAGGGAAAGGAAGCCCGAAGACATTCCATTAATTGAGTCAAAATAATTGGAATTAAATTTAATAAGGAAAAGAATTTTAATTCCAAGAACCCGTGAAGTCGGAAGAAATTTAATGGAACAAGTTATTGCACGGGAATCAAAAGACGACGAATTGAAAGCCGACGAACCCGAGACCGACGGACTTAAGATCTCAAACATGAAATTCATTTGAGTCAAGATAAACTTAAGATAAGGATTTATGACCGAGAATGACCCGAAAAATCGAGGCCGAAAACGTAGGAGGATAGAAGTCCGAATGAGAGGAGAAAAGGCCCGACGGATCGCACGGCCCGGCACGGACCGCAGCCCAGCCGGGGCCGGCGCGCACCCCGCGCGCTTTTCCCATAATTAGCGCGCCAACAGCGCGCCGTTGCAGCAGCAGCTGCGTTTGTCGCGTTTTGGCGACTTTCTCGCCAATTTTCGGGGCCCAAGTGAGGAATCTCGATCTATCACGGGTGTAGCATCTTTTTGGACGTTATGTAATCAATCCTATCCCCATTTGTCAGCCATTTCATCAATCATTCACCCCAAACTCTCCAAAAACTCTCCCAAAAGCCAAACACTCTTCCGACGAACTTCCGGCGACTTTCCGACGAGTTTCCGGCAACCAAATCCAACCAAGGAAGTGTGTAGATCAAGGATTGCAGGCTTTGGATTGTTGGTAAGATGTTAATCAAGTTTCCTTATGATTTTAAGATCATAAACATCATCCTAACTTACGAATCTTCGTATTCAAACACAAATCGGAGCCAAGGGAAGAATAAATCGGGTGGAAGAGATTCGTTCGTGACATCCCGTGGATTCCGGACGACCCCGTGACTTCCTAGACATCATCCCCACTGTAAGTTAACCTTACTATGGTTTTGGGTGACTTAAAATGCAACCAAACATAGAGATTCAACTCAAGAAAGTTAATAAAAATCTGTCAACAAGAGAAACCCTCAACGCAGCGTTTTCGTATGAATTTTTCGAACCTCTAAAGCTGCTCAAACAATAAAACTCAAAACATGAAAAGTGTTCCTAAGACTTTGGTTTAGCTTCTGCAAAAATTTTGGAATTTTTCATGATGTTTTGAAACCTGAAACCAACCCAAAACCGAAGAGTATTAAATCTGAATCTTAGAACTTTGGCAGATTTCACTCTCAATCTTGTTGGTTATTTTGACCATGGATCTAGGCCGATCTAGGATTGGTGTTGAACATGAAAGTTGTAGATCTATGAGTTTAGAACATTTCTGCAAGTTTTTAGAATTTTTCGTTGAGATTTGAACCTCCGAACTCGAGCCGATCCGATCTGCGTTAGAACCGATGTCAAGAACCTTAACAGATTTCTTAATCAAACTCGACGAGCAAAACTCTTACTTCGAGTCTTCAAACCTGAAAACTCAAAACTAAGATTTTGATCCAAAGATCTTAGGCTATATTGTGTGAAAATTTCAGATATTTTCATCAAGTTTTGATACCCCAAAACGTGTCGGACATATTCTGCGTTTTTAAGAATTTTCAAAGGATGACAGATTTCATAACCGATCTTGAGGAGCTTATTCCTATCATTTCTAGCCCGAACCAATCTTTGAGTTCTAAACAAAAGTTGCATATAATCATGTCTAGTATATGCATATGAAATTTCAGAATTTTTGGAGTCCATTTGGTATGATAAAAAGTCAAATCTTTTAACGTTGTCAAACCTGAATCCTGACAGCTTTTCGTTCCTGTAGAAAACTCGATTTTTGACATGCTTCCCATCGTTTTTCCGAAAAACTTAAAACACGAAAGTTGTTCATTGGGATGTTTTTGAGATGCTGTACAAATTTCAGATCAATCGCCTAAGAAATGGATTTTTAAACCAAAAAGGCGCAAACTGTGACGCCAAATGATTTCTAAATCAAAGAGATTTTGAAATTTCGAAACAACCGGTCGAGACGTTGGAATTACGATATATCTATACTTTTGAAAATCCCGTTACACCAAATAAAAACATTTTTTGTAAAAGAATTCTTTTGGAACATTGGGGATTTGGGACCAAGTTTGATATTATCAATATGGGCCAGACGGCTTGTGGACATAAGAGCCCAAGCGAACGGCTAGTGGACATAAGAGCCCTAGCGAATGGTCGACCAAACGGCTTGTGGACATAAGAGCCCAAGCGAACGGCCAGTGGACATAAGAGCCCTGGCGAATGGTTATTTATAAATATTGATTATGAGGATTGCGGTCACAAGAGCCCTGGTGAATGGTGAACTATAAAAGAAACGAAAAATATTTTGAGAAATGATACTATTGAAATTGGCTGAGGCCGCCGGATCACCGGCTAAATGATACTTTTGATATTGGCTGCGGCCGCCGGATAACCGGCTAAATGATATATTGTTGAGATGAAGGCGTAACGGGAAATATATTAAAAAGCTTAGATTTTATGAAATTGGCTGCGGCCGCCGGAGTGCCGGCTAAATTAAATATTGTTGAAATGTTTTTATTAAATTTAATTAAAGGCTTTGAAACCCCTAATCCATGCTATGTGTTAACTTACTCAGCGCGTTTTTGCTGACCCAAACCATATATCTCCTTTTTCTTACAGAGTACGAAGAATATGCATCGTCGTATGCATACATGGGAACATTAAGGGAAATCTTTATTTTAAATCCCTGCATTTAATTACGACTTGCATGAACGGGCCTGTTTAACCCGTGTTTTGGCCATGTTGGCCCTATATTTAAATTCCGCTGCAACTTTGATGTATTATCTTTAAATTATATATGAATGGGCTGTTTGAATATTTTAAATTCTGAAAAACCATAGCCTTGCATCTCTTTAGTGAGCTCGGAGAAACCGTGTCTTGCTAGGGAGGTGTGGCGGTGGCATCCCGGCCTGGGTTACCAAAACCGGGGTGTTACATGCTTACCATGGCTTCTCGGCCTTAGAAGGCGACGGAGGTGAAGGCGGTGCAGACGAGGCCATTGCGATGGGTTTCACGAAATTTGGGCAGAGTTTCCCCTAGGATTTGGTGGTTTTTGTTGCGAATGAACTGTGCGTTCGTTCGTACGAGGGGTTTTGAGAGTGGGAGTTCGAAAATGTGAAGTGTGGGAATGAGGAAGGAGACGAAGGGGTTATTTATAATAAGAGGGAAAAAGACTACGGCGCTAAACTTGACTTACGGCGCTATCCTAGCGTCGTAAGCCTTGTTCAGCGTCGTAGATAGGAAATAAGGGGAAAAGGGGTGCTACGGCGCTATTCTATTGCTACGACGCTATCCTAGGATAGCGCCGTAGTAATGAGATAGCGTCGTAAGGCGGTGGAGGGATAAGGAAGCACTACGGCGCTGTTCCTTCAGTACGGCGCTATCCTAGGATAGCGTCATTCTAAAGGACTGCGTCGTAGGGAGATATAAATAAAGGAGTGGGAAGTGCCCTATGGCGCTATCCCACCACTACGGCGCTATCCTAGGATACGGCGCTATCCTAGGATAGCATCGTAGGTGAGAATAGCGTCGTAGCTGAGAGCGGGATAAAGCTGCACTTCAATTTTGAAAATTTTCAAAATTTACGCGGACTGGGCCCGCGTAGGTGAAATTGGGCCTCAGTTGGTTTTATTTGTTTTGGACTTAAGAGATTTTAGTCCAAGACATCTTTGTACTGTTAATGGGCTATCTTTATTAAAAATTAAACTTGCATAAAATAGGTTGGACTAATTCCATTTGTTTACAAAATTATTTCGGATTTTAAATTGCTTTAATTTCCGAAATTATTTTCTTAAATTCATGGACTAAATCCAACCGGGAACCTGGTTTTCTGCTTTATTTTTCTGCTCCTTTTTGGTGGTTCGGAATTTCTTGCATGATGGATAAATACCCAGTAGGTTAGGTTTTCTCCTCAAATCAACATCATCACATTTAGAGTTTTAGCACTCTAAATGTTTAATTAATTTGAGGGTACTTCTCTGTTCTGCAATAAATAAATAAACTACACTAACTAGCTATGAGTAATTCTCTTAATAAACGACGTTGCATCCTCCCCGGCAACGGCGCCATGAAACTTTTGACAATTTCGTCACACGAGCATTTCTAAAATATCCCAGGTTAAATTTATTAAATGAAAAGAGTTATGATTCATGGAAAAGGGGTTTAAGGATATAGTTCACTTTTTTTTTACTCATGAGGGGAAACTTTGAGTTCAAACGGCGTTATGGACCTCCCCGGCATGAAACTTTTGATAATTTCGTGCCTTGAAGATCCTTGCCATGAAACTTTTGACAAGTTCCCACTACATGAGTATTTTCTGAAAAATCATAATCATGGTGTTCAATTTTATTTAATGAAACCAATAATGAAGGCGTAGTTGGGATTAGGGATATATTTATAAGTTGTCACGTTTTTATTTACTCGTGTTAAGAAACTGTGCCCCCGAAAGCGCACGGAGTCAAAAATTGTAGTAATTTATAGTAAGACCGGATCGTTCACTGGAGGATGTGCGATAGAAGCAGGGCCCACGTCGTTTACTAAGATTTTCCACTCAGTTACTCGATTCAAGTTTGTGTTTGAACTACCATCTACTTGACATAATTTAATCTAAGTTATGAAAGCAATTATGTAACACCCCGGTTTTGGTAACCCAGGCCGGGATGCCACCGCCACACCTCCCTAGCAAGACACGGTTTCTCCGAGCTCACTAAAGAGATGCAAGGCTATTGTTTTTCAGAATTTAAAATATTCAAACAGCCCATTCATATATAATTTGAAAATAATATATCAAAGTTGCAGCGGAAATAAAGTATAAGGGCCAACATGGCCAAAACACGGGTTAAACAGTCCCGTTCATGCAAGTCGTAATTAATGCAGGGGATTTAAAATACAGATTTCCCCAAATGTTCCCATGTATGCATATGATGATGCATATTCTTCGGACTCTGTAAGAAAAAGGAGATAAATGGTTTGGGTCAGCAAAAACGCGCTGAATAAGTTAACACATAGCATGGGTTAGGGGTTTCAAAGCCTTTAATTAAATTTCATAAAAACATTTCAACAATATTTAATTTAGCCAGCAATCCGGCGGCCGCAGCCAATTTCATAAAATCTAAGCTTTTAATATATTTCCCGTTACGCCATCATCTCAACAATATATCATTTAGCCGGTGATCCGGCGGCCGCAGCCAATATCAAAAGTATCATTTCTCAAAATATTTTTCGTTTCTTTTATAGTTCACCATTCACCAGGGCTCTTGTGACCGCAATCCTCATAATCAATATTTCCGCAGGAAAACATTCAATCGCCCTTGGGGAATCTAACCCGCAAGAACTCAATACATCCTAGGGAATCAAACCCGTAGGAAAACATACGATCGCCCTTGGGGAATCTAACCCGCAAGAACTCAAATACATCATAGGGAATCAAACCCGCATGAATCATATTGATAATGTCAAACTTGGTCACAAATCCCCAATGTTTCAAAAGAATTCTTTTAAAGAAAATGTTTTTATTTGGTGTAACGGGATTTTTCAAAAGTATAGATATATCGTAATTCCAACGTCTCGATCGTTTGTTTAGAAATTTCAAAATCTCACAAGTTTAAAACCGATCGATGTCACAGTTTGCGCCTTTTTGGTTTAAACATCCATTTCTTAGGCGATTGATTTGAAATTTTCACAGTATCTCAAAAACATCCCAACGAACAACTTTCGTGTTTTAAGTTTTTCGGAAAAACGATGGGAAGCATGTCAAAAATCAAGTTTTCGACTCAAATAGTATGCTGCCAGGATTCAGGTTTGACACCTCTCAAAGATTTGACTTTTTGACATATCAAATGGACTTCAAAAATTCTGAAATTTTACAGACACATACTAGACTTGATTTCCAACAACTTTTATTTAGATCACATAGATTGGTTCGGGCTAGAAGTGATAGGAATAAGCTCATCAAGATCGGTTATGAAATCTGTCATCCTTTGACAATTCTTAAAAACGCAGAATATGTCCGATACGATTTGGGGTATCAAAACTTGATGAAAATCTTTGAAATTTTTACACAATATAGCTTATGATCTTTGGATCAAAATCTTAGTTTTGAGTTTTGAGGTTTGAACACTCGAAGTAAGAGTTTTGCTCGTCGAGTTTGATTATGAAATCTGTCAAGGTTCTTGACATCGGTTCTAACGCAGATCGGATCGGCTCGAGTTTGGAGGTTCAAATCTCAATGAAAAATTCTAAAAACTTACAGTAATATTCCAAACTCATAGATCTACAATTCTTATGTTCAACTCCAATCCTAGATCGGCCTAGATCCAAGGTCAAAATGGCTAATAAGATTGAGAGTGAAATCTGTCCAAGTTGTAAGATCCAGATTTAATACTCTTCGGTTTTGGGTTGGTTTCAGGTTTCAAAACATCATGAAAAATTCTAAAATTTTTACAGGAGCTAGACCAAAGTCTTAGCAACACTTTTCATGTTTTGAGTTTTCTTGTTTGAGCAGCTTTAGAGGTTTGAAAAATTCATACGAAAACGCTGCGTTGAGGGTTTCTCTTGTTGACAGATTTTTATTAATTTTCTTGAGTTGAATCTCTATGTTTGGTTGCATTTTAAGTCACCCAAAACCATAGTAAGGTTAACTTACAGTGGGGATGATGTCTAGGAAGTCACGGGGTCGTCCGGAATCCACGGGATGTCACGAACGAATCTCTTCCACCCGATTTATTCTTCCCTTGGCTCCGATTTGTGTTTGAATACGAAGATTCATAAGTTAGGATGATGGTTATGATCTTAAAACCATATGGAAACTTGAATAACATCTTACCAACAATCCAAAGCCTGCAATCCTTGATCTACACACTTCCTCGGTCGGATTTGGTTGCCGGAAAGTCGCCGGAAAGTCCGCCGGAAGGGTGTTTGGCTTTGGGAGAGTTTGGGAGAGTTTTTGGGATGAAAAGATGAAGTAAATGGATGATAATGGGGCTGGGAATCATTACCTATCGTCCAAAATAAGCCTCCCCCGTGATAGATCAAGATTCCCACCCTTGGGCCCCGAAAATTGGCGAGAAAGTCGCCAAAACGCGACAAAACGTCGCTGCTGTCAGGACGGCGCGGGGTTGGCGAGGTTTTTAGCCAAACCCAGCGCCAAGTGCGCGCCACACTCGCCTGGACGTCGGTCCGGGCGGGGTTGTAACACCCCGGTTTTGGTAACCCAGGCCGGGATGCCACCGCCACACCTCTCTAGCAAGACACGGTTTCTCCGAGCTCACTAAAGAGATGCAAGGCTATGGTTTTTCAGAATTTAAAATATTCAAACAGCCCATTCATATATAACTTAAAGATAATACATCAAAGTTGCAGCGGAAATATAAATTGTGCAGCGGAAATAAAGTATAAGGGCCGACATGGCCAAAACACGGGTTAAACAGTCCCGTTCATGCAAGTCGTAATTAAATGCAGGGATTTAAAATAGAGATTTCCCCAAATGTTCCCATGTATGCATATGACGATGCATAATCTTCAGACTCTGTAAGAAAAAGGGGATAAATGGTTTGGGTCAGCAAAAACGCGCTGAGTAAGTTAACACATAGCATGATTTAGGGGTTTCAAATCCTTTAATTAAATTTAATAAAAAGATGTTTGTAGGTAATACACAATTTAAGTTAATCATCCACTAATAAATAAATGGCATGATTTAAAATAAAGATTTTCACGTGATCATGATTCAACTTTCATAGTAAAATGATTTGCACGGCATAGTTAAGATAAGACTTTTTGTCATGCATAAAAACATTTTATTTTAAAATTGCGAATATAATTACATACTTTAAAGACACATTTAATTTCATAATTTAAAACTTAAGCATGGGCAATTATTTAAGACATGATTTAAAAAAAACACGAATAATGCCGTAAGTAAATAAATAAAGATTTGAGCTTTTAAAAATTCTCCCCGATACGTCACCATCTCAACAATATTTGATTTAGCCGGCAATCCGGCGGCCGCAGCCAATTTCATAAAATCTGAGCTTTTTAATATAGATTTCCCGTTACGCCATTATCTCAACAATATATCATTTAGCCGGTGATCCGGCGGCCGCAGCCAATATCAATAGTATCAGTTAGCCGGTGATCCGGCGGCCGCAGCCAATATCAATAGTAACAGTTAGCCGGTGATCCGGCGGCCGCAGCCAATATCAATAGTAACAGTTAGCCGGTGATCCGGCGGCCTCAGCCAATTTCATAAGTATCATGTCAAGTTAGCCGGTGATCCGGCGGCCGCAGCCGATACGCCATACCCAGTACCACTCCGTCGAGCCTCGAGTAACCCATACGGATACACTCGAGAGGGTAGGCCGTTGGTCTCTTGTGACCAAATACGCCATATCCAGTACCGCTCCATCGAGCCTCGATTAACCCATACGGATACACTCGAGAGGATAGGCCCAAAATAATAAGATGCCGTTTTGGCGATCTTTCGCGCGTAATAATCATTGCCGTTTTGGCACAAAATGAACAATTAGGAGGGCACCCTGCAGAGCACTCACCCCCTGATTTTATGTAACCGATATTGTTTCAACTTTAGTGTAACGGGATTTTCAAAAATATAGCTTTATCGTATCACAAGATTTCGATCGTTGTTTAAAAATTTCAAAATTTCACAAGTTAAAACCGATCGATGTCACAGTTTACGCCTTTTCAGTTTAAAAATCCATTTCTTAGGCGATTGATCTGAAATTTTCACAGTAGCTCAAAAACATCCCAATGAACAACTTTCATGTTTTGAGTTTTTCGGAAAAATGATAGCAAGCATGTCAAAAATCAAGTTTTCTACACAAATGGTATGCTGCCAGGATTCATGTTTGACACCTCTCAAAGATTTGACTTTTTGACATATCAAATGGACTTCAAAAATTCTGAAATTTTACAGACACATACTAGACTTGATTTCCAACAACTTTTGTTTAGATCATGAAGATTGGTTCGGACTAGATATGATGGAAATATGCTCATCAAGTTCGGTTAAGAAAACTGTCAACCTTTGAAAATTCTTTAAAACGCAGAATATGTCCGACTCGATTTGGGGTATCAAAACTTGATGAAAATGCATAAAATTTTACAGAGGTATTCAAGACTCATAGATCTACAATTCTTATGTTCAACACCAATCCTAGATCAGCCTATATCCAAGGTCAAAATAACCAACAAGTTTGAATAAAGAATCTATCACTATTTCAAGATCTAAGTCGATGGCAGGTCTGTTCATGGTCGTTTTCGGATATCAAAACACGATGAAAAATTATGAAATTTTTACAGTAGCTAGATTAATGTCTTAGGAATGTTTTTCATGTTTAAGGTTTTTCCGTTTGAAGACTTTTAAGGGTTCGAAAAATTCATACGAAAACGCTGCGTTGAGGGTTTCTCTTGTTGACAGATTTTTATAAATTTTCTTGAGTTGAATCTCTATGTTTGGTTGCATTTTAAGTCACCCAAAACCATAGTAAGGTTAACTTACAGTGGGGATGATGTTCTAGGAAGTCACGGGTCGTCCGGAATCCACGGGATGTCACGAACGAATCTCTTCCACCCGATTTATTCTTCCCTTGGCTCCGATTTGTGTTTGAATACGAAGATTCGTAAGTTAGGATGATGTTTATGATCTTAAAATCATAAGGAAACTTGAATAACATCTTACCAACAATCCAAAGCCTGCAATCCTTGATCTACACACTTCCTTGGTTGGATTTGGTTGCCGGAAACTCGTCGGAAAGTCGCCGGAAGTTCGTCGGAAGAGTGTTTGGCTTTGGGAGAGTTTTGGGAGAGTTTTGGGGTGAATGATTGATGAAAATGGCTGACAAATGAAGATGGGACTCAATACATAACGTCCAAAAGATGCCACACCCGTGATAGATCGAGATTCCCCCCTTGGGTCCCGAAAATTGGCGAGAACTTCGCCAAAACGCGACAAACGCAGCTGCTGCTGCAATGGCGCGCAGTTGGCGCGCTATAGTGGAGGAAACCGCGCGGACACCGCGCCAAGTACGCCTGGACTTCGGTCCGGGCGGGGTCGTGCGATCCGTCGTGCTTTTCCTCCTTTCTTTCGGACTTCTATCCTCCTACGTTTTCGGGCTCGATTTTTCGGGTCATTCTCGGGTCATAAATTCTTATCTTAAGTTTATCTTGACTCAAATGAATTTGATGTTAAAATCTTAAGTCCGTCGGTCTCGGGTTCGTCGGCTTCCAATTTGTCGTCTTTTGACTCTCGTGCGATAACTTGTATCATTAAATTTCTTTCGACTTCACGGGTTCTTGGAATTAAAATTCTTTTCTTTCATGAACTTAACTCCAATTATTTTTACTCAATTCATGGAATGTCTTCGGGCTTCCTTTCCCTCTTTTATTCCATTTTGAATTTAAATCTATCGGCGTTTCATTTCTGAGCAATAAATTATTGTGATAAATTATTTTCTTCTTCTCGGATATATTTCGACATTGATAGGAATAAATTTTATTCCCTTGGACGTTGATAAAAATTCGGGGTATTACATCCTCCCCCCCTTAAGAATCAACTTCGTCCTCGAAGTTGTGCTTCGGCTTTTCTCGCGCTAAGAGTTAGGGTTCTTTTATTTACTTGGGATACAATCTATTCGGGTTTCAAAAATAAATGCTTATGCATCCTTACGGGGTATTACATCCTCCCTCCCTTAAGATTACAGTTATGTCCCCACAACTGTGGTTGCACCATCTTGGAATAGGGTCGGATGACGCTCCTTCATGTCGGCTCCTAGTTCCCATGTTGCTGTTTCACTTTCATGGTTCGACCAAAGAACCTTGACCATTCTCACGGTTTTGTTCCTTGTTACTCTCTCCTTAACATCGAGTAATTGTACCGGAATTTCCTCATAGCTCAAGTCATCATCCAATTTAATTCCTTCCGGTTGGAATACATGGGTCGGATCGTGCACATACTTCTTCAATTGTGATATGTGGAACACATTGTGAACTCTAGCCAATTGTGGCGGTAAGACTAGACGATATGCTAGATTCCCGACCTTTACTAGAATTTCATAAGGTCCTATATTCCGAGGACTTAGCTTTCCTTGTTTGCCAAAATGCATCACCCCCTTCATCGGTGATATCTTTAACATGACCTTATCTACGACTTGAAATTCTATGTCTTGCCGTTTCACACGTTTCGGTCCACTTGTATTTTGTAGAGCAGAGGAGGAGTAAATAAAAAAAAAATATTATATATATTTTTTTTTTTTGTTCTGCGCGGGGTCCGCGCGGGTTTATGGGGTTTAGCGCGCGAGGTCCGCGCGGCGCCCCCAGGGTCAGCATATAGGGCTCGCGCGGGGCGCGAGCCATTTCACCCCTTTCCCCTTCCGAAATTCCTCCCAACTTCCTCTCAAATTCGTCCCCTCGTGCTCGGATTCTCCTAGTTCTGACTTCGATTTCTCTTTGTAAGGTATGTATCTTCTATTTTCACTTGTCAATTTCAAGTTTTATGCCTTGATTTGTTAGAATTTGATTGAATTGAGGAATTAGGGTTTTGGCATGTAAATTGGGGTTTTGAAATTTTCGGCTTAATTCTCGCGAATTAATGGTTGTATGTAGTACTTTGGTGCCATTTCTATTGTTTAGGAAATATTGGTATGTATATATGTGCCTAAGTTGTGGAATTTCTTGCTAGAACTTGGATTTTTAGGGGAACTATGAAATTTTCGATTTTGTTGGTGTTATTGGTGTAAAAGTGGTTTCGTTGGTGTTGTTTGTTGACACTTGTGATTATGATTTGTTGTTCAAGCAATTGTTTGGTTTTGTGGTTAATTGCCATGTGTTTACAAAATTTTTGAACTTAATTTATTGCGCGCATAAGGTGTTCGACAGAATGCCACAATGGGTTTTTGAATTTGTCTGGGCACATTCCTTGGTTTGATTCTCTCCCAATATGTATTGACAAACTATTGGGTCTAAATCCCTCCTGGATTTTCCTCGTTGGAACTCTATATTTATGATGTCTATATGTATTTTTTCTTGTGAATTGATGTGTTGAAAATTAGTCTTACCCTTGATATTGGGTGTTCGCAGGATGTTGCTTTTTCTGTGGTTCATCTTGGCGTTCCTTATGGTCCTTCCGGGGGCCAAGAGACGGGCTGCTCGACGTGATGCTGCTGGCCCTAGCACTGCCGTTCCGGTGATGCCGGATAGTGATGATAGCGACGGCGATGACGACAGTGAGTCCGAGGAGGACGAGGAGCGAGAGCCGAGGCTCAGGGGTCTCCCTTACGAGGTGCGTCCTCGCCGGCATGATCGGTTCCGTTTCCATACGATGGCCTCCCAGGACTTCTATTTCGACGAGCTTCGTCGGAAGAGGGCTTACGTTCCCGAGCGAGGCTTGTTCCCCGATCATATGGGCGATGACCGGATCAGTGCAGTGTTGGGGCATCTCCAGTGGACCGGTCTTGCACGTCATCCCGAGGGCGTTGCCTCCGGCTATCTAGCCATGGAGGTTATCGCCAACATCAGTGGTCTTGGGGTAGACGACGACCTCTCTCGAGTCTGGGTTCGTGGTCGCTACTTAGACTTCAGTGCTCGGGCGATTAACACCTATTTCGGCCTTCCAGATGATGGCGCGTTCCGACCGCAGCCAGAGGGTCGGGTTTATGCCCCTGCCTGGGGTGTCTTGTGTACCGAGGTACCCCCGCGGACTGGGGAACCCCACGAGTTGCGACTGACATCTTTGGATGCTCATTGGCGTGTACTTGCTCAGCTTTGGTTAGGACGCATCCGGCTGATCACCCGAAGTCATATCGTCATAGATCATGTCTTTGAGACTATCTGCTTTATCGCACGGGGCGGCCGGGTAAATGTGGGCGCTTGCATTGCGGACAACCTGAGGGGTTTACGACGGGGGCGAGGGAGTAGGGTGATCACTCACGCACACCTCATTTGTGGCCTATGCGCTGCCCAGGGGATCCGCACGTCTCCCGAGACGGACCCCTATCCTTTAGCTCCAGGTGAGCACTACCGTATTCCGTCTTATGCCGCCCGGCGCAGCACTTTGCGTCGTGGAGCGCCTCGGGCTATACTGCACCCGCAGCCTGAGGATGGTGGTTTGATCTTAGTTGTTCCTCCTGAGCGACCACTTCCTCCTCCTGTGGTTCCACAGCAGGGTGTGGTTCCACCGCGGGGTCAGGACATGACGCAGATGCTCCAGATGATGCAGGAGATGCGTATCAGTATGGATGCCGGGTTTGCAGCTGGGCAGGCTCGCTATGACGCCTTGGATGCTAGGATGGATCTCTATCAGGATCGTATGGACACGCTCACTGTGAGACAGGCGGAGCAGCAGGCCACTTTGACGGACATGTACGCCTACATGCGTCAGATGGATGACTACATGCGTCGCCGGTTCCCTCCTCCTGATCAGTGACTTTATGTTTCCCGTTTATGTTTTATCTAGACTCGTGTTAGCAGCGGTTGGTTTAGTATTTCCCATTTGCGTTTTCAGTTAGACTTGGTTTGGTATTTCTCTTAAGATGTAGTACTGTGACGTTACTCTGATTCCGTGCATGTCTCTGTTTGTACTGCATAGTTTGATGCATCGTGTGTTTTTATGTTTTTATAATTTCGGATTTAAATTTATCTAAATAGATAAATCTTGCATTTTATTTCCTTAAAAGGAATTTTTAGTACAAGTGATAGGATATACCAAAATAGGATCCTCCTATCGTTTTTAGGCGTCCTCCGGCACAGTGGTGGGATCCTCCACTGGACTTGACGGTAGTAGGTCATCGAAAATGTGGTTCAAGTCATCCCCATGAGCATCAACAAGCTCCTTTAAACATAGATTTTGTGTAGTAAGGGTTTGGATTTGGTCTTCGAGCTGGTTTATGCGGTGGTGGTCCGCCTCTCTTAAGCTTCCCATATGGTGCAGATTTGCCTCCAATTGGGCCATACGATGTTCCATTTGTTGTATGGTTTGTTGGGAATCAAAGTGAGCGTTCATCATTTTGACCATTAAGTTCATCATGTCTTGGTTAGCCATCTAGCGCAAGGAAAAGATCTAGGTTACAACATAACGCTTCTAGGTTCTCTAAGGTATAGAAATGCAATATGCACATGCAGTGATGATCCCCCCTGATAAAAAAAAAAATTTATGCATGCATTTATTTATCCATGGGTTTTAAAAATAAATTCATTCCATGGATAGATTAAAATAAGGATAGAAGGTTTGGGCCGCTATATTGGGCCGAAAGAAATAAATTATTTGGGCTTTAAATAAAAACAAGGTTATTGGGCCAAAAATAATTTCTTGGGCTTCTAAAAATTTTTGGGCTAAAAATTTGGGCTTTAACTTCAAAATAATAATTGAGCTCTTTAAAATATATTACTAGTTTAGAAATGATAATTTTAAAAATAATAATACTTGAAAATAATAGTTTAAAAATATTCTGGGCTCTTTAAAATAGTAGTTTTTAAAATATTCTGGGCTCTGATACCACATTGGTATCAGATATTTTCTTTAAAATAAATAGCTTTAAAATAGTCTGGGCTCTGATACCAACTTGTAACACCCCGGTTTTGGTAACCCAGGCCGGGATGCCACCGCCACACCTCTCTAGCAAGACACGGTTTCTCCGAGCTCACTAAAGAGATGCAAGGCTATGGTTTTTCAGAATTTAAAATATTCAAACAGCCCATTCATATATAACTTAAAGATAATACATCAAAGTTGCAGCGGAAATATAAATTGTGCAGCGGAAATAAAGTATAAGGGCCGACATGGCCAAAACACGAGTTAAACAGTCCCGTTCATGCAAGTCGTAATTAAATGCAGGGATTTAAAATAGAGATTTCCCCAAATGTTCCCATGTATGCATATGACGATGCATAATCTTCAGACTCTGTAAGAAAAAGGGGATAAATGGTTTGGGTCAGCAAAAACGCGCTGAGTAAGTTAACACATAGCATGATTTAGGGGTTTCAAATCCTTTAATTAAATTTAATAAAAAGATGTTTGTAGGTAATACACAATTTAAGTTAATCATCCACTAATAAATAAATGGCATGATTTAAAATAAAGATTTTCACGTGATCATGATTCAACTTTCATAGTAAAATGATTTGCACGGCATAGTTAAGATAAGACTTTTTGTCATGCATAAAAACATTTTATTTTAAAATTGCGAATATAATTACATACTTTAAAGACACATTTAATTTCATAATTTAAAACTTAAGCATGGGCAATTATTTAAGACATGATTTAAAAAAAACACGAATAATGCCGTAAGTAAATAAATAAAGATTTGAGCTTTTAAAAATTCTCCCCGATACGTCACCATCTCAACAATATTTGATTTAGCCGGCAATCCGGCGGCCGCAGCCAATTTCATAAAATCTGAGCTTTTTAATATAGATTTCCCGTTACGCCATTATCTCAACAATATATCATTTAGCCGGTGATCCGGCGGCCGCAGCCAATATCAATAGTATCAGTTAGCCGGTGATCCGGCGGCCGCAGCCAATATCAATAGTAACAGTTAGCCGGTGATCCGGCGGCCGCAGCCAATATCAATAGTAACAGTTAGCCGGTGATCCGGCGGCCTCAGCCAATTTCATAAGTATCATGTCAAGTTAGCCGGTGATCCGGCGGCCGCAGCCGATACGCCATACCCAGTACCACTCCGTCGAGCCTCGAGTAACCCATACGGATACACTCGAGAGGGTAGGCCGTTGGTCTCTTGTGACCAAATACGCCATATCCAGTACCGCTCCGTCGAGCCTCGAGTAACCCATACGGATACACTCGAGAGGATAGGCCCAAAATAATAAGATGCCGTTTTGGCGATCTTTCGCGCGTAATAATCATTGCCGTTTTGGCACAAAATGAACAATTAGGAGGGCACCCTGCAGAGCACTCACCCCCTGATTTTATGTAACCGATATTGTTTCAACTTTAGTGTAACGGGATTTTCAAAAATATAACTTTATCGTATCACAAGATTTCGATCGTTGTTTAAAAATTCCAAAATTTCACAAGTTAAAACCGATCGATGTCACAGTTTACGCCTTTTCAGTTTAAAAATCCATTTCTTAGGCGATTGATCTGAAATTTTCACAGTAGCTCAAAAACATCCCAATGAACAACTTTCATGTTTTGAGTTTTTCGGAAAAATGATAGCAAGCATGTCAAAAATCAAGTTTTCTACACAAATGGTATGCTGCCAGGATTCAGGTTTGACACCTCTCAAAGATTTGACTTTTTGACATATCAAATGGACTTCAAAAATTCTGAAATTTTACAGACACATACTAGACTTGATTTCCAACAACTTTTGTTTAGATCATGAAGATTGGTTCGGACTAGATATGATGGAAATATGCTCATCAAGTTCGGTTAAGAAAACTGTCAACCTTTGAAAATTCTTTAAAACGCAGAATATGTCCGACTCGATTTGGGGTATCAAAACTTGATGAAAATGCATGAAATTTTACAGAGGTATTCAAGACTCATAGATCTACAATTCTTATGTTCAACACCAATCCTAGATCGGCCTAGATCCAAGGTCAAAATAACCAACAAGTTTGAATAAAGAATCTATCACTATTTCAAGATCTAAGTCGATGGCAGGTCTGTTCATGGTCGTTTTCGGATATCAAAACACGATGAAAAATTATGAAATTTTTACAGTAGCTAGATTAATGTCTTAGGAATGTTTTTCATGTTTAGGGTTTTTCCGTTTGAAGACTTTTAAGGGTTCGAAAAATTCATACGAAAACGCTGCGTTGAGGGTTTCTCTTGTTGACAGATTTTTATAAATTTTCTTGAGTTGAATCTCTATGTTTGGTTGCATTTTAAGTCACCCAAAACCATAGTAAGGTTAACTTACAGTGGGGATGATGTTCTAGGAAGTCACGGGTCGTCCGGAATCCACGGGATGTCACGAACGAATCTCTTCCACCCGATTTATTCTTCCCTTGGCTCCGATTTGTGTTTGAATACGAAGATTCGTAAGTTAGGATGATGTTTATGATCTTAAAATCATAAGGAAACTTGAATAACATCTTACCAACAATCCAAAGCCTGCAATCCTTGATCTACACACTTCCTTGGTTGGATTTGGTTGCCGGAAACTCGTCGGAAAGTCGCCGGAAGTTCGTCGGAAGAGTGTTTGGCTTTGGGAGAGTTTTGGGAGAGTTTTGGGGTGAATGATTGATGAAAATGGCTGACAAATGAAGATGGGACTCAATACATAACGTCCAAAAGATGCCACACCCGTGATAGATCGAGATTCCCCCCTTGGGTCCCGAAAATTGGCGAGAAAGTCGCCAAAACGCGACAAACGCAGCTGCTGCTGCAATGGCGCGCAGTTGGCGCGCTATAGTGGAGGAAACCGCGCGGACACCGCGCCAAGTACGCCTGGACTTCGGTCCGGGCGGGGTCGTGCGATCCGTCGTGCTTTTCCTCCTTTCTTTCGGACTTCTATCCTCCTACGTTTTCGGGCTCGATTTTTCGGGTCATTCTCGGGTCATAAATTCTTATCTTAAGTTTATCTTGACTCAAATGAATTTGATGTTAAAATCTTAAGTCCGTCGGTCTCGGGTTCGTCGGCTTCCAATTTGTCGTCTTTTGACTCTCGTGCGATAACTTGTATCATTAAATTTCTTTCGACTTCACGGGTTCTTGGAATTAAAATTCTTTTCTTTCATGAACTTAACTCCAATTATTTTTACTCAATTCATGGAATGTCTTCGGGCTTCCTTTCCCTCTTTTATTCCATTTTGAATTTAAATCTATCGGCGTTTCATTTCTGAGCAATAAATTATTGTGATAAATTATTTTCTTCTTCTCTGATATATTTCGACATTGATAGGAATAAATTTTATTCCCTTGGACGTTGATAAAAATTCGGGGTATTACAGGGGTCGTGCGATCCGTCGTGCTTTTCCTCCTCTCTTTCGGACTTCTATCCTCCTACGTTTTCGGGCTCGATTTTTCGGGTCATTCTCGGGTCATAAATCCTTATCTTAAGTTTATCTCGACTCAAATGAATTTCATGTTTGAGATCTTAAGTCCGTCGGTCTCGGGTTCGTCGGCTTCCAATTTGTCGTCTTTTGATTCCCGTGCAATAACTTGTATCATTAAATTTCTTCCGACTTCACGGGTTCTTGGAATTAAAATTCTTTTCCTTCATGAACTTAACTCCAATTATTTTTACTCAATTCATGGAATGTCTTCGGGCTTCCTTTCCCTCTTTTATTCCATTTTGAATTTAAATCTATCGGCGTTTCATATCCGAGCAATAATTTATTGTGATAAATTATTTTCTTCTTCTCGGATATATTTCGACATTGATCGGAATAAATTTTTATTCCTTTGGGCGTTGATAAAAATTTGGGGTATTACAGTCTACCCCCCTTAAGAATCAACTTCGTCCTCGAAGTTGTGTTTCGGCTTTTCTCGCGCTAAGAGTTATGGTCCTTTTGTTTACTATTTGCGATATTGTGTTATTGAATTATTGTTCGATTGTTGATTATTGTTTGACTGAACCCAGAATTGAAATTTCCAAGTTGCCTACGTACCCTGTGAAGGGATCAAGTCATTACGTAGTTCAAAAAGAATTTATTTGGGATACAAAATATTCGAGTTTCGAATTAAATGCTTATGCATTCTTACGGGGTATTACATCCTCCCCCCCTTAAGATTACAGTTATGTCCCCATAACTGCCTATGTATTATTCACAACCATGTTCGGGTATCATCGCATATGATCCTTCCTCAGTATTCTTCTAGGTGTCATTTTAGAAGCACGCGAAGATGAGTTTCTAAGTGATCAAGATCTAGGACTAAGGCAAAGTTAGTCTTTAGCAAGTACTCCTAAGTCAAGATCATGTCGAGTTCTAAGGTAGGAGTGTTTCTTATTACCGATAATTCACATAAAAAGGGTTAGTGTAAATATTTATGTATGCATATGTATATGTGATCCCCCCAAAAAAAAATTTTATGCATGCCTTTATTTATCCATGGGTTTTAAAAAAAATAAATTTATTCCATGGATAGGTTAAAATAAGGATAAAAGGTTTGGGCCACTATATTGGGCCGAATGAAATAAATTATTTGGGCTTTAAATAAAAACAAGGCTATTGGGCCAAGATAATTTCTTGGGCTTCAAAAAAATTTTGGGCTAAAAATTTGGGCTTTAACTTCAAAATAATAATTGGGTTCTTTAAAATATAATAGCTTCAAAATAATCCGGGCTCTGATACCAACTTTGGTATCAGATATTTTCTTTAAAATAATTAGCTTTAAAATAGTCTGGGCTCTGATACCATCCTGTAACACCCCGGTTTTGGTAACCCAGGCCGGGATGCCACCGCCACACCTCCCTAGCAAGACACGGTTTCTCCGAGCTCACTAAAGAGATGCAAGGCTATGGTTTTTCAGAATTTAAAATATTCAAACAGCCCATTCATATATAATTTGAAAATAATATATCAAAGTTGCAGCGGAAATAAAGTATAAGGGCCAACATGGCCAAAACACGGGTTAAACAGTCCCGTTCATGCAAGTCGTAATTAATGCAGGGGATTTAAAATACAGATTTCCCCAAATGTTCCCATGTATGCATATGATGATGCATATTCTTCGGACTCTGTAAGAAAAAGGAGATAAATGGTTTGGGTCAGCAAAAACGCGCTGAATAAGTTAACACATAGCATGGGTTAGCGGTTTCAAAGCCTTTAATTAAATTTCATAAAAACATTTCAACAATATTTAATTTAGCCAGCAATCCGGCGGCCGCAGCCAATTTCATAAAATCTAAGCTTTTAATATATTTCCCGTTACGCCATCATCTCAACAATATATCATTTAGCCGGTGATCCGGCGGCCACAGCCAATATCAAAAGTATCATTTCTCAAAATATTTTTCGTTTCTTTTATAGTTCACCATTCACCAGGGCTCTTGTGACCGCAATCCTCATAATCAATATTTCCGCAGGAAAACATTCAATCGCCCTTGGGGAATCTAACCCGCAAGAACTCAATACATCCTAGGGAATCAAACCCGTAGGAAAACATACGATCGCCCTTGGGGAATCTAACCCGCAAGAACTCAAATACATCATAGGGAATCAAACCCGCATGAATCATATTGATAATGTCAAACTTGGTCACAAATCCCCAATGTTTCAAAAGAATTCTTTTAAAGAAAATGTTTTTATTTGGTGTAACGGGATTTTTCAAAAGTATAGATATATCGTAATTCCAACGTCTCGATCGTTTGTTTAGAAATTTCAAAATCTCACAAGTTTAAAACCGATCGATGTCATAGTTTGCGCCTTTTTGGTTTAAAAATCCATTTCTTAGGCGATTGATTTGAAATTTTCACAGTATCTCAAAAACATCCCAACGAACAACTTTCGTGTTTTAAGTTTTTCGGAAAAACGATGGGAAGCATGTCAAAAATCAAGTTTTTGACTCAAATAGTATGCTGCCAGGATTCAGGTTTGACACCTCTCAAAGATTTGACTTTTTGACATATCAAATGGACTTCAAAAATTCTGAAATTTTACAGACACATACTAGACTTGATTTCCAACAACTTTTATTTAGATCACATAGATTGGTTCGGGCTAGAAGTGATAGGAATAAGCTCATCAAGATCGGTTATGAAATCTGTCATCCTTTGACAATTCTTAAAAACGCAGAATATGTCCGATACGATTTGGGGTATCAAAACTTGATGAAAATCTTTGAAATTTTTACACAATATAGCTTATGATCTTTGGATCAAAATCTTAGTTTTGAGTTTTCAGGTTTGAACACTCGAAGTAAGAGTTTTGCTCGTCGAGTTTGATTATGAAATCTGTCAAGGTTCTTGGCATCGGTTCTAACGCAGATCGGATCGGCTCGAGTTTGGAGGTTCAAATCTCAATGAAAAATTCTAAAAACTTACAGTAATATTCCAAACTCATAGATCTACAATTCTTATGTTCAACTCCAATCCTAGATCGGCCTAGATCCAAGGTCAAAATGGCTAATAAGATTGAGAGTGAAATCTGTCCAAGTTGTAAGATCCAGATTTAATACTCTTCGGTTTTGGGTTGGTTTCAGGTTTCAAAACATCATGAAAAATTCTAAAATTTTTACAGGAGCTAGACCAAGGTCTTAGCAACACTTTTCATGTTTTGAGTTTTCTTGTTTGAGCAGCTTTAGAGGTTTGAAAAATTCATACGAAAACGCTGCGTTGAGGGTTTCTCTTGTTGACAGATTTTTATTAATTTTCTTGAGTTGAATCTCTATGTTTGGTTGCATTTTAAGTCACCCAAAACCATAGTAAGGTTAACTTACAGTGGGGATGATATCTAGGAAGTCACGGGGTCGTCCGGAATCCACGGGATGTCACGAACGAATCTCTTCCACCCGATTTATTCTTCCCTTGGCTCCGATTTGTGTTTGAATACGAAGATTTATAAGTTAGGATGATGGTTATGATCTTAAAACCATATGGAAACTTGAATAACATCTTACCAACAATCCAAAGCCTGCAATCCTTGATCTACACACTTCCTCGGTCGGATTTGGTTGCCGGAAAGTCGCCGGAAAGTCCGCCGGAAGGGTGTTTGGCTTTGGGAGAGTTTGGGAGAGTTTTTGGGATGAAAAGATGAAGTAAATGGATGATAATGGGGCTGGGAATCATTACCTATCGTCCAAAATAAGCCTCCCCCGTGATAGATCAAGATTCCCACCCTTGCGCCCCGAAAATTGGCGAGAAAGTCGCCAAAACGCGACAAAACGTCGCTGCTGTCAGGACGGCGCGGGGTTGGCGCGGTTTTTAGCCAAACCCAGCGCCAAGTGCGCGCCACACTCGCCTGGACTTCGGTCCGGGCGGGGTCGTGCGATCCGTCGTGCTTTTCCTCCTCTCTTTCGGACTTCTATCCTCCTACGTTTTCGGGCTCGATTTTTCGGGTCATTCTCGGGTCATAAATCCTTATCTTAAGTTTATCTCGACTCAAATGAATTTCATGTTTGAGATCTTAAGTCCGTCGGTCTCGGGTTCGTCGGCTTCCAATTTGTCGTCTTTTGATTCCCGTGCAATAACTTGTATCATTAAATTTCTTCCGACTTCACGGGTTCTTGGAATTAAAATTCTTTTCCTTCATGAACTTAACTCCAATTATTTTTACTCAATTCATGGAATGTCTTCGGGCTTCCTTTCCCTCTTTTATTCCATTTTGAATTTAAATCTATCGGCGTTTCATATCCGAGCAATAATTTATTGTGATAAATTATTTTCTTCTTCTCGGATATATTTCGACATTGATCGGAATAAATTTTTATTCCTTTGGGCGTTGATAAAAATTTGGGGTATTACAAATTAAAATAAAGCAGATAAAATTATTCTAGAAAGCGAATTAAATTTAATCTAAGAAAGCAATAAAATTAATCTAAGAAAGTGTTTAAGATTATTCTAAGAAAGCAGATTTAAAATGAGACAGAAGGGACAGGGAGAAAATAATAGAAATTGGACAAGATTCAGATGAAACACAGTTAAACTTCCATTTTGTTACGCAGATCTCTGTTTGGGATAATCCTTTCAGTTAGCTAGTTCTCATGCTCTCTATACCATGTTCCCTTTAACAGACAGGTACTTACAATAAGAGTTTACATGCTCTTAAGACGACAAAATCTAAGATATCACAAACTCGTAGCTTCCCTTGCAATGCCTTGCAGGAGCATGTTAGTCATCTGTGGTGGACAAGCAACACCAGACAAATTATTAGTTGAAGTGTCAAGTACAGCTATCATTCCCCCATGTCACGCCCAAAGACTCTAATTAAGCCCTGAACTATCCCTTAACTTTCAATCCTAGTAGCAGTTATGCAACTCTCAATACAACCGAGTGACCTCTAAAGAAATCTGTTAAAAGAAAGCGGTAAAGAAAGCATTTAAAATCCTATCACTCGGAGGTTTTTGAAAGTCTTACCCTGGTAGTAAAAGAAAGCTCCTAGTCAGAATGACTAGGTGTGGATCAAGAATTCCCGGATCTCGGTGAACCGCTCGCAGTGTTCACTTCCTTCCGGGTGGTTATGAGATACAAACTAATGAAACGGACTAATAAATTAGTTCATTCCGGATGCACTCACTCAAGACTCAAAATAGGCTTTGGCAGAAGAGGATAGCAGTTGAAAGAAAACTCAACCCTATCTTAGAAAATAACCAAGGCCCGTATGTTGTTCCTCTAGCATTATTCATCACACCTTATCCGAGTGCAAGTGGTCTCTGATTCAATGTCATGTTTAATACAAGATTTCCAACACACAACAATTTTGGAAAATAATAAATATTTGAAAGTCATTCCCTAAACAGGTACTAGACTCTCAATTAAAACACAGACCCTTTCAGTCTAGGTGAGACCTAATCGCTGACTCTGTTTCTAATTTCCCAAAATCAACCCTTGACAGAATATGAATTACTCATAACTGAAGAATTTATCCTTTACTCCGATCCGGATTTTATAAAGAAATTTTTGTTGGAAATTTATTGCGAGACATCTGATTTAAATCACGACTTCTATGTCCAAGGGAAGGATCCCAAAATAATATTGACCACAATATCTATATAATAATATCATGCATAAATTTATAAAGAAGTGTAAAATTAAATTAACCCAAAATATAAGGTGGGTTTAGACAGAAAGTGAAACACAGAGATGAAATAGCCGGAGATGAGAAGAATTTATTTGGCTAAAAAGTCGGCTGAAATAACTGGGGTTATCCGGACTGCAAACATCTACTATCCAGGTCCCAACTATTCCAGGTGGAATGATTTTAGACAGCAGAAGACCTTATACGACAGTGATCGCTATCATCAAGACTCCTGCTATCTATTAAATGAGAGAAAAACCTACATGTTTTCTCACTGTAATACTATTCAAACAGTGTTGATCGACACAGTTTGATAATGTTACAGCTCAAAATTCAGGTTTTGAAATTAAAATAAAGAAAAGAAAACTGTATCCGGATAGGAGTCAGCTGAGCAGCTATTATAATCCCGGATGAACGAACCGCCAAGGCCTCCACTGACCACTGCTCGGACCATGCAAAATAACATCTAGTAATTAATATACAGACCACGAGCTAGTTTATTCGTGTGGGAATACCCGCCAACATTAGTCTGTTATATCTCTTACTAGCTGTTTCACACAACACGGAAAAGACCAAAATAAATTAAGAAAATATTTTTGGGTCATCTTGTATGAGAGACATTGGTTTCTCATGCGAGGGTATGGAATTAAGTCCATAATTACTCTGTATGTCTAAATAATCACTCATTCCATAATTAATTAATTAATTACAGTCCGGATTATATACTTAAATCATTAGAGTTTAATTTTATAGAAAAATCTTTTAATGGGAATTGAACAAAGTTCTCTATATTAAATTAATCATGGGTTGAGATCATTGGATTTCAACCTCAAAATATTAATATTAAGATCCAATTAATTAAGTGAGGAAAATGGAGAAATGGAGAAAATTGGCAAAAATGCCAATTACGATGCTAGATAGATTTTACGACGCTATCCTTAGATAGCGTCGTAGATATAGCGTCGTAGGGTGAAATTTTAGAAATGTTGATAAAATTGGAGGGTACGGCGCTACACACTAAATGGCGACTCTATCCTAGGATAGCGCCGTAGGTACAGCGTCGTAAGTGGGTTTTGTGAGAAGGAAAATGTTTTGGGGACCTACGACGCTGAACAAAAATTACGACGCTATCCGAGGATAGCGTCGTTGGTCTAGCGCCGTAAGGCAAATTTTGTTAAGTCTGGATGACTACGGCGCTAAACCTCACCTACGACGCTATACAATGATAGTGTCGTAGGGCGGTTAGCGTCGTAGCTAGCCCAGAATGTTGTTATTCGGGTGATGCGATCTATGCGATTGCAAACCCTATTTTCAAGTTTATGGTTCAATACATGCAAGAACAGCAGCAAGGGAAAGTAATAACAGTAATGAAGATAAACTAAAATGTAAAAGAAACTCCAATAAAAAAAAAAAGATAAGGCACAAATGAACCACAAACCCAAGTGAGGGTTTTCAACCAACAAATCATGCACGAGATCCCAAAAATAAAAGAAAAACACAAACCCACATAAAACAGTGAAACTAAATGACCAAGTGGTCATAAGACCAAAAATAAAGCAATAAATCCATGGACTCATGTCCATTTCATGATTTTGGGACTCTTTTTGTGATTAACTTCTCATTTATAAGAAATGGCTTGATAATACCCATCATTTGGGTATTTCAAACCTTAATAAAAGTTTAACAAAGCTGGAAATAATGTAAACAGTGGCTGCTAAGATGAAAACTCCAATAAGATTACTAATCTAACATATTAAAAATCTAAACTAAGACATGAAGATAAATAATACAAAAAATAAAGACTTAACTACCTAACTAACCTACACAACTCTCAAGAACACTAAATTGTCTCCAAGTTTGAATGTTGTCTGAATGCTGATCATTGGAGTCAACTGGTCCTTATATAGGTGGGAAACCCTAGGCCCATGGGCCCCCAGGCCTTGAAATTGGAATTCTGGCAAGGCTTACGACGCTATAGATGGGTACGACGCTATCCTACTACGGCGCTATGAGTTTAGCGTCGTAGTCTTCCACTTCGAAGACTCTCTCTGTCTCTCAGTGAACAGCCTACGGCGCTATCCATCATTACGGCGCTATTGTAACACCCCGAAATTCATCCTCATAAGGTTTCAGAATGTTACCGCCACACTTGTCAGTCAGTCTCGCCCTTTGGCTAACTTAATTGACAAGTGCTACGGCTAAATATCTTCACATATAAATTTTTGTAATATGGACTTTAAAAATAATTGCCAATTTTATAAAATATAGTCATAAGAAAATTTAAAGTACTTAATACCAGAGTCATTGTTCTTTCTCACGCGGAAGCATAAACTAAAGGCAATATATAAGACATTAATAATTAAAAGTACGTGGTTCCTTAAAGCAACAATCTTTTTGATGAAAGGTAATCCCATCCCCAAATGCTCATGTCATGAGATGCAGTTCACATGTCAGCTCCAATATCTGTAAAAAGATAACACAACAACTTTTTATCAGTACAATGGTACTGAGTAAGTCAACCCGCTCCACTTTAAGAAGTGGATTTTAAAATAATGGTTGACACTCATTGAAAAAAAATAATTTTCACATTTTCTTTTAAAAAGGATCACACACATTACCTTTAACAAAATAAATAACTTTCATTCTTACCATTGTAGCAACTATGCACAAGAGGACACCATTTTCCATATATCATATCATATCATATCATATCATATCGATCATAAGTCATGATCAGCATGCAGCGGACTCATATACAGACACACTCCGGAGCCTTGGGTAACCCATCACGGATACACCCAAGAGTATAGACTCATACATGCAACAACGCCGTTTTGGCACAATTTATCAACAATGCCGTCTTGGCATATTTAGAGGGGGAGGCCCCGCAAGACACATCCCTAGTGCATTAGCCCTCTATCAAGTATGGCATCTTACTCAAGTTAATAGTGCACAATGGATTTAAAAGAGTTTTTCACAATTTTTCCACATAATATCCTCTTTAAAAGAGTTTTCAACAATTTCACGGGAGTAACCTCATAACAAGGGCATTCAATAATGCCAAATATCATTTCAACATTTAACTCCCATATCAATATCTCATAGATATGAAAATATCATTTCATGGATCTCAAAATCCAACAATTTCTCATTTGGACCAAATATCAAGTCCAATGTCGCAGTTTACGCCAAGTCAGTTTAAAAATTAATATGAAAGGCGATTGCTTTGAAATTTAAACTGTGGATACTCAACACAAAGTTGAACAAGTTTCATGTTTTACACTTTTCAAAATAAGGTATGGAAATAGTTCAAAAATTGAGTTCTTTTCAGAACATGTATTCTGTCAGAAATTCAATGGTGACTCTATAATTTTCAACAGGTTTTAAAAATAGTAATTTGCGACCAAAAATTCTAAACTTTTACTACAAGGTAGATAACATATAGATAAATATTTTTGATGAATAAACCATTTAGGTTTGAAACACTTAAGGCCTTCAAAAATGAGGATTTCAGAAACACTATCATTTCTTAGATTTCAACAAAAAGAGATTTCGACCTTTCGATAAAGCGGATCCCATAACTTTTTCATATGAGTTCTAAAAATTATAAAGGTTTCCAGAAATATACTCAACTCAATAAGGAACAAGTTTTATGAAGGAACCTTTGAGGTATAATGAACCAAAATATTTTAAAAAGATGGATCATTACGTAAACGAAAAACGGACAGATTTTGGTATAATGAGGGAATTCTAATTTTGTACTCTTAAAACATGGATGAGGATCTCCAAACTTAAAGAGAGAGTGTTAACTTACAGAATAGATGTATAAGACCAAGGAGATTCAAAGATAATGGCCGTTATAACACAAGATTCGCACCACAAATTACGGGTTTCGCTGAAATTCGACAAATAGAGGGAAATCAATTTATAGTATAAAAATAAAAGATTTAGATCTCTAAGATACAAGTTTCAAGGATGATATCTTACTAACCAAGTGTTGAGAAGAATTAGAACTCTTAGAATGATGAAGGTTGCCAAGCCTACAAGACTCCACAATCCTTAAGATATGCTCACTATGTGGGAGAACTTTGAAGAATAAAATGGGTAGTGAATTTGGCTAATGAGATGGATGAGATTGGTGTGTTTGAAGGCTAGAAACTCCCTCTATTTATAGGCTAAGATTTGAACAATTGAACATGACACATTGTGAGAGTGATTACAACCTCACCAATCATCCAATTAAGTGTGTCTTGAGCAATAATGGTTAGAGTATTTGTATCCACTCATTTGGTCCTTATAGCCTAACAAAGAGGCTATTAATTTGGGAGGCTATTAATTTTGTCCATCATGTTGTCTATTAACATAATGGTTTGCCTATTATGGAGGCTATTAATCTTGGTGGGTTCAAGAGATAATTGATCACCTTTCTTTGCTAGCCATTCATCCAAGACACTTGTTAATCATGTTGATTTTTCATCTATTTGTTTAGGAAGAAAATTTCTTGCAATTGCTTTTTAACCTTATATTTGTGTAAGTAGTGTATCATGAAAATGATTGAAGTATTAGCTTGTCTAGAAAAATCATTATTCTTGCCATTATTTAGTGGCATGCATTTATACTCAATGAGTTGGATATGATAATATAATATTTATTTATTTATTTCAAGTATTGTATTTATATTAATGTGCTTTCAAAAAGATAATAATAATATACTTGCATGGTTTTATTTTATTCATAACAATACTCAAACCACAAAGTCTTCATGTCATCATCAAATAAAAATTATAATCTATGAATATATTTTCTTATATATAAAAGTTAATTCTCATAGATTCACATAAAAACTCATACTTTTATTTTTATAAAAATTTATTCCATAATGAATACCAAAGTACTTAAAATATTCACATACTATCCTCATAAAAATTTTCAAGACCAATGTGTATATATACAAAAACTTATATATATAATTTAAACAATAGATTTAAAAACTATATAATTCTATTACCCTTGATATTGAAATTCATATTTCTTTTGGAAAAGACAAATTTACATATATAGTTTTTCAAGTGTTGTTTTGTAGAAAAAAAACAATATACTAATTCTTTAAGCAAGTGATTAAATATTTAATAAAAGTCTCTTTAGTGAATTACAATTATTTCGGGTAATTTCTATGGTATTACAGCTATACTCGATTACGGCGCTATCCAAGTTTAGCGCCGTCCACCCTTCTTTGGACGTCATCTTCAGTTTCCTCCTACGGCGCTAGACCAAGCTACGGCGCTATACATGCATAGCGTCGTAGTTGTGTCTAGCGTCGTAATATCCTGCAATATTCGACTTTTTGTGGGTTTTTCATTTCTTTTCCCATCTTTTCATTTCCTGTTTCTTTTCTTTTCTTTTTCTTATGTTTTTGGATTTTTCTAACATAATTATGTAATAAAATTACATATTTATGCATTTTCACACCAGCTCAATATTTTTACAATTATGCAGAAATCAGTCCAATTCAACTGCTTTCTTATTTAATATAAGACCGGAATGCGATCAAATGCCCGTTTTAGTCACGGAAATGGATTGAAAATAATGGTCATTTCTGGCCATTATCAGGTAACACCTAGAACGGGCTTTCCAAGAGAGGGTAAATCCAAAAGAAGCTTAATGTCTTCAATAGTCAGAGTCATTATAACCCATGGGAAACAGAAACAGTTAATAGATGAATTCCAAAAACAGAGAAGGGCCTGAATGTAGTTATAGGTAGTAGGAAAAGACTTCGAGCTCAGCTTAAGCAAGTGATTAACACCAGAGTTAACCCAATCCACTCCATAGTGAGGAAGGGCCCTTTCGTACCAGGCAATGTGCTCCGGAGTCACCAACGGCCAAGTACTGAGAGGGCCGAAAAGTTTGACAGAAAAATAATCCGAAAACAAAGGGATCGTCTTCGATTCCCCAAAAAAAGCAGAAACGAAAGTCGCGGCCTCAGCCGAAGTCGCAAGAGGCCCAAGAGCAGCGAGGTCTCCGTCAATAGGACGAAGCGAAGAAGTATCGACAAAGGAATCTCCAGCATCTTTAATCTTTTGAGAAGAAGGTGAAAGAGTCGGTTGCGCTATGAAGGGAAAGACGAAAAGGGAGAAAAAATAGGAGAGAATATGAAAAGAAGAATAGAGAGCATTTTGAAAGGATAAGGGAAAATGAAAAGGCGTGACCGGATTTTAAGGAGGAGTTAGCACACGAGAGAAGAAATTACTTGAGCTCTTTTCAAGACGAAAAACCGCCCAAGTAAGGAGGGCATCTGTTGGAGCCACAAAGGATAGTGGGCCACGGAAAGAAAATTGGGCCATAAAAGATGGGCCGAAGAGGGACTTTTAAAGAAAATTCGAGTTTGAGATCCATTGGGTCGAAGAATCAAAAGGAAAACGATCGAGAGCAGCAGAAGAGACCCGAAAGGAAGAAAGCTCCGGAGGGAAGGATTTCGGCCGAAATAATGACAAGTCAGCCGATTGGAGCAAACAGTGGAGTCGGCTTAGGGGAATCGGCCGGAGAGCGGTTATTTTAGCTCCGGCTATAAATAGGGGATGCCATGCACAAAATCGGAGAGATCAATCCAACCCCAAAATCCCTTTATCAAATTTAATTCTTTGTATCTTTACTGCTTTCCTTTAATTCTTTCCTTTACAGTTTTTCCTAGACTCTAGTTTAGCTCATAGCGGTTACTTCCAAGTCCACCGTTGTTTCTCAACAACCGGTAGTTTGGTTCTAGTTTTCCGGTGAATTCGCCGTTGTTTCTTAACAACAGGTAGATTCTCCGTTGTATTTTATTGCCATTTAAATACCAAAGAACACTCAGTCAAGTTTGGGCGTAATTAGTCAAGTTTGGGCGCATTATCATTAATCCGGACCTGTAACCGGTTTGATCCTTTCTCCGGTAGCCTCCCTTGAGGTGAAAAAGGTCATTTTCCTGGCACCACACGCCACCCCCGGGAAAACAGATAGATTGGGCTTGAATTATATTAGTTCCTTTGTTTTATGCAGCTGTTTACAATAAATTTTATGTAAAGTGATCATCAGTTTCATGATTTTGGATTGACATAGAAGCAATTCTATATCCATTGTGTAGATTTTTTTTTTTTTTTGTTGTATGGAATAAAATCCTTACTTTGCGAATAAATCTATTATCCAAACTAATTGTCTCGCTCCACCAAAGCTTATTAGTTGGAAAGATCATTTTCATCTTTAATTTAATTTGTGAAGGAAAAAAAGGATTACAAACCTTAATTCATACTAAACTGTAAGTAACATGCATGATGGTGATCTGTATTTGAAGCTGTCTCGCTTTCATCACATAAAATTATCAAGTTGCGGGATAGTTAAATTACAATTGCAAAAAAAATTTGTTGGTTGACTCTTCAATTTCTGGGACAAGTCATTCTTTTTATGACATGCAACGAAGTGGGAGACAAAAGCCAGGAATTTTCTTATGTTTTACAAGAAAGGAATACAAGTAGTTTCCTTACAATTATTATCCAATAAATTTGAACATTTTCTTAAACAGTTTCATATTAATTAAATTATCCTAATCCATCCACTCAGTATGTTAATTTTCGTCCAAACCATCCCACCCGTTTATCGTGGATTTAGCTGACACTTTGATTAGTTGATACGTAAACTTGAATTAGGATAAATCATTCTAGCGTCCACCAATACCTAACACATCAGTTGAAACTGCGATTAAGGATGATTAGAGCGAAATTTAACATACCTTGTTTTAGGATAATTCATAATTCAATTAATGTGAGACCGATTAAGAAATTATTCAAACTTATGAGATGATTTGGATTATTTTTTCAATTTATTAGTGAAACTGAACATTGGTTTACTTGTGTGTGTGTGTGTTTTTTGGCTTCGGAAAGTGAGGAAGAAATGCATACAACATATATTTATCAGGGAGACCGCCCACTTGGCACGTTCAGAAAGAAGACAAAATAGTTGACAATTTTTTTGGGTTGACAATATCCTTTTTGACATCCAATTGTAATAACAGTATGTCCTAAGACTATCACTCTACCAGCCCGTGGTTGTCCAGGGACGGTATAAAGAAAAACGCATTAATATATGGCGACCTCTTCATCTCTCGGTCGATTCCCTGTGTGTGTCATTCCCATGTGATGTGATGCCATTTTAGACTGCCAAGAATAGAATGACGTAACAATATAACATTTAATTTGGATTACATCATCGATCGTATATTAGTTCAAAATTTTGAAATAATATTGAAAATAGACCATTAAGAGGATCTCCAATTTTAGGTCACTTAAATACTCATTTGAATAATAATAGCCCAGTTAGAATCCATTATCCACTTGACTACAAATGAGGTAAAATAGCCAAATCTGGAGCACTTGCAGCTACATGCATCATCTGGTTCGGTTAAGATGCAAAATGAGTATATTCAATTTATATAGTATATGTTTAATGTGATTTTTATCAATGTTCTTTTGTGGTGAGTGTTTATTCACTAATGATTATTGGTGTTTTCTTTTTATCAATGTTCATTATTAATCACGTTAATATAGGCTAATTTACAGTTAAGGACATAGTTGTTTTGCGCGCAGTTTTTAGAAACTTTGAGGAGCTTTAGATTTTATATCAAAACAATAGCTCCGTTCTTTACGCTGGTTTTTAAAGGCTTTAGCTATGAATTGCAGTTCTGAAGATCTCTACAATCAGAAGCTACCATGAGTAGCTTTTTTGAGATGATTTTTCGAAATCTACTTTCCAATTTAATTAGTTTTTTTTTCAAATTACAATTTATGACATTTGCAACTCTACGTGCAAAACAAACCTATAATAATCACAAAAAATATATATTTTCATCACATTTATAGTAAGGTGATGTAGCATCACCTCATTAAAAGGGCACATTGTACAATGCATGCAATATGTTCACGTCAGCTTATTATTCAATTTCATACTTCCCCCTATTTAGTCCTCTAAAATTTAATACCTGTAATACTTTTTTTATTTTTATCGGTCTCAATGGACTTATTACAATTGAAGCTGGCATGTTCTTCTCCCTCATTGAGTGGCATATGAGGGCTAGCTTTTGCCTATATAAATCATATACAATGTGTCTTGAGAGGACAATCCAATTAGCTAAAGAAACCCATATAGCTTTTCAAAGATGGAAAAAATCTATTTCATGTTCTTTGTTCTCTTTCATTCTGTATTGCTCCAATCTTCCCACGCCATTTCTAGTTCTACCAACACAACAAAACCTCCCACAAACATAACAGAAGGAGCCAATATAACTAAGCCTGACTGCCAACGCAAGTGTGGAAATTTAACTGTTCCGTACCCATTTGGGGTTGGCTTAGGCTCCGGGTGTTCCATAAGCAAGGCCTTTGATATCGACTGCAACACTTCTTTCAACCCTCCGAAACCATTTTGGGATGTTGGTTTTGAAGTAACTGATATCTCATACTCCCAATTGAGGGTTAAAAACTGGGTGGCTTCCAAATGTTACGACCAAAAGGGTGAAATCACCAGCGGTTACAAAATCACTTTTGTTGTGCCATCAGAGTTCAGCTTTTCTGATGCTAATAAGTTTACTGTCGTGGGATGTGATGATTTCTCCTTCTTGATGGGGATGGAAGGGACTAATTTCACCAGTGGATGTGTTTCTTACTGTTCTGGAGTAGATGATATACCTGCAGATGGTTCTTGCACTGGGATTGGGTGCTGCCAGGTTTCAATACCAAAGGGCCTGCAACGTCTTGAGTCGAGAGTACTCAGCATGAACAATCATACGTACGTCTCTTCCTTCAACCCCTGTGGCTATGGATTTCTTGCAGAGCAGGGTAGCTTTGTACTGCATCCGTCTGACCTTAACGACACAGCATTAGGTGACAAAATCACGGAAAATGTCCCTTTAGTCCTCGACTGGATGATTGGACGTGATAATTGTTCTGAAGCAATGAAGTACCGAGATTTTGCATGTCAGAGCAACAGCATCTGCATTGACTCTGGCATCAAACAAGGTGGATATCGCTGCAACTGCTTAGAAGGATACGAGGGAAATCCTTATCTGGATCCAGGCTGCAAAGGTTTGTTAATGTCTTTTCTATCCCTTTTTCAGGGGACTGTGAAATCTTCTACTTGTAAATATTGTTTCACTAAACCATTTTGGGTTTGAATTTCCAGACATAAATGAATGTGACAACAGTCCATGTGATCCACATGGGATTTGTGAAAATATTCCTGGAAGTTATAAGTGTTCGTGTCCTCATGGATACGTTGGCGATGGAACAAAACAAGGCCAGCACTGCATGAAACAGGCTTCGCGATTTCCAGTGCTAAATTTCTCATTAGGTACACATACACTTCAGGCTGCTTCAATATGGTTAACTAAATTGAACCCAATTCCTAAGTAAACATTTGTGCTTGCAGCTTTTTCCATTAGCTTATTGGGAGCGATAATTGGCATTGCTTGGATATACTTCAGCTTCCAGAAGAGGAAACTCATTAAACTCAAGAAGAAATTCTTCCTTCAAAATGGAGGAATGTTGTTTAGGCAGCAGCTTTCTTCCAATGAGGGAAGTATGGAATCGGCCAAAATATTTTCTTCTGAAGAGCTTAAGAACGCTACCAACAATTATGCTGAAGATCGCATCCTTGGCAGAGGGGGCTATGGGACAGTTTACAAAGGAATTCTCGCAGATCAATGTGTAGTTGCAATCAAGAAGGCGAAAATAATGGATGAGGATCAAATAGAGGTATTCATTAATGAGGTGGTTATTCTGACCCAAATAAATCACAGAAATGTGGTTAAATTGTTGGGTTGTTGTTTAGAGACCGAAGTTCCTTTGCTAGTATACGAATATGTGTCAAATGGTACTCTGTTCTACCACATCCATAACAGCATGAACTTGCCCTGGTTTTCTTGGGAAAATCGGCTGAGAATTGCAACAGAAGCTGCTGGCGCACTCGCCTATCTTCATTCTGCTGCAGGAATGCCAATTATTCATAGAGACGTTAAGTCACCCAACATATTGCTTGATGAGTTCTACACTGCGAAAATAGCGGATTTTGGGGCATCAAGATTTATTCCCATTGATCAAACACAAGTAACTACACTTGTTCAGGGAACATTGGGCTATCTTGATCCTGAATACTTCCATACAAGTCAATTAACAGAGAAAAGTGATGTTTACAGCTTTGGTGTGGTATTGGCAGAGCTGCTGACAGGGAAAAAACCACTCTGTATGGAGAAAGGCGAGGAGGAGAGGAACCTGGGGACTTACTTCGTCATGGCTGTTAAGGAAAATCGCCTGTTTCAAGTAGTGCAGCCAAGAATTTTGAGGGAAGGGAGTTCCGAGCAGATTACTGCAGTGGCTCAACTTGTTAAGAAATGCCTCAAATTGTGCAGCGAAGATAGGCCAACAATGAAAGAAGTTTCTATGGAATTGGAAAGGTTGAGGAAGTACAATCTACAGTCGTGGCAACATGAAGATGTTAAGGAAGAAAATATTGGATTCACAAATGGGAATGTCGACCTTTATCCTGTTTCAGTGGATATTGATTTCAGCACTGGAGAACATTCTGGACAGTACGCGTCGCCGGCTTCAGACAGCACGCAATTCATCCCTGCAATCAACGCCCCTCGCTGAATGGAACCACCGACTACACATATGGGTGAGTTTATTCAGATGCATCAAAATTATTTTTGAGACATAGGAGGTTCCGGATCTGGCCGTGATTTGGGATTATTAATTTAGTTTATTGTACTGTGTTTTAATTTATTTATCGCTACCTTTGTATCTCATTTATGTTTAAATTTAATGTTATGGTCTTTTAATTTAATAATTTTTATTTTAATTATGTTTGTATTAAATTTAATATTTTTAAAAAAATATGAAATATAATTTTAAAAAAAATACATAAAAGAAAATATAATTCAAAGCAAGAAAAAAATTTTTTTAAAAAAAACATGTAATGAAATGAGATAAAACAAAAATAAATAATAAAATCAAATAATAAAGTAAATGAAAAATGAAAAATGTTAAAAACAGAAAAGAAAAAAGAAAATGGATAACGGAATGAACAGTGCACCGCATAAAATTGGGGTGCACTATTGAAATATGCCATTTATGGCGATGGCGGGCGGAAAAATTGTGGGCGCGTTGGAGCGCCCGCTACCGCTGTTTTTGTGGCCAACGCCATTTTAATGGCAGCGTTAGAGTTGGTCTTAGCCCAAATATGAGAGAGATTATAAAATGGACAAATTAAAGGACTATTTGCAAAATAGGAACAAGTTAAATGTGGAACGTGGCATTCAGTATTTTTACCTATTTAGTCCCAACAATAGCATGCTTACAAATGGCTTTTCAGTAAACCCAAAAGTTGGATGCCAGTTGAGTGGCATGATGATGCATGCCTAATACTGCATATAGCCAGGGCGTTGACCTGGAGCCATGACCAAATTTAGCTAAAACAGTACTACACGCAGGTGCTGTGTATTTTTGCTCCTGTGATCTGTCCTCGAAATTCGAGAGTACTTTAGAAGTATAATCCGTTTAGTCCTTTTTCTTCTAACTTTATTAATTTTTCTCAGATCGGTCCTAATTGACTATAATTCTATAAACTAACACTAACACAGATAACAAAATTGTAGAACCAACCCGACCCGTACCGTAGATGCTATCCGTAAGCTCGACCTTAATGGCAGTGTGATATACAATTGAATATCAGGGTTGGGCATGAATTTAGGGGACTTGGATGAATGTATACTTTTTCTTAATTATTTAGAATAACTAATAATTCCAATACTCTAACATGATGGTGATCTGTATTTGAAATAATCTAACTTACAGCTCAGGAAATTCCATTTCAAACAAAATGGCTAATCAAAAATATTGTATAATCCATTTGTATCTTGATTAGGAATAGATAATTCCCTAAGGTATTAATTAAGCACTCCGTTATTGGCAAAAGCCTGCAAGCGTTTACTTTGGGATTCAGAATAAACAATGACCATCAGTTATTTTTGTCCTTAACAAGTAGTAATAATTTGGCCAAATGACATCGTAATGAAAGCGCCCATTCTTACGATTGCATCAGTATTAGTTTGAACCAGTTCTTTCTTTATAAATTATAATAGTGAAGTTTGGCTTCCAAAAAGTAGAGTGGAGAGAAGGCACTTGTTAATTAGGATGACTTCTTCACAAAGTTGAAAAAAGACAATGAGAACTTGGAAACATTTTCTCAAACCATACCCCAAATGCATTATTAACAATTTTGACAGTCTTAGGGAAAAAACCCATTTAGTCCCATAAGTTTTTCCAATCTTCAAAACCATCCCACAAATATCGAATTAGAGAAATCCGTTGTAATACCATAGAAATTACCCGAAATAATTTTAATTCATTAAGTAGACTTTTATTAAATATTTAAACACTTGCTTAAAGAATTAGTATATTGATTTTTTCTACAAAACAACACTTGTAAAATTATATATGTAAATTTGTCTTTTCCAAAAGAAATATGAATTTCAATATCAAGGGTAATAGAATTATATAGTTTATGGAATTTTTTTTTAATCTATTGTTTAAATTATATATATAAGTTTTTATATATATACACATTGGTCTTGAAAATTATTATGAGGATAGTATGTGAATATTTTAAGTACTTTGATATTCATTATGAAATAAATTTTTATAAAAATAAAAGTATGAGTTTTTTTTATGTGAATCTATGAGAATTAACTTTTATATATAAGAAAATATATTCATAGATTATAATTTTTATTTGATGATGACATGAAGACTTTGTGGTTTGAGTATTGTTATGAATAAAATAAAACCATGCATGTATATTATATTATCTTTTTGAAAGCACACTAATATAAATACAATACTTGAAATAAATAAATAAATATTATATTATCATATCCAACTCATTGAGTATAAATGCATGCCACTAAATAATGGCAAGAATAATGATTTTTCTAGACAAGCTAATACTTCAATCATTTTCATGATACACTACTTACACAAATATAAGGTTAAAAGCAATTGCAAGAAATTTTCTTCCTAAACAAATAGATGAAAAATCAACATGATTAACAAGTGTCTTGGATGAATGGCTAGCAAAGAAAGGTGATCAATTATCTCTTGAACCCACCAAGATTAATAGCCTCCATAATAGGCAAACCATTATGTTAATAGACAACATGATGAACAAAATTAATAGCCTCCCAAATTAATAGCCTCTTTGTTAGGCTATAAGGACCAAATGAGTGGGTACAAACACTCTAACTATTATTGCTCAAGACACACTTAATTGGATGATTGGTGAGGTTGTAATCACTCTCACAATGTGTCATGTTCAATTGTTCAAATCTTAGCCTATAAATAGAGGGAGTTTCTAGCCTTCAAACATACCAATCTCATCCATCTCATTAGCCAAATTCACTACCCATTTAATTCTTCAAAGTTCTCCCATATAGTGAGCATATCTTAAGGATTGTGGAGTCTTGTAGGGTTGGCAACCTTCATCATTCTAAGAGTTCTAACTCTTCTCAACACTTGGTTAGTAAGATATCCTCTTTGTAAACTTGTATCTTGGAGATCTAAATCTTTTATTTTTATACTATAAATTGATTTCCCTCTATTTGTCGAATTTCAGCGAAACCCGTAATTTGTGGTGCGAATCTTGTGTTATAACGGTCATTATCTTTGAATCTCCTTGCTCTTATACATCAATTCAGTAAGTTAACACTCTCTACTTTAAGTTTTGGAGATTCCAATCCATGTTTTAAGAATACAAAATTAGAATTCCCACATTATACCAAAATCTGTCAGTTTTTCGTTTACGTAAAGATCCATCTTTTTAAACTATTTTGGTACAATATCCCTCAAAGGTTCCTTCATAAAACTTGTTCCTTATTGAGTTGAGTATATTTCTGGAAACTTTTATAATTTTTAGAAATCGTATGAAAAAGTTATGGGATCCGCTTTATCGAAAGGTCGAAATCTCTTTTTGTTGAAATCTAAGAAATGATAGTGTTTTCTGAAATCCACATTTTTGAAGGTCCTAAGTGTCTCAAAGCCAAATGGTTTCTTCATGAAAAATATTTATCTATGTGTTATCTACCTTGTGGTAAAATTTTAGAATTTTTGGTCGCGAATTACTATTTTTAAAACCTGTGGAAAATTATAGAGTCACTATTGAATTTCTGGCAGAATACATGTTCTGTAAAGAACTCAATTTTTGAAATGTTTCCATACCTTATTTTGAAAAGTGTAAAACATAAAACTTGTTCAACTATGTGTTGAGTATCTACAGCTTAAATTTCAAAGCAATCGCCTTACATATGAATTTTTAAACTGACTTGGCGTAAACTGCGTTGGACTTGATTTTTGGTCCAAATGAGAAATTGTTGTATTTTGAGATCCATGAAATGATATTTTCATATCTATGAGATATTGATATGGGAGTTATATATTGAAATTATATTTGGCATTATTGAATGCCCTTGTTATGAGGTTACTCCCGTGAAATTGTTGAAAACTCTTTTAAAGAGGATATTATGTGGAAAATTGTATAAAACTCTTTTAAATCCATTGTGCACTATTAACTTGAGTAACATGCCATACTTGATAGAGGGCTAATGCACTAGGGATGTGTCTTGCGGGGCCTCCCCCTCTAAATATGCCAAGACGGCATTGTTGATAAATTGTGCCAAAACGGCGTTGTTGCATGTATGAGTCTATACTCTTGGGTGTATCCGTGATGGGTTACCCGAGGCTCCGGAGTGTGTCTGTATATGAGTCCGCTGCATGCTGATCATGACTTATGATCGATATGATATGATATGATATATGGAAAATGGTGTCCTCTTGTGCATAGTTGCTACAATGGTAAGAATGAAAGTTATTTATTTTGTTAAAGGTAATGTGTGTGATCATTTTAAAAGAAAAAGTGAAAATTATTATTATTATTTTTTGAGTGTCAACCACTATTTTAAAACCCACTTCTTAAAGTGGAGCGGGTTGACTTACTCAGTACCATTGTACTGATAAAAAGTTGTTGTGTTATCTTTTTACAGATATTGGAGCTGACATATGAACTGCATCTCATGACATGAGCATTTGGGGATGGGATTACCTTTTATCAAAAGATTGTTGCTTTAAGGAACCACGTACTTTTAAATATTAATGTCATATATATTGCCTTTAGTTTATGCTTCCGCGTGAGAAAGAACAATGACTCTGGTATTAAGTACTTTAAATTTTCTTATGTCTATATTTTACAAAATTGGCAATTATTTTTAAAGTTCATACTACAAAAATTTATATTTAGCCGTAGCACTTGTCAATTAAGTTAGCCAAAGGGCGAGCCTGACTGACAAGTGTGGCGGTAACATTCTGAAACCTTATCAGGATGAATTTCGGGGTGTTACAGAGTGGTATCAGAGCGTATTTTTAAACTCTAAGTATTAGTAAACTGTTAAATATAGAACTGCATGAGGTGATTCTGTCTAAGGAGTCTGGTTTTTAAAGATTGCCCGTCAGCCGGTGGCTCTACCAGTCTTTCCTGGGAATCAACTTTGTAGCTCTATATTTTAACTAGTTGGCAAATTACTTAGAAGGCGGTACCTCTAATCTTAGCATTTCTTGGTTAAGTTAGCAACAAGGCGAGGTTGACTAAGGGATGCGACGGTTTAACTCCGGTTTATGGATTTAAAAAAAAAAAAAGTCCATTTTGAGAAAGAAATATGCAAAATATTTTTCAAAGGCCCATATTGGCTATGTTAAATTTTGAAACTTAGAAATTATTTTTGGGGTGGGGACATATGCATTCATGAGCATGCATCATTTTCTATAAAATTTAAAAGAAAAAAAATAAAATAAAACATATATATATATATATATTGTTATGATATACTAAGTCAGTTGACCTTATCATAGGTGCTCGTTTTAAATTCTCTATCTTGTAATATTTTCTAGATTTATGAATAAAGCTTGTTATTTCATTCCTTCTAGTTAATCTCTCTATAAATAAAGTCATACTCCTAACTTAGACATTCTGCGTTAACTCATCTTTATACTATGACCTAACGAGTTTTAGGACATAACCATCCCTTAGACTTGAACTCACTCTTGCTTAACCATCCTTAGCAGAATGGCACCCCGTGCAAGGACTAGAAAAACCCTCCGAAGTGTTAATGCCCTCAACAACATGGAGCCACACCAAAATCCGAACATGACTAACCACGAAGTGCCAGCAGCAGCACCCAACAACCAAACCCCTCAGAATCAAAACACGCCAAACTCGCTTGACAATGATCGCCTAAGGATCATTGAGCAAATGCTCATTGCCTTGGGTCAGGGTCAAATTAATCAAGCCACAGCAGCTGTGCCGCCACCTCAAGCCCAGCTCAATCACCTAGCAGTGGTGAACCAATACGGACCACCTCGTTATGATGGGCAGGAGGACCCTACTAAATTGGAGGATTGGATAAAAAGTTTTAACAAGCTACTCGAGGCGACTCGTTGCCCAGATGAGCAGAAGATTACTGTAGCCTCGTACTTTTTAGGAGGTGATGCAGATGACTGGTGGCTGTTACAGAAGAGAGAGCTAGATGATGATGAGGAGTATACATGGGAAAACTTTACAGAAGCTCTAAGAGAAAGGTTTTACCCGATGAGTACCAAAGCAGCAATGTATGAAGAGTTTCTATCGTTACGACAAGGAGCACAATCTGTACAAGAATACTATGTCAGATTCAAGGAGTTAGTCAGATTTGCTCCTAAGCTAGTCTCCACCGATGCCGAGAAGGCACAGAAGTTCGAAATGGGATTAAACCTCTCCATTAGAGAAGTGGTGGCTGGAGTTCAGTATCCTACCCTCCAAGCGATCTACGATCGAGCTGTCGCAGTTTCTCGTGTACAACAGATGCAGAGAAAAGCCGGGGAGTCTAGCCGCGGGTTCCAAGGACAGGACAAGAGGATTCGGGACAACCGAGGAAGCAGCAACAACAACCACCACCTCAGCAACAATAAAGGCAATATTCGAGGTGGGCAGAATCGACCCGCCCAGGGAAACAAAGGAGGGGGCAACAATGGTACTAGAGAACAACATATATCATTACCAATATTTATACTTTCTCTATTTTTTAAAGATTGCAACAGACCCACCCAGCACGCAGTCCAATGCATATTTTAAATCATTAATAACTCAAATTCGGTACAAGTAAAAATTCTAAAAATTCGATATCTAAAAACTACAAGACGAGACAAATCTAACAAAAATCTTATTTAACTATATTTTAACTTGTATAACCATGATAAAACTTTAAGTCAAAGTATATGAGTGAACTGTAGCATTTTGTCAAATGTAGCTAACAAAAGAAAAACGGAGGAAGTATATTATAACTTATACTACAAATAATAGTCAAAAAGACAAACAAAAAAATAAAAAAAAAGCAAATATAAAAACCTTCTACTCACGACTCTATCTAATATCATATATTGACAAAGAAAGTACGTAAAATCGTATTGTACTCGATAATTTATTATTGATATCGATTCACACCCTAAAGCGTTGAGATATTAGAAATTTCATAAAGATGTAGATATTTCAAACTTTAATTAGAAAAATATAAGTAATACTCTTGTAAATGAATCCATTGACAAATTAAAATGACTATACATCAACTTGTTGTCGTATTGCAATTTATCTAATTTAGTTAGTTTATCTAATACAAATATTTGCTATTCATTAATGAAAAGGGACTGTTTATTATTCAACTATCAACACATAAAGTATTTGTTACATCTTTTATTTGGTAGTATTATTTATTTATAATAATTAATGAAATTAAATTATTTAACGTGAATTTCACTCAAATTTAGTTCCCCTATATTTTGAAAGTGTACTACTTTATATATATATATATATAATTCCTTCATTTTTATAGTGAAAATGAATTGACTTTTGCTACGGTTTATTGTTCAATTTTGACTAATGCTAGGGTTGGGACTTACTATAGTGGTCAAGTCCCCCTTCTCTCAACCATAGGTTGGAAGTTCGATCCCCACCGGCCCCTATCCCCTCCCCTTTATTCCCTTTGTAATTTGTGTGGTTTGGGCTCCCACACACCTTTGCCGACACATGAGTGTCATTGTCTACCAAAAAAATTTGACTAATACTTACACAACATCTATATAAGAAAAATCATAGTCAAGTGGGAGCTCATTAGATTCGTCTCATCATGTAGTTTTAAAATATCAAATTTTTAGAATTTTTTCTTGTACACATTTTGAGTTATTGATGAGTTCTTGCTCATTATAAATGTGTATTGGATTGAGTGCAGAAAGTGATTGAAGAAATATGTAGGTTACTGTTCATAAGGGGATTTTTGTGAGAGATAATTGATAGGTTACTGTTCATAAGAGTAGGTTATTAATCATAAGGGATATTGTTTTTATATATTATATAGATTCTGGTGTTGATTTATGATTCTTCCAGACATAAATGAATGTGAAAGAAGTCCATGGCCGTGCGATCCTCACGGGATTTGCACCAATACTCCCGGTAATTATACATGTTCATGTCCCCGGGGCTTCAGCGGTGATGGCTCAAAAAATGGTCGTGGTTGTGTAAAACTGACAACACCATTTCCAGCGATCAAGTTCTCATTAGGTACACACGTTTCCATCTGATTCAATAGTGTTGACTTACAATAATTCCATGTCTTTAGACAAATTTGTGTTGCAGCATTTGGCTTCAGCTTATTGGCAACGATAATTGGCATTACTTGGATATACTTTAGCTTCCAGAAAAGAAAGATCATTAAACTCAGACAAAAATTCTTCCTTAAAAATGGAGGTGTATTTTTCAAGCAGCAGCTTTCACTGAACGAATGAAGCATGGAATCTGCAAAAATATTTTCTGCTGAAGAGCTGAAGAAGGCGACCAACAACTATGCTGAAGATCGCATCCTTGGAAAAGGAGGTTATGGAACAGTTTACAAAGGGATTCTCACTGATCAACGTACAGTTGCAATCAAGAAGTCCAGCATAATGGATGAGGGTCAAGTAGAACTTTTTATTAATGAGGTTGTTATTTTGACTCAAATCAATCACAGAAATGTGGTTAAACTACTTGGTTGTTGTTTGGAGACTGAAGTCCCTTTACTAGTATATGAATATGTATCAAACGGCACTCTGTTTTACCATATCCACAACAGCATTGACGTGCCCTGGTTTTCTTGGAAGGATCGGTTGAGAATTGCTGCAGAAGCTGCTGGCGCACTTGCATATCTTCATTCTGCGGCTGCAATGCCAATTATTCACAGAGATGTCAAGTCCCCCAATATATTGCTTGACGAATCCTATACTGCAAAAATAGCAGATTTTGGGGCATCAAGATTGGTTCCCATTGATCAAACACAAGTATCTACACTTGTGCAGGGAACTTTGGGATATCTTGATCCAGAATATTTTCAGTCAAGCCAATTGACAGAGAAAAGTGATGTCTATAGCTTCGGTGTGGTATTGGCAGAGCTTCGCACCGGGGGAAAACCACTTTCAATGGAAAATGTTGAAGGGGAAAGGAACTTGGGGACTTACTTTGTCATGTCCGTGGAGGAACATCGCCTGCTTGAAATAGTGCAACCAAGGATTCTTCTAGAAGGGAGCATAGAGCAGATTGATGCAGTGGCTCACCTTGTTAAGAGGTGCCTCAAGTTAAACAGCAAAGAAAGGCCAACAATGAGAGAAGTGTCAATGGAATTGGAAAGGTTGCGGAATTACAAGATGCATTCTAGAAACCAGGAAGAAATTCCCCCCAAAAAAATGGGATTAATGAAAGAGCATGCAGATTTACATCCGGTATCAGTGAATATCGATTTCAACACGGGTGACTATTCTGGACAGTATGCCCTGGACAGCACCACACTCCTTCCAGGCATCAACACTCCCCGATAAATGAAATCATGCATATGTTTGTCTGTTTACAGACTGAGCAAGGAGGAGTTAGGGATGTGAGTGACCTAGCATTGCAGAATATAAACTCCTGAGAACGTAGACCAGCTGTTTCCAAACCTCATAATTCTTGTGTTTTTGTGGGTTTTTGCGTTTAATATCTTTGCTCCTTTTACAACACTTTATCAGTGTTTCCCTTTCTTTCTGGCTTATTAAGTGGGTGGCTCTTTGCCATGGATCACATCCTTGTCACTCTTGCCCTTTTATTGTTGATTGGTGAAATATTTGGGAATTGTAATTGCTTATTTGCTTTTCTGGTTGTGTGTAGGCGCTTGGGTTGAAATTAACAGCCCTCGACTTCCAGTAAACAAAGCATTCCCTTTTATATATTGTTTAAACAACAAAGACTATTGTTACCAAGTTTTCTTACACAATAATTTTGTTCTCATATTACACACAAATCTTATTTGTTTACACAAAAGTGTCTATGCCTAAATAACGAAGACATTTGTGTAAACAACAAAGGTGTCGTTGAACAACGAAGGTGGTGGCTGTGGTGTTTGCACCATCTCTGTGTAGCAGCATGTGATCAAAAGACTGATGACAGTTGGATTTACAGCTGACGCTCCTGTTTGAGTCCTGTGTCTGCTGGAATCCTGTTAACCAGGGTATCTTTTCCGGGTTGTATGATCCATGTTTCGACTATCAATGAATCAAAGAACATCTATTCCCCACTGAATGAACAAATTGTAAATAGGGATAAGCAGTATAGGAATCCTATTTCAGTGATCCTGAATAACAGGTGGTAAGAATCATTATTACTCCTATTTCAGTTAAAATTTGACTGGCAAGGGAAAACTAGATGTTAAATTTAAAATCAGGGGAGCAAACATGCGAAGACAGAGACCAGTGTCCTGTTTAATGTTTTGTAGACAGAAAGCAAGGTACATGAATGGTGGCGAATGGCGAATGATTATTTGGCGCTATCGGCACTACCCCAACACAACAAAACTGGGTGCCTCCATTGATCTGCAAAATCTTATCCCAAAGATTATGCTGGCGATGATATGGGAGAAAAAAGAAAATTAATAGGAGGCAAGGAGCAATTTTGAAAGTTGAGGGGCAAAGTGTGCGTCTAAAATCTTTGGGTGCAACAAGTTAAAGGATCACTAATTCATATAGGAACCAACCGTCTCCTCATGCCCCACCTTTATGTGTCCTTGACATATCAGTGGCTAGTTGCCAATGCAGTAACTAACCGACCAAGTATAAGAAACGGCGCACTTGCCTGAAATTTATGCAAAGGGAATAAGGATACTGAGCAATAGTTTGCAAGTTGTTGGGTAGCAAACCCATGTCCCACATCGGAAAAATTGGAAATTGGAAGTAAATGTAAGAGTCCACCTAACTCTATTAGTATGGGGCTTCAAAAACAAAACCATGAGGCATCTGCCCAAAGCGGACAATATCATAATAATGTTAGTTAGGGTGGTGGCGGTCGCAGTCCCAACACGTGTTATGTGACAAATATACCAAAATTCAGAGAAATGGGGAGTGTCTTGATATAGAATCAAGAGAAGTGATTAATCTCTTTAGGGCTCATGACAATTCCCATATGCACCAAGCACCACATATTCATATTGGAATCACCAAAATTGTCCGATTACCATGAAGAGAACCAAAAACATCCAACACTAAACTTCACCAAGAAGTTTACAGAGGAAGGCTCCATATTTGTTCTGTTTTGTGAGGCCAAGATGATGGGATACTTATAATGGGAATTGTCGGCATACCTCCGAACAGCCTACCTCTATCGCGGCCTCCCGCAAACCAACATTTCTGTTGCTTGGCCCGATCTACTGAGCATCCGCGCCGCCTGCGCGAACCGCCGCCTTGCCTGCACACCGCTGTCTCCCTAAAGTTCTTTCCGCCGTCGCTGACCTTGAATTGTTGCCATGGTTTTGGGAAATTAATTTTGGAAAGAGGAAGTCTTGCTGCTTGGTTGCCATAGCAAAGCTCAAGTGCACAAATAAGAATAGTGCGTAAGGTGGATTAAGGCAGGAGACAAGGAGACATCAGGAAGTAGCACCTATTAAAGTGGAAGAACTGATTGGAAAAAAAAAAAATTAGTGGCTTAGTGCAATCAGTGCACTCGCGCAGAAGCAGTTGAGAATTTAATTCGGTTGTTGAGAAGTATTCATCAAATTGAAAAAATTGGAGCACTGGATGGAAGATGCACAAATCTGTGCAAAAGGCCAATATCAGTGCAAAATTAATTTTTGTTGTGCAAGAAGAAATTCTGGAGCAGAAAAATCGTGGAGTCTTCGATCGAGTCCGAAATAATTCATACAAATTATTTTGGAATCTAAAATGTTCAAAGGAGCTGACCGAGTTTGTAACACCCCGGTTTTTGGTCACCCAGGTCGGGGTGTCACCGCCACACCTCCCTAGCAAGACACGGTTTCTCCGAGCTTGCTAAAGAGATGCAAGGCTATGGTTTTTCAGAATTTAAAACAGTCAAACAGCCCATTCATATATAATTTAAAAATAATAATATTACAGTTGCAGCGGAAGTACTATTTACATATATAATGCAGCGGAATTTAAATATAGGGCCAACATGGCCAAAACACGGGTTAAACAGGCCCGTTCATGCAAATTCTAATCTAACACGATATTTTAAAAATATGATATAATTCCCCAAATTTCCCACGTATGCATATGATGATGCACATTCTTCAACTCTGAAAGAAACAGGAAAAAGAAATGCGGTTTGGTCAGCAACACGTGCTGAGTAATTTAACACATACATGATTATGGGGTTTCAAAGCCATTAATTAATTTTACTGAAAACATGGGCATAATTAATTTATTAATCTAATAATATATTTAATGGCATAATTTAAAAGACATGTATTTTATAAGATCATAAATATAGCTTGCAAAGTAATTAAATAAATCGCCATAAATTTAAAACCACAAATTATCAAGGATTTAATTCGATTCTCGTATAGATGTCTCATTTCGTTTCTTTTAGAGTTCACCACCGCTAGGGCTCTTATGTCCGCCAGCCTTACGCCTGGGCTCTTATGTCCACAGGTGTCATGGTCAATCTTTTAATTAGAGTTAATCCGTCCGCTAGCCATACGATCAGTGTTTCGCTAGGGCTCTTACGTCAACCTAGACATACACTTGGGCTCTTATGTCCCAAGCCGCAGAGAACATTGACAGTATCTAGCTTAGTCATAACCCGCAATATTTTAATCTTCTTTTTTCGTGTATCTTATTTCAAGAATTTCTATTCGTTTCAACCTTAAAGGCTAATTTCACCGTTTCAACAATATTTCAAGATTTAACTCCCAGTAGACCACTGTTTAATCTGAAATTCATTAAAAATCGAGTTTAATTCCACAAATTCTGAAATTTTACCACTGACTCAGAAACATCGAGATGAACAACTTTTGTGTTTTAACTTTTTCAATTCGAGACACCGAAACAGGTCCAAAACGTCAATTTTCACAGAAACACAAATCTGCCCGAATATCATATACCACAGTTTAAAGATTATCAAGATCTATCATAACAAATCAAGTCCAAACTCAACGAAATTTTACGGAGACCTTGTTAAGATATTCATCTACAACTTTCATGTTCGGCTAACGATCTAAATCGGCTTATAACTAATGTCAAAAACGTGATCAAGATCGAACCTAGGTTCTGTCAAGAAATTCAAGATCCAAGTTTCAGCAGTTCGGTTTCGGGTGGATTTCATATATCAAATCGTCATGAAAAATTCCAAAAATCTACGGAGGTGTTCTTAACGTATAGATCTACAACTCTTATGTTCATCGCCAAGCCTAGATCGGTCTAGATTCAAGGTAGAAATCACCAACAAGTTCGAACTAAAGTTCTGTCAAGAAATTCAAGATCTAGATTTAGACAGTTCGGTTTTGGGTCGCTTTCAGATATCAAATCATAATGAAAAATCCCGAAATTGTTACAGAAGCTAGGTCTAAGTCTTTGGAACGTTTTTTGTGTTTTAAGTTTTCTGGTTTGATCACTTTTAAGGGTTCTAAAAATTCGTGCACAAACGTTGCGCCGTAGAGTTTTCGTGTTGACAGATTTTATGTTCTTGATTTAATTCAATAGATTCAACGTATTTTAAATCTCCCAAAACCGTGTAAGTATTAACTTACAGATCTATGGACGTCTCGGCTCGATGATTCGGAGGCGTGGCTTCCAGTCCACCGTTTATCTCCTTGATTCCGTCGGGTTTCTCGCTCTCGATCCGGATCGGGGGTTTAGAATAGAAAAAGATCGAGTTAGGATTCGTTTTCGAATCACATATTGAAAAGAATGGATCAAGGCTTACCACAGCGACGGGGGTCTCCGAAATTCATCCAAGATACAGTCTTTGAATGCCTTCGTGCCTCCGACGACTCCGGGATTAGGGTTTTCGAACGTGTGGAGAGTTGTAGGGTTTTTGAAAAGTGTTTGGGATTGAATAAATCTATTATTTATAGATGTGGAAGACCTAGGGGACGTCCAAAATCTGCCCTAGGGTGCCTTGAGCCGAAAGGGATGCAACCGAAGCCGAAAAATCCGGATTCGGGGGAGTGAATCTCGCAACGGCCGATTCTGTCTCGTGGCGCGCACCTGGCGCGGTTTTTCCCTTATGGGCGCGCGGCCACCGCGAGGCCTTGGCCCAGGCTGTGGTCTGGGTCGGGTCATGCGATCCGTCGGGCATTTCCTCCTCTCTTTCGGACTTCTATCCCTCTATGTTCTCGGATTTGGATTTCCGGGATATTTTCGGGCTCCGTTTTCCTATCTTAATTTTATTCGGATCTAAATTTACATTTGGACTCGAGTTATTGAGTCCATCGGTGCTGGGTTCCCGTGTAACCATTTATTTGATTAACTTGTCTTCGGCTTTCCGGGTTCTCGGAATTTTGATTCCTTTTTAATTTAAATTCCATTTATCATCTCTTATGATTCTTTATCTATTTATCATATTTAATTATTTATTATATTTATTTATTTATTTTATAAAATTCTCGAGTATTACAGTCTACCCTCCTTAGGAATCAACTTCGTCCCCGAAGTTGTGTTTCGGCTTTTCTCGTGTCAGGAATTAATCATTTTGTTTATTTTGTTATTTTGTGACTGAACTTAGAATTAAAATTTCTAAGCTGCCTACGTACCCTATGAAGGGATCAAGCCATAACGTAGTTCAAAATAATTTAAATTTGTTTATTATGACTTAGGATATATCTTATTGAGTCGAACTCCAAAAAAATAAATTTCTACGGGGTATCACATCCTCTCCCCCTTAGGACTTCAGTTATGTCCCCATAACTGCCTATTTATTATTCTCGAGAGGGTTCAGGTTTTGGTCTTGTTCCTCGTCCCTCTCTCCTTGCTGAAGGTTCACCAAATCTACTCTCTTTTCGATCGCCTCCTCTGGCGTTCGACATCCACCAGCCTTGTGACCAAGCTTGCCGCACCTACGGCAGGTTCCATGCTTCGGGCATTGGCGCACCAGATGTGCATGGTTGCATCGTGGGCAACGTGGTATAAACGCACCACGGTTGTCGTCTCCCCCATTGTTGAGACCTTTATTTCCTTTCCTTCGGGATCCATTGTATTTCCTAGAGTTGTTATTGTTGTCTTTGCCATCGTGGGCAATGTCCATTGTTATTGACCAAGTCCATATACAGTTTCGAAGGTAAGATAAGAGTATTTGCCACGTGTCGAGTCTTGCGGCTCAACGCATCTGCGACCACATTAGCTTTCCCTTCATGGTAGGCGATGTCCAAATCATAATCCTTGATCAACTCTAACCATCTGCGTTGCCTCATGTTTAACTCCTTCTGAGTAAATATGTACTTAAGGCTCTTGTGGTCGGTGAATATCCGACAAGTTCGTCGGTACAAGTAGTGTCGCCAAATCTTTAATGCGAACACTACCGCTGCTAATTCTAGGTCGTGCGTCGGATAATTCTCCTCATGAGGCTTCAATTGTCGTGATGCATATGCAATGACTTGTTGTTGTTGCATTAAAACACACCCTAGCCCCTCTTTTGAAGCGTCACTATACACTTCAAAATCTCCATTCTCTGTTGGCAATGTTAAAATTGGTGCTGTTGTGAGGCGTTTCTTTAACTCTTGAAATGATGATTCACACTTTTCTGTCCATTCATACTTCAAGCCTTTCTTCAAAAGTTGAGTCAGAGGTCGTGCAACTTTGGAAAAGTCCTTGACGAACCTCCTGTAATATCCAGCCAGTCCAAGAAAACTTCTCACTTCTGTTTGATTAGTAGGCGTAGGCCACTCGGTGATTGCTGATATTTTTGCTGGGTCAACAGAAACTCCATCAGCTGATACAACGTGGCCTAAAAATCCTACTTTTTCTAGCCAAAAGTCACACTTGGACAACTTGGCATAGAGTTGGTGTTTCCTTAATGTCTCTAGCACCTGATGCAAGTGTTGCTCATGTTCTTCATTGCTCCTTGAATAGATCAAGATGTCGTCGATGAAAATGACTACACATTGATCTAACAATTCTCGAAACACATCATTCATGAGATTCATGAATACTGCTGGGGCATTTGTTAGCCCAAAGGACATCACTGTAAATTCGTAATGTCCATAACGTGTCCTGAAAGCAGTTTTCGGAATATCCTTTTCAGCGATTCGCAGTTGATGATAACCGGATCGCAAATCTATCTTGGAGAATACCGTTGCACCTTTAAGTTGATCGAAAAGGTCATCAATCCTAGGTAACGGGTATTTGTTTTTAACCGTTACCTGATTTAAACCTCTATAATCGATACAAAGACGTAACCCTCCATCTTTCTTCTTGACGAATAAGACTGGTGCTCCCCACGGCGACGTGCTAGGTCGTATATACCCCTTTTGTAATAATTCCTCAAGTTGCTCCTTGAGTTCATTCATTTCTAGGGTTGCCATGCGATAAGGAGCTTTTGATACAGGTTCTGTTCCGGGAAGTAGATCGATTGTAAACTCGACTTCACGTTCTGGAGGCATTCCAGGAATTTCTTCTGGGAATACATCTGGATACTCCCTCACTACTGGAATGTCATCAATTTTATTCTCCTTTAACTTGAGGTTATGGATATAGCATGCATAAAGCATATATCCTTTCTGCATAAGACTATAAAATTTTAAGGCATTTACTACCTTAGTCTTACGTTTGGGGAGTTGGACATAGTAGTTGACCTTTTTGCCTCTCGTCTTAGACAGTGTAATTTTGTGTTTCTGACACTCAATTACAGCTTTATATTGGGTAAGCCAATCCATTCCCAATATAATATCAAAATCTTTAAGGTCAAATTCTACTAAGTTTGCATAGAACTCAAGGTTCTTAATGACTATAGGAATCCCATCGTATCGTTTGGTGCACGATACAATTTTTCCTGAAGGCAACTGAATTCCTAAGTTAATCATTTTAGGTTTGGGCATCTCTAATTCAGGCAAGATTCTAGAAGAGATAAACGAACAACTTGCTCCAGAATCGAATAAATCCTTAACTGGCACACTTAAAGCCGTAAATGTACCTGTTATCACATCCCCTTGAGTTGAAAGATCTGCCTGATTAATAACATTGAGCCGCCCTATAGGTGCTCCATGGTTCCCTTGTTGGTTTCTATTTTGCTGAGGCCTCTGTCCTTGATTATTTCCGTTTCGCACATCCTGATTATTTGGCTGAGTGGGGATATTGATAAGGTCATCTCTTTTTGTAATATTTTCAATGCGGGTCTTACACTCCTTCCTCATATGACCTTCTCGGCCACATCTATAACATGTACCCGGCTTGGGGCATCCCCTAGCCAAGTGGGGCTTGTTGCATTTTGGGCATTGTGGTATGTACCCTTCATGGTTTCTAGTACCATTGTTGCCCCCTCCTTTGTTTCCCTGGACGGGTCGATTCTGCCCACCTCGAATATTGTCTTTATTGTTGCTGAGGTGGTTGTTGTTGTTGCAGCTTCCTTGGTTGTCCCGAATCCTCCTGTCCTGTCCTTGGAACCCGCGGCTAGACTCCCCGGCTTTTCTCTTCATCTGTTGTACACGAGAAACTGCGACAGCTCGATCGTAGATCGCTTGGAGGGTTGGATACTGAACTCCAGCCACCACTTCTCTAATGGAGAGCTTTAATCCCATTTCGAACTTCTGTGCCTTCTCGGCATCGGTGGAGACTAACTTAGGAGCAAATCTGACTAACTCCTTGAATCTGACATAGTATTCTTGTACAGATTGTGCTCCTTGTCGTAACGATAGAAACTCTTCATACATTGCTGCTTTGGTACTCATCGGGTAAAACCTTTCTCTTAGAGCTTCTGTAAAGTTTTCCCATGTATACTCCTCATCATCATCTAGCTCTCTCTTCTGTAACTGCCACCAGTCATCTGCATCACCTCCTAAAAAGTACGAGGCTACAGTAATCTTCTGCTCATCTGGGCAACGAGTCGCTTCGAGTAGCTTGTTGAAACTTTTTATCCAATCCTCCAATTTAGTAGGGTCCTCCTGCCCATCATAACGAGGTGGTCTGTATTGGTTCACCACTGCTAGGTGATTGAGCTGGGCTTGAGGTGGCGGCACAGCTGCTGTGGCTTGATTAATTTGACCCTGACCCAAGGCAATGAGCATTTGCTCAATGATCCTTAGGCGATCATTGTCAAGCGAGTTTGGCGTGTTTCGATTCTGAGGGGTTTGGTTGTTGGGTGCTCCCTGATTAGGAGGTACCATGTTGTGTCCAACGCCCTGATTGTTGGTGATGTCAGGGTGATATATGTTGTGTGCAGGTGGTACAGCTTGTTGATTGGATACACCCGGTGCTGCTGGCACTTCGTGGTTAGTCATGTTCGGATTTTGGTGTGGCTCCATGTTGTTGAGGGCATTAACACTTCGGAGGGTTTTTCTAGTCCTTGCACGGGGTGCCATTCTGCTAAGGATGGTTAAGCAAGAGTGAGTTCAAGTCTAAGGGATGACTATGTCCTAAAACTCGTTAGGTCATAGTATAAGGATGAGTTAACGCAGAAATGTCTAAGTTAGGAGTATGACTTTATTTAGAGATTAACCAGAAGGAATGAAATAACAAGATTTATTTCATAAATCTAGAGAATATTACAAGATAGAGAATTTAAAAAGAGCACTTATAATAAGGTCAAATGACTTAGTATATCATAACAATATATATATATATATTTTTTTTTAAAAAAAAATTTTATAAAAAATGATGCATGCTCATGAATGCATATGTCCCCACCCCAAAAATAATTTCAAAGTTTCAAAATTTAACATAGCCCATATGGGCCTTTGAAAAATATTTTGCATATTTCATTCTCAAAATGGACTTTTTTTTTATCTATAAACCGGAGTTAAACTGTCGCATCCCTTAGTCAAGCTCGCCTTGTTGCTAACTTAACCAAGAAATGCTAAGATTAGAGGGTACCGCCTTCTAAGTAATTTGCCAACTAGTTAAAATATAGAGCTACAAAGTTGATTCCCAGGAAAGACTGGTAGAGCCACCGGCTGACGGGCAATCTTTAAAAACCAGACTCCTTAGACAGAATCAGCTCATGCAGTTCTATATTTAACAGTTTACAAATACTTAGAGTTTAAAAATACTCTCTGATACCACTCTGTAACACCCCGAAATTCATCCTCATAAGGTTTCAGAATGTTACCGCCACACTTGTCAGTCAGGCTCGCCCTTTGGCTAACTTAATTGACAAGTGCTACGGCTAAATATCTTCACATATAAATTTTTGTAATATGGACTTTAAAAATTATTGCCAATTTTATAAAATATAGTCATAAGAAAATTTAAAGTACTTAATACCAAAGCCATTGTTCTTTCTCACGCGGAAGCATAAACTAAAGGCAATATATAAGACATTAATAATTAAAAGTACGTGGTTCCTTAAAGCAACAATCTTTTTGATGAAAGGTAATCCCATCCCCAAATGCTCATGTCATGAGATGCAGTTCACATGTCAACTCCAATATCTGTAAAAAGATAACACAACAACTTTTTATCAGTACAATGGTACTGAGTAAGTCAACCCGCTCCACTTTAAGAAGTGGATTTTAAAATAATGGTTGACACTCATTTAAAAAAAATAATTTTCACTTTTTCTTTTAAAAAGGATCACACACATTACCTTTAACAAAATAAATTAATTTCATTCTTACCATTGTAGCAACTATGCACAAGAGGACACCATTTTCCATATATCATATCATATCATATCATATCGATCATAAGTCATGATCAGCATGCAGCGGACTCATATACAGACACACTCCGGAGCCTTGGGTAACCCATCACGGATACACCCAAGAGTATAGACTCATACATGCAACAACGCCGTTTTGGCACAATTTATCAACAATGCCGTCTTGGCATATTTAGAGGGGGAGGCCCCGCAAGACACATCCCTAGTGCATTAGCCCTCTATCAAGTATGACATCTTACTCAAGTTAATAGTGCACAATGGATTTAAAAGAGTTTTTCACAATTTTTCCACATAATATCCTCTTTGAAAGAGTTTTCAACAATTTCACGGGAGTAACCTCATAACAAGGGCATTCAATAATGCCAAATATCATTTCAACATTTAACTCCCATATCAATATCTCATAGATATGAAAATATCATTTCATGGATCTCAAAATCCAACAATTTCTCATTTGGACCAAATATCAAGTCCAATGTCGCAGTTTACGCCAAGTCAGTTTAAAAATTCATATGAAAGGCGATTGCTTTGAAATTTAAACTGTAGATACTCAACACATAGTTGAACAAGTTTCATGTTTTACACTTTTCAAAATAATGTATGGAAATAGTTCAAAAATTGAGTTCTTTTCAGAACATGTATTCTGTCAGAAATTCAATAGCGACTCTATAATTTTCAACAGGTTTTAAAAATAGTAATTTGCGACCAAAAATTCTAAAATTTTACTACAAGGTAGATAACATATAGATAAATATTTTTCATGAATAAACCATTTAGGTTTGAAACACTTAAGACCTTCAAAAATGAGGATTTCAGAAACACTATCATTTCTTAGATTTCAACAAAAAGAGATTTTGACCTTTCGATAAAGCGGATCCCATAACTTTTTCATATGAGTTCTAAAAATTATAAAAGTTTCCAGAAATATACTCAACTCAATAAGGAACAAGTTTTATGAAGGAACCTTTGAGGTATAATGAACCAAAATATTTTAAAAAGATGGATCATTACGTAAACGAAAAACGGACAGATTTTGGTATAATGAGGGAATTCTAATTTTGTACTCTTAAAACATGGATGAGGATCTCCAAACTTAAAGAGAGAGTGTTAACTTACAGAATAGATGTATAAGACCAAGGAGATTCAAAGATAATGGCCGTTATAACACAAGATTCGCACCACAAATTACGGGTTTCGCTGAAATTCGACAAATAGAGGGAAATCAATTTATAGTATAAAAATAAAAGATTTAGATCTCTAAGATACAAGTTTCAAGGATGATATCTTACTAACCAAGTGTTGAGAAGAATTAGAACTCTTAGAATGATGAAGGTTGCCAAGCCTACAAGACTCCACAATCCTTAAGATATGCTCACTATGTGGGAGAACTTTGAAGAATAAAATGGGTAGTGAATTTGGCTAATGAGATGGATGAGATTGATGTGTTTGAAGGCTAGAAACTCCCTCTATTTATAGGCTAAGATTTGAACAATTGAACATGACACATTGTGAGAGTGATTACAACCTCACCAATCATCCAATTAAGTGTGTCTTGAGCAATAATGGTTAGAGTATTTGTATCCACTCATTTGGTCCTTATAGCCTAACAAAGAGGCTATTAATTTGGGAGGCTATTAATTTTGTCCATCATGTTGTCTATTAACATAATGGTTTGCCTATTATGGAGGCTATTAATCTTGGTGGGTTCAAGAGATAATTGATCACCTTTCTTTGCTAGCCATTCATCCAAGACACTTGTTAATCATGTTGATTTTTCATCTATTTGTTTAGGAAGAAAATTTCTTGCAATTGATTTTTTTAACCTTATATTTGTGTAAGTAGTATATCATGAAAATGATTGAAGTATTAGCTTGTCTAGAAAAATCATTATTCTTGCCATTATTTAGTGGCATGCATTTATACTCAATGAGTTGGATATGATAATATAATATTTATTTATTTATTTCAAGTATTGTATTTATATTAATGTGCTTTCAAAAAGATAATAATAATATACTTGCATGGTTTTATTTTATTCATAACAATACTCAAACCACAAAGTCTTCATGTCATCATCAAATAAAAATTATAATCTATGAATATATTTTCTTATATATAAAAGTTAATTCTCATAGATTCACATAAAAACTCATACTTTTATTTTTATAAAAATTTATTCCATAATGAATACCAAAGTACTTAAAATATTCACATACTATCCTCATAAAAATTTTCAAGACCAATGTGTATATATATAAAAACTTATATATATAATTTAAACAATAGATTTAAAAACTATATAATTCTATTACCCTTGATATTGAAATTCATATTTCTTTTGGAAAAGACAAATTTACATATATAGTTTTTCAAGTGTTAATTTGTAGGAAAAAAACAATATACTAATTCTTTAAGCAAGTGATTAAATATTTAATAAAAGTCTCTTTAGTGAATTACAATTATTTCGGGTAATTTCTATGGTATTACAATCCACCATCCTTAAGAATCAACTTCGTCCTCGAAGTTTTAAGAAAAATACTATGGCAATCTAATATGCGGAATATAAGATAAAAGTTAATGGAAAAGAAAAAAAAATAGGAGATTTTGAACATACCCTATCAAGATTGTGTCGGGTGGTTACATCCTCCTCCCCTTAAGCCTACAGTTATGTCCCCATAACTGTTATTTGGTCGTTTAAAAAGAGATTGGGGTAGCGTTGCTTCATATCATCCTCTAGTTCCCATGTTGCTTCTTCCGTACCATGATTGGACCAAAGTACTTTAACAATCCGGGTGGTCTTGTTCCTTGTCGTTCTTTCTTTGATATCGAGTATTTGGATTGGATACTCTTCATAAGTTAGATCTTCTTTGAGTTCAATTACTTCCTGTTGAAGTACATGGGTTGGGTCACGCACATATTTCTTTAACTGTGAAACATGGAACACATTGTGCACTCGAGATAGTTGTGGCGGTAGGGCTAGTCTGTATGCCAGAGTTCCGACTCGTTCCAGAATGTCATACGGTCCAATATATCGAGGACTTAACTTTCCTCGCTTTCCAAAACGCATCACTCCTTTCATAGGTGATATTTTCAGCATAACCTTATCTCCAACTTGAAATTCTAGGTCTTGTCGCCTAACATCGGCATAACTTTTCTGTCGATCTTGTGCTGCCTTCATTTTCCCTTGGATCATCTTGATCTTTTGGGTCATGTCTTCAATGAGTTGCGGCCCAACCACAATAGAATTATCACATTTTTCCCAACATAATGGGCTTCGGCACTTGCGTCCATAGAGTGCCTCAAACGGTGCCATACCTATACTAGCATGATAGCTGTTATTGTAAGAGAACTCTATCAAAGGTAGATGCCTTTCCCAACTTCCTTTAAATTCAAGAACGCATGCTCTCAGCATGTCCTCCAGTGTTTGGATTGTCCTTTCTGTTTGTCCATCCGTCATCGGGTGAAAAGCGGTGCTCATTTTAATTTGGGTACCAAGAGCTTCTTGCAGCTTGGTCCAAAAATGAGAGACAAATCTGCTGTCTCTATCAGAGATTATATCATGTGGTACTCCATGTCGTCGAACCACGTTATTGATATATGCTCTTGCTAATTGATCCATAGACCATGTATCCTTCATTGGTATGAAGATCGCAATCTTTGTCAATCTATCAACAATTACCCAAATTTTATTCATTCCTTTTGGTGATCGTGGTAGTCCTGAAACAAAATCCATTGATATACTATCCCATTTCCAACTCGGGATTTCCAATGGTTTCATGAGTCCTAAGGGCTTCTGACGTACTGCTTTAACCTTTTGACAGGTTAAACATCTAGCCACAAACTCAACAACCTCATTCTTCATCCTTGGCCACCAATAAACCTTCTTTAAATCCTTATAAAGCTTATCACCCCCTGGATGTACTGAATATGGGGTGTTGTGGCCTTCTTCCATTAATCTTCGTTTTAGCTCTACGCATTTATGCGGTACGCACCATCTTCCTTTGAAGCGAATGCTTCCATCCTCATGGATTGCAAAACCAATTGCTTTTCCTTCAGCAACCTTCTTCTTGATCCTTTCAAGCTTTATGTCGCCTGGTTGAGCACTGCGTATTTCATCAAATACCGTAGATTCAATGGTCATAGCATTAATGACATTTTCCACAGTTCCATAATGGACTAGCTCCGTATCTACCTTGACCAAGTCCATATACAGTTTCGAAGGTAAGATAAGAGTATTTGCCACGTGTCGAGTCTTGCGGCTCAACGCATCTGCGACCACATTAGCTTTCCCTTCATGGTAGGCGATGTCCAAATCATAATCCTTGATCAACTCTAACCATCTGCGTTGCCTCATGTTTAACTCCTTCTGAGTAAATATGTACTTAAGGCTCTTGTGGTCGGTGAATATCCGACAAGTTCGTCGGTACAAGTAGTGTCGCCAAATCTTTAATGCGAACACTACCGCTGCTAATTCTAGGTCGTGCGTCGGATAATTCTCCTCATGAGGCTTCAATTGTCGTGATGCATATGCAATGACTTGTTGTTGTTGCATTAAAACACACCCTAGCCCCTCTTTTGAAGCGTCACTATACACTTCAAAATCTCCATTCTCTGTTGGCAATGTTAAAATTGGTGCTGTTGTGAGGCGTTTCTTTAACTCTTGAAATGATGATTCACACTTTTCTGTCCATTCATACTTCAAGCCTTTCTTCAAAAGTTGAGTCAGAGGTCGTGCAACTTTGGAAAAGTCCTTGACGAACCTCCTGTAATATCCAGCCAGTCCAAGAAAACTTCTCACTTCTGTTTGATTAGTAGGCGTAGGCCACTCGGTGATTGCTGATATTTTTGCTGGGCCAACAGAAACTCCATCAGCTGATACAACGTGGCCTAAAAATCCTACTTTTTCTAGCCAAAAGTCACACTTGGACAACTTGGCATAGAGTTGGTGTTTCCTTAATGTCTCTAGCACCTGATGCAAGTGTTGCTCATGTTCTTCATTGCTCTTTGAATAGATCAAGATGTCGTCGATGAAAATGACTACACATTGATCTAACAATTCTCGAAACACATCATTCATGAGATTCATGAATACTGCTGGGGCATTTGTTAGCCCAAAGGACATCACTGTAAATTCGTAATGTCCATAACGTGTCCTGAAAGCAGTTTTCGGAATATCCTTTTCAGCGATTCGCAGTTGATGATAACCGGATCGCAAATCTATCTTGGAGAATACCGTTGCACCTTTAAGTTGATCGAAAAGGTCATCAATCCTAGGTAACGGGTATTTGTTTTTAACCGTTACCTGATTTAAACCTCTATAATCGATACAAAGACGTAACCCTCCATCTTTCTTCTTGACGAATAAGACTGGTGCTCCCCACGGCGACGTGCTAGGTCGTATATACCCCTTTTGTAATAATTCCTCAAGTTGCTCCTTGAGTTCATTCATTTCTAGGGTTGCCATGCGATAAGGAGCTTTTGATACAGGTTCTGTTCCGGGAAGTAGATCGATTGTAAACTCGACTTCACGTTCTGGAGGCATTCCAGGAATTTCTTCTGGGAATACATCTGGATACTCCCTCACTACTGGAATGTCATCAATTTTATTCTCCTTTAACTTGAGGTTATGGATATAGCATGCATAAAGCATATATCCTTTCTGCATAAGACTATAAAATTTTAAGGCATTTACTACCTTAGTCTTACGTTTGGGGAGTTGGACATAGTAGTTGACCTTTTTGCCTCTCGTCTTAGACAGTGTAATTTTGTGTTTCTGACACTCAATTACAGCTTTATATTGGGTAAGCCAATCCATTCCCAATATAATATCAAAATCTTTAAGGTCAAATTCTACTAAGTTTGCATAGAACTCAAGGTTCTTAATGACTATAGGAATCCCATCGTATCGTTTGGTGCACGATACAATTTTTCCTGAAGGCAACTGAATTCCTAAGTTAATCATTTTAGGTTTGGGCATCTCTAATTCAGGCAAGATTCTAGAAGAGATAAACGAACAACTTGCTCCAGAATCGAATAAATCCTTAACTGGCACACTTAAAGCCGTAAATGTACCTGTTATCACATCCCCTTGAGTTGAAAGATCTGCCTGATTAATAACATTGAGCCGCCCTATAGGTGCTCCATGGTTCCCTTGTTGGTTTCTATTTTGCTGAGGCCTCTGTCCTTGATTATTTCCGTTTCGCACATCCTGATTATTTGGCTGAGTGGGGATATTGATAAGGTCATCTCTTTTTGTAATATTTTCAATGCGGGTCTTACACTCCTTCCTCATATGACCTTCTCGGCCACATCTATAACATGTACCCGGCTTGGGGCATCCCCTAGCCAAGTGGGGCTTGTTGCATTTTGGGCATTGTGGTATGTACCCTTCATGGTTTCTAGTACCATTGTTGCCCCCTCCTTTGTTTCCCTGGACGGGTCGATTCTGCCCACCTCGAATATTGTCTTTATTGTTGCTGAGGTGGTTGTTGTTGTTGCAGCTTCCTTGGTTGTCCCGAATCCTCCTGTCCTGTCCTTGGAACCCGCGGCTAGACTCCCCGGCTTTTCTCTTCATCTGTTGTACACGAGAAACTGCGACAGCTCGATCGTAGATCGCTTGGAGGGTTGGATACTGAACTCCAGCCACCACTTCTCTAATGGAGAGCTTTAATCCCATTTCGAACTTCTGTGCCTTCTCGGCATCGGTGGAGACTAACTTAGGAGCAAATCTGACTAACTCCTTGAATCTGACATAGTATTCTTGTACAGATTGTGCTCCTTGTCGTAACGATAGAAACTCTTCATACATTGCTGCTTTGGTACTCATCGGGTAAAACCTTTCTCTTAGAGCTTCTGTAAAGTTTTCCCATGTATACTCCTCATCATCATCTAGCTCTCTCTTCTGTAACTGCCACCAGTCATCTGCATCACCTCCTAAAAAGTACGAGGCTACAGTAATCTTCTGCTCATCTGGGCAACGAGTCGCTTCGAGTAGCTTGTTGAAACTTTTTATCCAATCCTCCAATTTAGTAGGGTCCTCCTGCCCATCATAACGAGGTGGTCTGTATTGGTTCACCACTGCTAGGTGATTGAGCTGGGCTTGAGGTGGCGGCACAGCTGCTGTGGCTTGATTAATTTGACCCTGACCCAAGGCAATGAGCATTTGCTCAATGATCCTTAGGCGATCATTGTCAAGCGAGTTTGGCGTGTTTCGATTCTGAGGGGTTTGGTTGTTGGGTGCTCCCTGATTAGGAGGTACCATGTTGTGTCCAACGCCCTGATTGTTGGTGATGTCAGGGTGATATATGTTGTGTGCAGGTGGTACAGCTTGTTGATTGGATACACCCGGTGCTGCTGGCACTTCGTGGTTAGTCATGTTCGGATTTTGGTGTGGCTCCATGTTGTTGAGGGCATTAACACTTCGGAGGGTTTTTCTAGTCCTTGCACGGGGTGCCATTCTGCTAAGGATGGTTAAGCAAGAGTGAGTTCAAGTCTAAGGGATGACTATGTCCTAAAACTCGTTAGGTCATAGTATAAGGATGAGTTAACGCAGAAATGTCTAAGTTAGGAGTATGACTTTATTTAGAGATTAACCAGAAGGAATGAAATAACAAGATTTATTTCATAAATCTAGAGAATATTACAAGATAGAGAATTTAAAAAGAGCACTTATAATAAGGTCAAATGACTTAGTATATCATAACAATATATATATATATATATTTTTTTTAAAAAAAATTTTATAAAAAATGATGCATGCTCATGAATGCATATGTCCCCACCCCAAAAATAATTTCAAAGTTTCAAAATTTAACATAGCCCATATGGGCCTTTGAAAAATATTTTGCATATTTCATTCTCAAAATGGACTTTTTTTTTTTATCTATAAACCGGAGTTAAACTGTCGCATCCCTTAGTCAAGCTCGCCTTGTTGCTAACTTAACCAAGAAATGCTAAGATTAGAGGGTACCGCCTTCTAAGTAATTTGCCAACTAGTTAAAATATAGAGCTACAAAGTTGATTCCCAGGAAAGACTGGTAGAGCCACCGGCTGACGGGCAATCTTTAAAAACCAGACTCCTTAGACAGAATCAGCTCATGCAGTTCTATATTTAACAGTTTACAAATACTTAGAGTTTAAAAATACTCTCTGATACCACTCTGTAACACCCCGAAATTCATCCTCATAAGGTTTCAGAATGTTACCGCCACACTTGTCAGTCAGGCTCGCCCTTTGGCTAACTTAATTGACAAGTGCTACGGCTAAATATCTTCACATATAAATTTTTGTAATATGGACTTTAAAAATTATTGCCAATTTTATAAAATATAGTCATAAGAAAATTTAAAGTACTTAATACCAAAGCCATTGTTCTTTCTCACGCGGAAGCATAAACTAAAGGCAATATATAAGACATTAATAATTAAAAGTACGTGGTTCCTTAAAGCAACAATCTTTTTGATGAAAGGTAATCCCATCCCCAAATGCTCATGTCATGAGATGCAGTTCACATGTCAACTCCAATATCTGTAAAAAGATAACACAACAACTTTTTATCAGTACAATGGTACTGAGTAAGTCAACCCGCTCCACTTTAAGAAGTGGATTTTAAAATAATGGTTGACACTCATTTAAAAAAAATAATTTTCACTTTTTCTTTTAAAAAGGATCACACACATTACCTTTAACAAAATAAATAACTTTCATTCTTACCATTGTAGCAACTATGCACAAGAGGACACCATTTTCCATATATCATATCATATCATATCATATCGATCATAAGTCATGATCAGCATGCAGCGGACTCATATACAGACACACTCCGGAGCCTTGGGTAACCCATCACGGATACACCCAAGAGTATAGACTCATACATGCAACAACGCCGTTTTGGCACAATTTATCAACAATGCCGTCTTGGCATATTTAGAGGGGGAGGCCCCGCAAGACACATCCCTAGTGCATTAGCCCTCTATCAAGTATGGCATCTTACTCAAGTTAATAGTGCACAATGGATTTAAAAGAGTTTTTCACAATTTTTCCACATAATATCCTCTTTGAAAGAGTTTTCAACAATTTCACGGGAGTAACCTCATAACAAGGGCATTCAATAATGCCAAATATCATTTCAACATTTAACTCCCATATCAATATCTCATAGATATGAAAATATCATTTCATGGATCTCAAAATCCAACAATTTCTCATTTGGACCAAATATCAAGTCCAATGTCGCAGTTTACGCCAAGTCAGTTTAAAAATTCATATGAAAGGCGATTGCTTTGAAATTTAAACTGTAGATACTCAACACATAGTTGAACAAGTTTCATGTTTTACACTTTTCAAAATAATGTATGGAAATAGTTCAAAAATTGAGTTCTTTTCAGAACATGTATTCTGTCAGAAATTCAATAGCGACTCTATAATTTTCAACAGGTTTTAAAAATAGTAATTTGCGACCAAAAATTCTAAAATTTTACTACAAGGTAGATAACATATAGATAAATATTTTTCATGAATAAACCATTTAGGTTTGAAACACTTAAGACCTTCAAAAATGAGGATTTCAGAAACACTATCATTTCTTAGATTTCAACAAAAAGAGATTTTGACCTTTCGATAAAGCGGATCCCATAACTTTTTCATATGAGTTCTAAAAATTATAAAAGTTTCCAGAAATATACTCAACTCAATAAGGAACAAGTTTTATGAAGGAACCTTTGAGGTATAATGAACCAAAATATTTTAAAAAGATGGATCATTACGTAAACGAAAAACGGACAGATTTTGGTATAATGAGGGAATTCTAATTTTGTACTCTTAAAACATGGATGAGGATCTCCAAACTTAAAGAGAGAGTGTTAACTTACAGAATAGATGTATAAGACCAAGGAGATTCAAAGATAATGGCCGTTATAACACAAGATTCGCACCACAAATTACGGGTTTCGCTGAAATTCGACAAATAGAGGGAAATCAATTTATAGTATAAAAATAAAAGATTTAGATCTCTAAGATACAAGTTTCAAGGATGATATCTTACTAACCAAGTGTTGAGAAGAATTAGAACTCTTAGAATGATGAAGGTTGCCAAGCCTACAAGACTCCACAATCCTTAAGATATGCTCACTATGTGGGAGAACTTTGAAGAATAAAATGGGTAGTGAATTTGGCTAATGAGATGGATGAGATTGATGTGTTTGAAGGCTAGAAACTCCCTCTATTTATAGGCTAAGATTTGAACAATTGAACATGACACATTGTGAGAGTGATTACAACCTCACCAATCATCCAATTAAGTGTGTCTTGAGCAATAATGGTTAGAGTATTTGTATCCACTCATTTGGTCCTTATAGCCTAACAAAGAGGCTATTAATTTGGGAGGCTATTAATTTTGTCCATCATGTTGTCTATTAACATAATGGTTTGCCTATTATGGAGGCTATTAATCTTGGTGGGTTCAAGAGATAATTGATCACCTTTCTTTGCTAGCCATTCATCCAAGACACTTGTTAATCATGTTGATTTTTCATCTATTTGTTTAGGAAGAAAATTTCTTGCAATTGCTTTTTTTAACCTTATATTTGTGTAAGTAGTATATCATGAAAATGATTGAAGTATTAGTTTGTCTAGAAAAATCATTATTCTTGCCATTATTTAGTGGCATGCATTTATACTCAATGAGTTGGATATGATAATATAATATTTATTTATTTATTTCAAGTATTGTATTTATATTAATGTGCTTTCAAAAAGATAATAATAATATACTTGCATGGTTTTATTTTATTCATAACAATACTCAAACCACAAAGTCTTCATGTCATCATCAAATAAAAATTATAATCTATGAATATATTTTCTTATATATAAAAGTTAATTCTCATAGATTCACATAAAAACTCATACTTATATTTTTATAAAAATTTATTCCATAATGAATACCAAAGTACTTAAAATATTCACATACTATCCTCATAAAAATTTTCAAGACCAATGTGTATATATATAAAAGCTTATATATATAATTTAAACAATAGATTTAAAAACTATATAATTCTATTACCCTTGATATTGAAATTCATATTTCTTTTGGAAAAGACAAATTTACATATATAGTTTTTCAAGTGTTAATTTGTAGGAAAAAAACAATATACTAATTCTTTAAGCAAGTGATTAAATATTTAATAAAAGTCTCTTTAGTGAATTACAATCATTTCGGGTAATTTCTATGGTATTACATCAAAGCTTCCTTAAGTTCTTCCCAGGTGTTGGGTTCTTTGTCTTCCACTGAATTCGCTTGGAGATTTTGCCACCACTCATCGGATTCGCCTCCTAGGTAGTAGGTCACTACGTGTATCTTCTCCTCATCAGGGCACTTGATAGCGTTCAAGAGCTTGTCAAAGGTACGGATCCAACCTTCCAACTTGGCCGGATCCTCTTGGCCGTCATAATGGGGTGGATGGTAGGGGTTCACTAATGCCAAGTAGTTGACTCGGGCTACTGGCGGAGGTATTGTTTGTGCCCTATGCACCTCGGCATTTCCTAATGCTACAAGGAGTTCCTCTACAGTTTTTAAACGTTCTTCCATGTTGTTGGGTGTAGGAGGCACTCGTTCTCCTAGGTTCTGAGGGGTCTCATTGTTATTGGCCACGTTGGGGATGTTAGCGCCAGTGCCGTTTGGACTTACCTTCCTTGGGTGTTTCCTAGGTGCCATTTTTGGTTATACACGTGTATAGATTAGCTTATCAGAATTTAGATAGATCGCTTAAACAAGACGTTTTTTTTTTTGGTGGGACAGGTCTGTCCAGAATTTTTTTTTTTTCGTGAATTTCAAATTTCGAATTTTTGGATTTGTTTTTTGGGAAACCAAACAAGGCTTTTGGAATAAATAGTGTTTTAATAAAAACTTGATTTTTATTTTTTTCCACATAAGGAAATTTCCTAATTCGTACAAGACTAGGAATGGCTAAGGCGAGGATTTGTTATGCTTAGGCGTGCGCTTAGATGAACGCGATCTAGAACTAAGGCAAGATCCGTCTCTAGTTAAAATTTCTAATTCGATGTCAAGCCTCTAAGTTATGTAGTGCAAGCAGAAGATCTAAGTTAGAACATATCGCTTCTAGGTTCTCTAAGGTATAGAAAAAAAATATGGTATGCACATGCAGATGATGATCTTCCCCCCCCCAAAAATAATTTATGCGTTATGTCTTTATATATATATATATATATATTTCTAATTCCCATGGGTTTCAAAAATAAAATTTATTCCATGGGGTTAATGCCTTTAAAAATTTTAAGCAATCGCTAAAATTCTTGGACCTCTATACTGGGTCAAAAATAATTATCATTTGGGCTCAAAAATTTTTGGGGCTAGGAAATTTCAAAAAAAAAATAGTTTGCGCTCTTCTATATTTAAAATAATAATCTAAAAATAATAGTTTAAAAATAATAATAATCTAATAGTTTAAAAATAATTTTAAAAATATCCGGGCTCTGATACCAACTTGTAACACCCTGGTTTTTGGTCACCCAGGTCGGGGTGTCACCGCCACACCTCCCTAGCAAGACACGGTTTCTCCGAGCTTGCTAAAGAGATGCAAGGCTATGGTTTTTCAGAATTTAAAACAGTCAAATAGCCCATTCATATATAATTTAAAAATAATAATATTACAGTTGCAGCGGAAGTACTATTTACATATATAATGCAGTGGAATTTAAATATAGGGCCAACATGGCCAAAACACAGGTTAAACAGGCCCGTTCATGCAAATTCTAATCTAACACGAAATTTTAAAAATATGATATAATTCCCCAAATTTCCCACGTATGCATATGATGATGCACATTCTTCAACTCTGAAAGAAACAGGAAAAAAAAAATGCGGTTTGGTCAGCAACACGTGCTGAGTAAGTTAACACATACATGATTATGGGGTTTCAAAGCCATTAATTAATTTTACTGAAAACATGGGCATAATTAATTTATTTATCTAATAATACATTTAATGGCATAATTTAAAAGACATGTATTTCATAAGATCATAAATATAGCTTGCAAAGTAATTAAATAAATTGCCATAAATTTAAAAGCACAAATTATCAAGGATTTAATTCGATTCTCGTATAGATGTCTCGTTTCGTTTCTTTTAGAGTTCACCACCGCTAGGGCTCTTATGTCTGCCAGCCTTACGCCTGGGCTCTTATGTCCACAGGTATCATGGTCAATCTTTTAATTAGAGTTAATCCGTCCGCTAGCCATATGATCAGTGTTTCGCTAGGGCTCTTACGTCAACCTAGACATACACTTGGGCTCTTATTGTGGGTTATTGACAGTATCTAGCTTAGTCATAACCCACAATATTTTAATCTTCTCGTTTCGTGTATCTTATTTCAAGAATTTCTATTCGTTTCAACCTTAAAGGCTAATTTCACCGTTTCAACAATATTTCAAGATTTAACTCCCGGTAGACCACTGTTTAATCTGAAATTCATTAAAAATCGAGTTTAATTCCACAAATTCTGAAATTTTACCACTGACTCATAAACATCGAGATGAACAACTTTTGTGTTTTAACTTTTTCAATTCGAGACACCGAATCAGGTCAAAAATGTCAATTTTCGCAGAAACACAAATCTGCCCGAATATCATATACCACAGTTTAAAGATTATCAAGATCTATCATAACAAATCAAGTCCAAACTCAACGAAATTTTACAGAGACCTTCTTAAGACATTTATCTACAACTTTCATGTTCGGCTAATGATCTAAATCGGCTTATAACTAATGTCAAAAACGTGATCAAGATCGGACCTAGGTTCTATCAAGAAATTCAAGATCCAAGTTTCAGCAGTTCGGTTTCGGGTGGATTTCATATATCAAATCGTCACGAAAAATTCCAAAAATCTACGGAGGTGTTCTTAACGTATAGATCTCCAACTCTTATGTTCAACGCCAAGCCTAGATCTGTAACACCCCGGTTTTGGTAACCCAGGCCGGGATGCCACCGCCACACCTCCCTAGCAAGACACGGTTTCTCCGAGCTCACTAAAGAGATGCAAGGCTATGGTTTTTCAGAATTAAAAATATTCAAACAGCCCATTCATAAATAATTTAAAAATAATACATCAGAGTTGCAGCGGAAAATAATATTTACATATATAGTGCAGCGGAATTTAAATATAGGGCCAACATGGCCAAAACACGGGTTAAACAGGCCGTTCATGCAAATTCTAGTCTAACGCAAAATTTAAAATATAATGTAATCCCCAAAATTTCCCAGTATGCATATGATGATGCATATTCTTCAACTCTGAAAGAAAAAGAGGATAAATGGTTTGGGTCAGCAAAAACGCGCTGAGTAAATTAACACATAGCATGGGTTAGGGGTTTCAAAGCCTTTAATTAAATTAAATAAAAAGATGTTTTGAGCTTTTAAAAATTCTCCCCGATACGCCACCATCTCAACAATATTTAATTTAGCCGGCAATCCGGCGGCCGCAGCCAATTTCATAAAATCTGAGCTTTTTAATATATTTCCCGTTACGCCATCATCTCAACATTTCTCGTTTCTTTTATAGTCACACTCGTCCGTATAGGCACGATGCGAAGAGCTAGAGGGGCACTCTATCGAGCACTCACCCCCTACGTCGATCACTCTCGGCCGTTTTGGCACGAAGTGAAAAGCTAGAGGGGCACTCTATCGAGCACTCACCCTCTACATAACATAGGTCACACTCGTCCGTATAGGAACGATGCGAAGAGCTAGAGAGGCACTCTATCGAGCACTCACCCCCTACGTCGATCACTCTCGGCCGTTTTGGCACGAAGTGAAAAGCTAGAGGGGCACTCTATCGAGCACTCACCCTCTACATAGGTCACACTCGTCCGTATAGGCACGATGCGAAGAGCTAGAGGGGCACTCTATCGAGCACTCACCCTCTACGTCGATTAAGTATCTCATGTGTTTTGATTTAGTGTAACGGGATTTTCAAAAGTATAGTTATATCGTATTTCAACGTCTCGACCGTTTGTTCGAAATTTCAAAATCTCTTTGATTTAAAAATCACAGTTTGCGCCTTTTCGGTTTAAAAATCCATTTCTTAGGCGATTGATCTGAAATTTTCACAGTAACTCAAAAACATCCCAATGAACAACTTTCATGTTTTAAGTTTTTCGGAAAAACGATGGGAAGCATGTCAAAAATCGAGTTTTCTACACAAATAGTATGCTGCCAGGATTCAGGTTTGACACCTCTCAAAGATATGACTTTTTGACATATCAAATGGACTTCAAAAATTCTGAAATTTTACAGACACATACTAGACTTGATTTCCAACAACTTTTGTTTAGATCATGAGGATTGGTTCGGGCTAGAAGTGATAGGAATAAGCTCATCAATATCGGCTATGAAATCTGTCAAGGTTCGTGAATTCGGTTCTAACGCAGATTGGATCGGCTCAGGTTCGGAGGCTCAAATCTCAACGAAAAATTCTAAAAACTTACAGTAATGTTCTAAACTTATAGATCTACAATTCTTATGTTCAACTCCAATCCTAGATCGGCCTAGATCCAAGGTCAAAATAACCAACAAGATTGAGAGTGAAATCTGCCAAAGTTCTAAGATCCAGATTTAATACTCTTCAGTTTTGGGTTGGTTTCAGGTTTCAAAACATCATGAAAAATTCTGAAATTTTTACAGAAGCTAGATCAAAGTCTTAGCAACACTTTTCATGTTTTGAGTTTTCTTGTTTGAGCAGCTTTAGAGGTTTGAAAAATTCATACGAAAACGCTGCGTTGAGGGTTTCTCTTGTTGACAGATTTTTAGAGTTTCTAAATCTCTATGTTTGGTTGCATTTTAAGTCACCCAAAACCATAGTAAGGTTAACTTACAGTGGGGATGATGTCTAGGAAGTCACGGGGTCGTCCGGAATCCACGGGATGTCACGAACGAATCTCTTCCACCCGATTTATTCTTCCCTTGGCTCCGATTTGTGTTTGAATACGAAGATTCGTAAGTTAGGATGATGTTTATGATCTTAAAATCATATGGAAACTTGAATAACATCTTACCAACAATCCAAAGCCTGCAATCCTTGATCTACACACTTCCTTGGTTGGATTTGGTTGCCGGAAACTCGTCGGAAAGTCGCTGGAAGTTCGTCGGAAGAGTGTTTGGCTTTGGGAGAGTTTTTGGGATGAAAAGATGAAGTAAATGGATGATAATGGGGCTGGGAATCATTACCTATCGTCCAAAATAAGCCTCCCCCGTGATAGATCAAGATTCCCACCCTTGGGCCCCGAAAATTGGCGAGAAAGTCGCCAAAACGCGACAAAACGTCGCTGCTGTCAGGACGGCGCGGGTTTGGCGCGGTTTTTGGCTAAACCCCGCGCCGGGTGCGCGCCAACCACGCCTGGACTTCGGTCCGGGCGGGGTCGTGCGATCCGTCGTGCTTTTCCTCCTCTCTTTCGGACTTCTGTCCTCCTACGTTTTCGGGCTCGATTTTTCGGGTCATCCTCGGGTCATAAATTCTTATCTTAAGTTTATCTTGACTCAAATGAATTTCATGTTTGAGATCTTAAGTCCGTCGGTCTCGGGTTCGTCGGCTTCCAATTCGTCGTCTATTGATTCTCGTGCCATAACTTGTATCTTTAAATTTCTTCCGACTTCACGGGTTCTTGGAATTAAAATTCTTTTCCTTTATGAACTTAACTCCAATTATTTTTACTCAATTCATGGAATGTCTTCGGGCGTCCTTTCCCTCTTTTATTCCATTTTGAATTTAAATCTATCGGCGTTTCATATCCGAGCAATAATTTATCGTGATAAATTATTTTCTTCTCGGAAATATTTCAACATTGATCGGAATAAATTTTATTCCTTTGGAATTTATTCCTTTGGGCGTTGATAAAAATGGGGTATTACAAGATCGGTCTAGATTCAAGGTAGAAATCACCAACAAGTTCGGACTAAAGTTCTGTCAAGAAATTCAAGATCTAGATTTAGACAGTTCGGTTTTGGGTCGCTTTCAGATATCAAATCATAATGAAAAATCCCGAAATTGTTACAAAAGCTAGATCTAAGTCTTTGGAACGTTTTTCGTGTTTTAAGTTTTTTGGTTTGATCACTTTTAAGGGTTCTAAAAATTCGTGCACAAACGTTGCGCCGTAGAGTTTTCGTGTTGACAGATTTTATGTTCTTGATTTAATTCAATAGATTCAACGTATTTTAAATCTCCCAAAACCGTATAAGTATTAACTTACAGATCTATGGACGTCTCGGCTCGATGATTCGGAGGCGTGGCTTCCAGTCCACCGTTTATCTCCTTGATTCCGTCGGGTTCCTCGCTCTCGATCCGGATCGGGGGTTTAGAATAGAAAAAGATCGAGTTAGGATTCGTTTTCGAATCACATATGGAAAAGAATGGATCAAGGCTTACCACAGCGACGGGGGTCTCCGAAATTCGTCCAAGAACTAGTGTGTTGTGTTTTAGTTGTCTTAGAAATGTCAAACGACACTTGTTCATTACCTACTTTAAGTGTAATTTTACCATCATCCATATCAACCATAGCCCTACCAGTTTGCAGAAATGGTCTACCTAAAATCAGAGGAATATCAATGTCTTTTTCCATATCAAGAACAACAAAGTCGACAGGGAAAATGAAACTTTCTACTTGAACAGGAACATCTTCTACAATGCCTAAAGGAGTCCTAATAGATCTATCAGCAAGCTGTAGCTGCATCCTAGTAGGCTTCACAACTCCTACTCCTAGTTCCCTAAAGACATGCAAAGGCATCAGATTAATACTAGACCCGAGATCACACAGAGCTTTGTTGAATTCTTTAGTGCCAATAATGCACGGAATAGTATAACTCCCAGGATCTTTTTGTTTAATAGGTTGCCTTCTTTGTAAAATCGCACTGCATTCCCCTGTCAGTGTCACTTTCTCTTCATCGTCAACACTCCTCTTTTTTGATAGAATTTCTTTTAAAAACTTAGCATACACAGGCATTTGTGCAATGGCATCCGAAAAAGGAATATCAATTCTTAAATTTTAAAGACTTCTAAGAATTTGGCATAATCTTTATCTTCCTTAGCCCTCTTAAGACGCTGTGGATATGGAATAGGTGGCTGATATGACTTGACTGAGACAGCAGACTTTCCTTTACCCTTATCCTGTTCAACTCTAAGTTTCTCACTCTCCTTAGGGTCATCAGTGTTTTTATGCTGAGTTTCTTTCTCTATATCCTCATTTTGATCATCTACAGCATCAGCTAGAATCTCTGGATCATCTAAGGTAGGGTAAGGATTAGGTAATTCCTTTTTATTTCTTAAAGTGATTGCCTTACATTGCTCTTTTGGATTAGGATCAGGCATGCTTGGTAGTGTTCCTTGCTGTCTATTTGAAGTATCCCTAGCAATTTGACCAACTTGTACTTCTAAATTTCTCATTGAGGCTTGCATTTGCTGAATTGTTTGTTGTTGAGACACGATTGTGCTCATTAACTCTTTTAAATTGACCTCATCACTTCCTTGGTTTTGTTGCAGCTGTTGTTAAGGTTGAAAGTTCCTAGGCTGTTGGTTAGGGTAATAAGGTTGATTCTGATTTCTGTTTTGATTATAGTTTTGGTTTTGATTTTGGTTTTGAAAATTTTGGTTTTGATTTGGATTTTGATTTGAGTAATTTTGATTTTGGTTTTGTGGATAAGATTGACGGTTGTTTTGTGGATAGGTGTTTTGTTGAAACTGAGAATTCTGATTTGGATAGAAGTTTTGATTTTGAGGACGGTTTTGGTTGTAGTTTTGCTGCCTATTTCCCATGTAGTTCACATCTTCCACTTGCTCCTCAGTCCCCTCACACTGCATAGTCTCTTGAAGCCCTTGATCAAGCAAGTGACAGGCTGATGACTCGTGAGGTCCATGACAAATACCGCATCTCACAACTTTGACTTGACCTTTCTTAAGCGTAGAAACCTCCCTCATTAAAGCATCTAACTTAGAATCTATAGCAACTGCCTTTTCTACTTCATAGATTCATCCTTTAGTTTTATTTCTAGCATTTTTCTTACCAGGAAATTTTTTTATATTAGAAATCTTTTTCTCTATGATTTCCTTAGCTCTAGAGGGTCCTATAGATAGAAAAGAATCTCCAGCTGCTGCATCCAACAAGTTCCTCCAATGATCAATCAACCCATTGTAGAAGAAGTGCATCTGCTGCCAATCTTCAAAGCCATGATTCGGGCATCTCGCCAATAAAGTGTTATATCTATCCCATGCTTCAAGTAAAGTTTCACCCTCATCTTGCACAAATTCTTTGATTTTTTCTTGTAATTCAATAACCTTGGATGGTGGGAAGAATTGTTCTAAGAAAGCTTCTAACATTTTATCCCAAGTAGTGACATCCCTTAATTGAAGTGAGTTGTACCAAGTTTTAGCTTTATCTCTGAGTGAAAACGAGAACAATCTCAATTTAATTTCATCACTAGTAACACCATTTATTTTCACTGTGTCACAATAGTCCAGAAAGTTTCTTATGTGTTCTACAGCATCATTAGTAGGTGCTCCATTATATTGATTAGCTTGAACCATTGTGATTAGTGCAGGCTGAAGGGTAAAGCTTAAAGCATCTACATCTGGCCTTGGAGTTCTATTAAGCAGATTTCCACTAGTTCCTTGTAAGTGTTCTTCAATGGTCATTTCAGCTTGATCATCGTGCTCCAAATCACCACCGTTACCTCCATTATTACCCTGATTATCATTATTATTCGCTGCCATGTTTAACCTATTGAACTGAGAAACTAATTGATTAGTTTGAATTGTTGAAACTCCAGTAGTTGGAGAATAGTCTTCTTCATCAGACGATGAATTAATTAAAATTTCCAATTGAGCTGGTCTCCTACGTTTCCTAATCTAATCGCTCTAAGAGTACGCTCAATTTCAGGATCATAAGCTATTTCTGGTTGTTTGCTTCGCACTGCAAATATTAAGTAAAATAAAATTGTAACACCCCGATTTAATTAACTCATAATTCATTAATTTAATTATGGTTAATTAGCAAAAGACTTAGTATGTGGATTATTTTGTAGGGAATAAAGATTTAAGTGGGGGAAATAAGTGAGTTCAACTCACTAGATAATAAGAGTCAAGTGCTCAAATGGGTGCAATGTGGTCAAGACAAGTGGTGTAACTCTTTTAACCCACATTCCGACCCGACCCGAGACTCATGACCCGACCCGGATCCATTTTTGACTCTTCAAAATCTGATTTTGGGCATTAGGAAACCCATTTCTTCCTCATCATCCTTCCATTCCCGTCACCTCTCTTGAAGGAGATAGGGTTCTTCATTTTGGCTTGGAATTGGTGTTTTCTTCCTCAAATCAAGTTGAGGGATTGCTTATATAAGCTTTGGTAAGTATTTTCCTAGTTTCTACACTTGATTTTGATGATGTTTGAGTGAGTTTTGGGGTGATGAAAGTTGGTGACGAAAATTGGGTGTTTGTAGAAATTCTTGCTTTTGGTGTTGAATCGAAGCTTGGATTCTTGTTTGGAAGCTGAATAAGTGTTGAAGGAAGCTAAGGTCAGTACTTGAGACCATTTTGGTGTTGATGATTTCAGTTTTAGAACTTCAAATGGTTTCATGATGAAGAAATCATGTTCTTGGATGAATTTTGATGTTTGGAGCTTGATTTCTTGTTATGTAGCTTGGTATTGGTGTTTGGAGGCGTTGGGGAGCTGTATTGGAAGAGTTTGGACCACCTCAATACCAGGCAAGGGTAGAGATAGGCCTAAATGGGGGCATAATCGGTGGAATGGCCGGAAACCGCCATTTCCATCGTTTCTGGTGTGTCGGCGCGCACTTGGCGCGCCCTTTAGCCAAACAGCGCGCGAGCAGCGCGCGATTGAACGTCACGACGAACGAGTCCCGCGCGGGGTTGGCGCGGTTTTCATGAGAAAACCGCGGTTTTCATGAGAAAACCGCGCGGGGAGCGCGCCAGCTCCCCTGCCCGCGCGATTCGTTCGCTCGTTTTCCGATTCTTCGTTCCGCGTGTTTCCTTAGTTCTTCTTATGCTTCTAGCATGCCATAACTATCATTATGCTCACAATCTTTGAACTTAGTTGCGATTAGCGGTGATCTACTATGCCTTAGTTAAGATCGAGACTTGTTTCGCTTCTATGACGATATGTGTTAATGCCGATATGTGGGACTTGGCACACCCCGGATTATACTTAACTCGAGATGGATTGTCTATTTGGACCTGATGCGTTGATTTACGTATGGACATGTGATTGAATTGAATGTGAATATCTGTGATGATATGTTGAGACTGAAAAATAATGCCACGACGGTAGGACACGCTATGCTTACGAGTCGGTATCCGCTGGGCATAGTGGGGTCTCTACCCAGAAGCATTTGGCTAGAAAGGGCTCATGACCCTTAGCCTGACCCGCTTGCCGTAAGCCACGATCTCAGCTGTTAGTGTCCGCGGCGGGGGCACTGTGGGTATATCTCTCGACCATTAAGGGGAGTGGACCCTTATATGGGAGGGAATACCAACCATGGTACCTAGGTGCGCGCTAGGCATGCTTATGTGTTGCATTTAGGGTAGATAGACATCCTAGGTCATAACATTTCATCTCATCATCCATCATTCATCTTATTTGCAGTGGTTGAAGCACCGGTATGGGACGGTGTGATGTTTACTTATTTGCACTGTTCAATTTTTATGTTATGCCTAACAAATGTTAAAAACGGAATATATCTCCACATATATTTATAAATATACTTCTAGGGAATCAAGAATTATTCTTGTTTCCCCTTATGCCGATTCTTCTATTCTTGCTCAGTACCTTGTACTGACCCTTGCTATGTTTTTATGTATAGATATTCCCGGGGAGGACGCAGAGCCTGAGTACGATGTGGGGTTTGGGGATGAGTGATCTACCTAGAGATGCATTAGCATGTCGTGGACTTATGTGCTTGTCTTGAATAATATGCTATGACTCTATTACCTTGTCTCGTACTGCTTGTGGTACCGATCAGTACATTATGTTCTGTCTTGTGTGTACTTAATATCTCTGACAGGTTGAGATGAGACTGGTAAGTCGACTGGTAAGTCGCATGAATAAGGCTTGTAAGCCGGATTTCTGTTATGATGTGAGGTTTCCTTTCTGGATTTGTATTATGATTCATTGGCTTCCTGTTTACTTGGCTACGTGTTATTGATCTTAAATTGATTGGCCAACAGTTTAAGAGAGGTAACACGGCAGTGACGTCACAGAAATTTGGTTTTAAATTTTTGGGGCGTTACAGGTTGGTATCAAAGCCATGTCTGCTCGTATGTGCTTAGAATTCTAACACAAGCATGTGGTGAGATGTGTGGGGGAAAGCATATAGTGTAGGAATTGCATCTGGTTCTGCTTATATTCTTGTTAATTGCATTGTTTCTGGTTATCTGCGTCCCCTATAGGGTGGATTGTGGTTTGTGAATCAAACCAGGATCAATCCTTGGGAATATTCCAGGGATTCTATACTTAATAATTGCTGTTCGGTAAAGAATTATTCTTATTTACCGAGTGTTACTGAATATCTCGTTACGTTACGAATATAGGATGCCGCCGCGCAGGGGTGGAGAGCCCAGGAAGAGGGGAAGGCCTCGTAGGAATCAGGGGCCAGCTATTGGGGGTCGTGGACAGTACCATGAGGATGGTGGACTTGGCGATGATCACGTGGAAAATGTTCCAATTGAGGAACCTGTAGGGGTGGAGGATGACTTGAACTATGAGGACGAACCAGTGCCACCACCACCACCGCCACCTGTGCAGATGCCCATTGACCCTCAGTTTATGCAGTATATGTTTAATGCTATGAATGGGATGTATCAGGGGCAGGAGAATCAACCTGCGGAACCACCACCCAGACCCGTGGATTACGTGCATCTAGCAAGGCATTATCAACCGCCGGTCTTTAGTGGAGGAGTAGACCCGGTTGCTCTGACTGATTGGATTTATCATTTGGAGGAGATCTTCGAGAATATAGACTGCCCAGAGGATTGGAAGGTCAGGGTGGGACGGCAGTATCTTACTGGACCAGCTCTCCATTGGTGGAGATCGTGCAAGAGTGAGCTTATGGCGAGACCCAACTTTTCATGGGAAGTTTTCTGTCATGCTTTGAGATCCCACTTTTTCACTACACAGATGATGAATGTTAAAAAGAGGGAATTTCTCAACCTAGAGCAAGCAGGAAATATGACAGTGTCTGAGTACTATGGTCGTTTTGTGGAACTCATGTCATACGTACCAATGCTAGTTGCTGATGAGGAAGATAAGGTTTCGAGGTTTGTGGATGGATTGAAGGCTGAGATCCGGACTGGGTTTAGCAACCAACACGCCTGCTTAGCTTCAGCATATGATCAGGCTTTATTCATTGAGAGAGCTCGCGCTGATGTGCAGCGCGTGTGGGCCGCTCGTCGCAGGGATTCGGGGGGGCCGAGAAGACCCCAGTATAGACAGACGAGGCCGAGAAACGGTGGAGAGACCTCTAGACCTCAGACTTATGCACAGCTACCGTATAGGAGCGGACCCCACTGCTGGAATTGCGAACAGTACGGACATGTGAGGCCACAGTGCCCACAGTTGGTAGGTCAAGTAGGAGGATCTACTTCAGGTGCGTCTGGTGGGAATGCGTCGCGTGGACGAGGTGCAGACAGAGGTCGTGGACCACAGAGGGGCCGTGGGGGCCGCCTCAACGTGATTGAGCGGGCTGACCTAGATGGGCGAGATGATGTCATGACTGGTAAGTAGCCCATTGTTCAATTTCAATCTTGATCGACTTAACCATCTGTAACAAGTGCCCCAGGTAGTGCCTTATGTTATTAAATGCGTAGGTACTATACTAGTTGATAATGTGCCTGCTTATGCCTTATATGATTCGGGTGCATCATGCTCGTTTATATCATCGGAATTCGTAACCAATAATGATATGGGACCACTGGAGGCTTATCAACTCCCTGTTACGCTACCTTCGGGAGACCTCATGCGAAGCCAGTGGATTAAACCCGATGCACAGATAATCATCAAAGAGCGAGAGTTCAGAGCGAATCTAGTGGTGCTAGATTTGGCCGATTTTGACGTGATTTTGGGAATGGATTGGCTATCTAAGTACCGAGCCAGATTAGACTGCGGGATACCAAGGATTTCCTTCACCGATGAAGAAGGTGAGCAAGTGATTTATTACCCTCCTAACATTCGAGTGGTATCTTCTGTCACTTTTGCAGCTTTAATTAGAAAAGGGTGTCCAGTATACTTTTGTTCTGTGCGTGAGATGACGCCAGCATCCTCGAGTTCGACAATTACTCAGATTCCTATTGTCTCGGAGTTTCCAGATGTGTTCCCTGATGAGATACCCGGATTTCCGCCTGTCCGGGGGATAGACTTTGTCATTGACTTGGTACCGGGAGCGGCACCAGTTGCCAAGGCCCCTTACCGAATGGCTCCTGCCGAGTTGAAGGAGTTGAAGGAACAGCTTAAGGATCTACTTGATAAAGGATACATTCAACCTAGCAGTTCGCCTTGGGGAGCACCGGTAATCTTTGTCAAAAAGAAGGACGGAAGCTTACGGATGTGTATTGATTATCGGGGGCTCAATCAGATCACAGTCAAGAACCGTTACCCACTGCCGAGGATTGATGACCTATTTGACCAGCTGAAGGGTGCATCCACATTCTCTAAGATCGACTTGAGATCAGGATACCATCAGATTCGAGTGGCAGAGGGAGATCGTGAAAAGACAGCTTTCCGTACGCGGTATGGTCATTTCGAGTTCACAGTGATGCCGTTTGGGATGACTAATGCCCCAGCAGTCTTTATGGACTTGATGCATCGCGTCTTTCGACCTTGGTTAGACGTTTGTGTGGTTGTCTTTATTGATGACATTTTGGTATACTCTTCCAGTGTAAAGACACACAAGGAACATCTCAGGACAGTGCTGCAGGTGCTTAGGGAGCACAAGTTATATGCCAAACTTCCAAAGTGTGAGTTTTGGTTGGATAAGGTGGCTTTCCTTGGGCATATTGTGTCAGGCGAAGGAATTTCAGTAGACCCCGCGAAGGTCGAAGCGGTGTTGGAGTGGAATCCTCCAACTAATGTCAGTGAGGTGCGTAGTTTCCTTGGATTGGTGGGATACTACAGGAGGTTCATTGAAGGGTTCGCTAGCATTGCTCGACCCTTGACTCAGTTATTGAGGAAGGATGTATTATTTCATTGGAGTGAGCACTGTCAGCAGGCTTTTGATCTATTGAAGAAGAAGGTGACAGAGGCTCCGGTCCTAGTGTTACCGGATGAATCGGGGGAATATGAGGTATACACAGATGCATCTTATCGAGGACTTGGGTGTGTGCTTATGCAGTATGGCAAGGTGATTGCATATGCCTCTAGACAATTAAAGCCTCACGAGCTGAATTACCCGACTCACGACCTGGAGATGGCAGCGGTCGTACATGCATTAAAAATTTGGAGGCATTATCTTTACGGAGCCAAGTGTCAAATCTATTCGGATCATCAGAATCTTAAATGTCTCTACACTGCAGATAAGATGAGCGGTAGGCAAAGAAGGTGGTTAGAGTTTTTGCAGGACTACGACACGAGTATTCAGTACATAGAAGGGAAAGCCAACCGGGTGGCTGATGCACTAAGTAGAAAAGGACATGTACTGAATTCAATTACTCTCCCTTGGAAGTTAAGGCAAGAGTTGGACAAGGAAGGTATTGTGGTTGTTCCTTACGACACGATAGCGAGGTTGAATGCTATGACGGTGGTGCCATCATTACTCGAGGAACTCAGACTAAGTCAAGCTGTAAGTCAAGAGATGATGCATTTGAAAGCTCAGATTCGTAAGGGTAAAGCGGAAGGCTTTGTGATTGATAGCAAGGATATGATCAAGTTTGGGGATCGTTGGTGTGTGCCTCCGAAAGATCAGGCGCTGAAAGGAAAAATTATGGAGGAAGCACATTGCACACCTTACTCCGTACATCCGGGAGCAGTAAAGATGTACAAGGATTTGAGGCAAAACTATTGGTGGAAAGGCATGAAGAAGGAAGTGGCAGAATTTGTGTCTAGGTGTTCCACTTGCCAGAAGGTGAAAGCCGAACACATGAGACCTTCAGGCTTATTACCTTTGGATGTTCCCACTTGGAAATGGGAATCCATTGCTATGGACTTTGTCACCGGGCTACCCAGGACACGGAGCAGTTTTGATACTATTTGGGTAGTTGTGGACCGACTAACCAAGAGTGCTGTGTTTATACCAATGAGATTGAACTGGAGCATGCAACAGTTGACTGGCGCTTACATCCAACATGTGGTTAGACGTTTTGGTATTCCTCGAGAAATCATTTCCGACAGAGATTCCAGATTCCTGTCAAGGTTCTGGAAGGAATTGCAAACAGCCTTTGGGACACAGATCAGTATGAGTACTGCGTGGCACCCTCAGACGGATGGACAGACTGAAAGGACCATTAGAACCTTGGAGGATATGTTGAGGGCGTGTGTGATGGATTTTCAAGGATCGTGGGAGGAACATCTACATTTGGTGGAGTTCTCCTACAACAATAGCTATCACGCGAGTATTCGTATGGCGCCTTTCGAGGCCTTATACGGAAGAAAGTGCAGGACACCCTTGTGTTGGAGTGATCCTTCAGAGCGAGTGGTGATGGGTCCTGAACTCGTCGAACAGACCACTGAAGTGGTAAGAGTGGTCAGAGACAGAATGAAGGAAGCTCAGGATCGTCAAAAGAGTTATGCTGATTTGTCCAGGAGAGACATTGAATTCAAGGTTGGAGATTGGGTACTTTTGAGAGTGTCACCCATGAGGGGCGTGAGACGATTTGGGAAGAAAGGGAAACTGAGTCCCAGATTTATAGGCCCCTATGAGATCACTAAGAAGATTGGGAAGGTCGCTTACCGGTTAGAATTGCCAACTGAGGTGGGAAAGGTGCACAACGTTTTCCACGTCTCTCAGTTGAGGAAGTTTATATCGGATCCTAACAAGGTTATACAACCGGAGGAGGTGGAGTTGGATGACAACCTAGAATACGAAGAATACCCCGTGGCGATTCTCGACACTAAAGAAAAGGTACTTCGCAAGAAGGTGATCAAAATGGTGAAAGTACTTTGGTCGAGACATGGCGTAGAGGATGCCACTTGGGAGACAGAGGAAAGCATGGCTGGGCGTTATCCTGAATTGGATTTGACTCCAATTCAGTGAAGTAATGACCTTAATCCATACTTTTTCATTCGAGGACGAATGATCCTAAGGGGGAGAGATTGTAACACCCCGATTTAATTAACTCATAATTCATTAATTTAATTATGGTTAATTAGCAAAAGACTTAGTATGTGGATTATTTTGTAGGGAATAAAGATTTAAGTGGGGGAAATAAGTGAGTTCAACTCACTAGATAATAAGAGTCAAGTGCTCAAATGGGTGCAATGTGGTCAAGACAAGTGGTGTAACTCTTTTAACCCACATTCCGACCCGACCCGAGACTCATGACCCGACCCGGATCCATTTTTGACTCTTCAAAATCTGATTTTGGGCATTAGGAAACCCATTTCTTCCTCATCATCCTTCCATTCCCGTCACCTCTCTTGAAGGAGATAGGGTTCTTCATTTTGGCTTGGAATTGGTGTTTTCTTCCTCAAATCAAGTTGGGGGATTGCTTATATAAGCTTTGGTAAGTATTTTCCTAGTTTCTACACTTGATTTTGATGATGTTTGAGTGAGTTTTGGGGTGATGAAAGTTGGTGACGAAAATTGGGTGTTTGTAGAAATTCTTGCTTTTGGTGTTGAATCGAAGCTTGGATTCTTGTTTGGAAGCTGAATAAGTGTTGAAGGAAGCTAAGGTCAGTACTTGAGACCATTTTGGTGTTGATGATTTCAGTTTTAGAACTTCAAATGGTTTCATGATGAAGAAATCATGTTCTTGGATGAATTTTGATGTTTGGAGCTTGATTTCTTGTTATGTAGCTTGGTATTGGTGTTTGGAGGCGTTGGGGAGCTGTATTGGAAGAGTTTGGACCACCTCAATACCAGGCAAGGGTAGAGATAGGCCTAAATGGGGGCATAATCGGTGGAATGGCCGGAAACCGCCATTTCCATCGTTTCTGGTGTGTCGGCGCGCACTTGGCGCGCCCTTTAGCCAAACAGCGCGCGAGCAGCGCGCGATTGAACGTCACGACGAACGAGTCCCGCGCGGGGTTGGCGCGGTTTTCATGAGAAAACCGCGCGGGGAGCGCGCCAGCTCCCCTGCCCGCGCGATTCGTTCGCTCGTTTTCCGATTCTTCGTTCCGCGTGTTTCCTTAGTTCTTCTTATGCTTCTAGCATGCCATAACAATCATTATGCTCACAATCTTTGAACTTAGTTGCGATTAGCGGTGATCTACTATGCCTTAGTTAAGATCGAGACTTGTTTCGCTTCTATGACGATATGTGTTAATGCCGATATGTGGGACTTGGCACACCCCGGATTATACTTAACTCAAGATGGATTGTCTATTTGGACCTGATGCGTTGATTTACGTATGGACATGTGATTGAATTGAATGTGAATATCTGTGATGATATGTTGAGACTGAAAAATAATGCCACGACGGTAGGACACGCTATGCTTACGAGTCGGTATCCGCTGGGCATAGTGGGGTCTCTACCCAGAAGCATTTGGCTAGAAAGGGCTCATGACCCTTAGCCTGACCCGCTTGCCGTAAGCCACGATCTCAGCTGTTAGTGTCCGCGGCGGGGGCACTGTGGGTATATCTCTCGACCATTAAGGGGAGTGGACCCTTATATGGGAGGGAATACCGACCATGGTACCTAGGTGCGTGCTAGGCATGCTTATGTGTTGCATTTAGGGTAGATAGACATCCTAGGTCATAACATTTCATCTCATCATCCATCATTCATCTTATTTGCAGTGGTTGAAGCACCGGTATGGGACGGTGTGATGTTTACTTATTTGCACTGTTCAATTTTTATGTTATGCCTAACAAATGTTAAAAACGGAATATATCTCCACATATATTTATAAATATACTTCTAGGGAATCAAGAATTATTCTTGTTTCCCCTTATGCCGATTCATCTATTATTGCTCAGTACCTTGTACTGACCCTTGCTATGTTTTTATGTATAGATATTCCCGGGGAGGACGCAGAGCCTGAGTACGATGTGGGGTTTGGGGATGAGTGATCTACCTAGAGATGCATTAGCATGTCGTGGACTTATGTGCTTGTCTTGAATAATATGCTATGACTCTATTACCTTGTCTCGTACTGCTTGTGGTACCGATCGGTACATTATGTTCTGTCTTGTGTGTACTTAATATCTCTGACAGGTTGAGATGAGACTGTTATGTCGACTGGTAAGTCGCATGAATAAGGCTTGTAAGCCGGATTTCTGTTATGATGTGAGGTTTCCTTTCTGGATTTGTATTATGATTCATTGGCTTCCTGTTTACTTGGCTACGTGTTATTGATCTTAAATTGATTGGCCAACAGTTTAAGAGAGGTAACACGGCAGTGACGTCACAGAAATTTGGTTTTAAATTTTTGGGGCGTTACAAAAATAAAATAAGTAACAATTAAATTAATATTTAACTTAACAAATTTAAATTAATAAACTAAAAACAATTAAAAGTTCACAACAAATTCCCCGGCAACGGCGCCAAAAACTTGATGGGTGATTTTCACCACTCATATTTTACCACAAGCGGATGGTTGTCATCAAGTAATAAAAACCGGTGAATACCGGGTCGAATCCACAGGGAATTTCAGAATATTATTTCATTCCGGAGAAATTTTAATTTTTCTTAAGTTCATTAATTATATTTAATATATTTAAAAAGATTTTGATTAATTTTAATGGTAATTTAATTAAAATAGTGACCTTAAATATAAAATAAAGCAGGTAAAAATTATAATTAATAAAGATATAAATGGAAGATGCTTGTAATATTTTAAATATTGCCATCTTTATATAAAATAGAAATTGCATATTGATTTAGCATTTTCCAATGTCTAAAAAGATCAATTTCAGCATAATTAATGATTTTATAAAGATTAAAAATATGCCAATTTCCTAATTTTCATAATTTGTAAAAACAGACTTCATGGAAGCAAATTAAATTATCTAACATTCTGCAATCATCAGTCTAGGCATAAATTTGAGTCTTTCCCAAGCATACAAATTTTCCTATTGTGATTAAACGACACATTTCATTTCCCAAATCAGCGTGCACATGCCAGAACCCATTTGTAATGTAATTTATTCCCAATTCTGGTACTAAAATATTAATTCTACTTTTTATCTCCCGATTTAGCAAAGCAGAAGTCACAGAATTGGATTCTAACATTTAATTATGCAGAACAGTGTAAATAATTTAACAAGTATGGTAAAATAATAATAGAACATGGTAAACTGGATTTAATTAATAATATTAAAATGCAGACAGATTAGAATTAATGCCAGATTACTAAAAATAGGGAATACAGATTGATCGATCATTTCAGGCTTTAGCAGATTAATAATTTGGATAGAAGATTTAGCAAAAACACAGAATATCGATTAGTTTAATAGCATCTAACATATAATTCTAATTCAGATTCTAACATCATAGCAGATTTATCCATTTTGAGCGATCAAAACATATTACACCAACTTAATCGATTAAAAAGCAGATTAATACCAAAACATGGAATTTCATTTCTACCATTTATACAGAATAGCGTTCAATCTAGAGTAGGCATAATCTGACATTTTAATCATAATTCCAGATTCCAATAGAAAACATCGACATATTATATTACTTCCATAAAAGATGAATTCGTACTTCAAAGTGATTCTGAACTCCCGTTCTAGAACACTTCTAACACGAACAATACAGAAATCCGTCTACAAATTAAGAACATGATAGCAGATTACATTTAGAGTCAAATTCAATTCATTACAAAGCAAGAAAAAGAAAGGCAACACCTATGATAGGAAGAACTTCGATCAGAACAGCATTCTGGCCAATTCCTCCGGCTTGATTTTGTGTTTCCGGCCTTCTTCTCCCATTGTTAGATGATTTCAGAGTGTTCTTGGTCGAAATTGTGTGTCTGCTTGTGAAGAATGAAGAGAAAACGATGTTTAAAACCGAGTTCGGGAGGTTAAGAAACTGCTCAACCGCGACTGTGGCGCAAAAAGTGGCGCTCGGAAGAGGTTTTCGGCGCCACCAAGGAGTTGCGGCGCATACGAAGATTTTCCGAATTTTTGAAAGTGGCGCAAAAAGTGGCGCAGAAAGGCACTTTTATGCGCCGCCAAGAAGGTGCGGTGCATTCTGACAATTTCCTAAATTTTACCCTGCGGCGCATTTTGTGGCGCTCCGGAGCACTTTTAGGCGCCACCAAGCTATTGTGGCGCATCCTGAAGCTTTTTCCATCCGAAATTTTTCCAAGTGTTGAGGTGGCGCATAAAGTGGCGCTGAAGCATGATTTTAGGCGGCACCATGCCTATGTGGCGCATTCTAGAGCTTTCCAGTGTTGAAAATTCCGAATTTTGCATCCTTTGACCTCCGAACATCTTCTTTCTTCATTTTAATGCCCGAAACATCATTGTAATGCATTAGAATTGCCAAAGTCTTTATTATAAAGCATAAAACAAGGTAAATTGGGCTCGGATAAGCTCAATTTAACCGGTCTTATTAATATTTACACATTACATGAAATATACACTAAAAAGCAGTAAAATAGGGTCCCATGCATGCAATTTAGGTTCATTTTAACATAATTTAAGCTTATTTAAATGTGGTTTCACATGGTGCATCAACATCCTCACACTTAAATATTGCTCGTCCCTTCAGCAATGAGATCAATTAGCACATCAACTTGCCAATCAAGATAATAAAGATAAAGCCTTTATAGTTCTGCCAAATCATAGATTTCAACAACAAAATGAGATAAGAGGGTTCAAAGTTTAATGTGCTAGAACTAGGCAAATTGATATGCATCAGCTATTAGAACCAGATATCCAAAGCACTTACAATACAGAAAACAGATTAATCATACATAGCACTTAATATGGGAAAGTGAATAATGTAAATATGCTTTTCTATTCCAGTCTTTAAATATGCTCAATCTATGGCTAGGTTCACTATATTCTAGACACTTTGGCTGAGTTGTAGACGGTTGAATTCCAAAAGCTACTCGTGTCACCGAATATGTGCCAGTCATCCAGTCAAGAGCTTATGAATTTTTATTTGATCACCCTCTTTTTCTTTCTCTCTTTTTTTTTTTTTTTGATCTTGCATTCTCTAATTTTTCTTTTCTTTTTCTTTTTGCAAGATAACTTTTTATTATAATTTTTTTTTCGGGTCCTCACTCTGACTTTATTTTAATTAAGCATTTAAAAAGACTTAGAAGGAGCATATTTATTTATAAATAATGATAACTCTCCGCATCTTAAATAACTAGTCTAATTAATCAAATAATTTTCTGCAAGGCAAATAAAATTGTCATCAATAGCTCAAACAACTTGCATAACAATTTGACAAAGTCTAGAACTTTAAACTAAGAAACCTAACACTCATTAAATTGTAAAATCAGATTAGGGCAGAACATTTAGACTTATTTGGATTTTCTCCAGATTGGCAATGATGTGATAATCTCTAAATAATAGCACCACTGGGAAAACACAATTTAAATTCAAAATAACTAGTCATGCATGTACCATTTTATTTAAAGCATAGTAAATAGTAAAATAAACTAAAATTAAATCAACTCAAGCTCTTGCCATATTCTTCATGCAAATTGATAACATATAACATGAAAAGATCACACCTGGGATATGTAGATCCTAGAAATTCTTTCACCGTATTGAATGTCCCCTTTTTCTTGCTTCTCATGGCATATCCTGCTTCTTTATATATTTATATGGTATTTGCTCATACAAAAGATAATTGTTAGAACACATGGTAATTTATAGATTCAAACAGTTAAAATTCTATCCATTATTTATTTAATTCAGATTTTTACTATTTTATTTTATAAATTTCAGATTTTTGATTTTTACTAATTATTTTCATTAATTAAATAAACATGGACAGATTTAATTAAAATATTAAATTTCATAAATTTACCAAAAGTAAAATACCACAAGTTCTAGCAACTATTACATAAAGAAGCTAATTAAATAAGCAAAATAGTACCAAAATAATTCTAACTATTACAAATTAAACCAAAAAGGGAGCAATCCTATCTAATCAAAAATCTAGATTTCTAAAGATCCATCCGAATCACCTACTTCATCTTCCCTAGGAACATCATCATTCCCTGTAGAGCTCGAACTAGTAGTAGGAGGAATATATCCATCACCTAGACTTGCAGACATGAAGAATTCAAGTCTACTGGAAAGTTGTGTAATTTGTGCTCGTGTACTATCCTCCTTCCTCTTCATCTCCTCTCTAAGCTGATGAATCTCATAGGTCATCCTATTGATTGCAATCTCTGCAGGTTCTACCTTAGTACCAGATGTATTAGGTATATCAGGATGACAAGTGGGTGCCCCACGGGATGTAGTAGGGTAACCAAGCTCTGCACACTTTACTCCAGGTGTAACAACCCGAATATTATGTATCCCAAATAATATCAAACAACAAAACACAATGATACAATCGCAATCAATCAATCGATCAATAAGTCGCGCAACTTCGGGGACGAAGTTGTTTCTTAAGGAGGGTAGATTGTAATACCATAGAAATTGCCCGATATATATGTATGAATATATATATTTTGATCAATTCACTAAGTAGATTTTTAATCAAATCTATATATATTTATATGTTCAAATATGTGCTTAAAGATTAGTATATTATTTTCTACAAAACATACTTTGAAAAATTATATATATTTGTCTTTTCAAATAAATATATGGATTTCAATATCAAGTGTAATAAGTATATGGTTCATAGAATATTTTAAATCCATATACAAGTTTATATACACATATATACCTTGGTCTTGAAATAATCTTTCCAAACATGTACACATGTATATACATGTATATATTTACATGTTTAAATTATAATGAGAATTATCTATTTTCTATATATCCTTGATTAATCATTCTACCCATATTTTTTTTATGAATTATTCTAGAATGCCATAATATAATTGGGAATAATTTGACTATGGTTTGAAATTGTAGGGTGGAATATTAATCATATCTTGTCATTTTCAAATAAAGAATATATTCCTTTTTGAAGCTATGTATGACTTACAAGATCACAAAAATTCCCAAATTATGATTTTTATTTTTTTTGAAGATAAGAATCTTAATATATATATATATAAAAAAAAAATTAAAAAAAAAAGTTACTGTAGCATGCTACTGTAGCACGCTACTGTAGCATGCTACTGTAGCAGTCGGGCATTATGCATTTTTGGTGACTTTTTGCCATTTTTTGGGTCCCAAAGGTGGGAATCTTGATCTATCACGGGGGAGGCATATTTTGGATGATTATTAGATGTCCCTAACACCCCATTTCAGTCTTCAACACCCAAAGTTTCCTCCAAAACTCTCCCAAAGCCAAACACCCTTCCGGCGGACTTTCCGGCAAATTTCCGGCAACCAAATCCGACCAAGGAAGTGTGTAGATCAAGGATTGCAGGCTTTGGATTGTTTTTTTTTTTTTTGAGGGAAAATGTTTTTATTGATGAATGAAAGCACATCACATAGTTTCGAGACTTGTCTGAGACTTACACTCCACCAACCGGTAAAACACCAACTAAATAATCGAAAGCAATGACAAAGAGCTACAAGGCAGAGTACCAGAGACACAAAGCACCCTAGTATCAAGACTAAATATAGGAACCACCCAAGTGCAAGACAACGGGAAAGGCTGCACTTAGTAAACAACCATCACTGCGGCAGGACAGCAAACCGAGGCAAATCAAAAGTCACCCTGTGTCTTCTTTACACTGCAACCGCAGAAACCATCAAGTGAGAGCTGCTCTTCAATTAGGAATTGGCTCCATATGGGTTTTGGATGATTATTAGATGTCCCTAACACCCCATTTCAGTCTTCAACACCCAAAGTTTCCTCCAAAACTCTCCCAAAGCCAAACACCCTTCCGGCGGACTTTCCGGCGAATTTCCGGCAACCAAATCCGACCAAGGAAGTGTGTAGATCAAGGATTGCAGGCTTTGGATTGTTTTTTTTTTTTTTTTTTGAGGGAAAATGTTTTTATTGATGAATGAAAGCACATCACATAGTTTCGAGACTTGTCTGAGACTTACACTCCACCAACCGGTAAAACACCAACTAAATAATCGAAAGCAATGACAAAGAGCTACAAGGCAGAGTACCAGAGACACAAAGCACCCTAGTATCAAGACTAAATATAGGAACCACCCAAGTGCAAGACAACGGGAAAGGCTACACTTAGTAAACAACCATCACTGCGGCAGGACAGCAAACCGAGGCAAATCAAAAGTCACCCTGTGTCTTCTTTACACTGCAACCGCAGAAACCATCAAGTGAGAGCTGCTCTTCAATTAGGAATCGGCTCAAGTGAGAGCAGGCTTTGGATTGTTGGTAAGATGTTAATCAAGTTTCCATATGGTTTTAAGATCATAAACATCATCCTAACTTAAGAATCTTCGTATTCAAACACAAATCGGAGCCAAGGGAAGAATAAATCGGGTGGAAGAGATTCGTTCGTGACATCCCGTGGATTCCGGACGACCCCGTGACCTCCTAAACATCATCCCCACTGTAAGTTAACCTTACTATGGTTTTGGGTGACTTAAAATGCAACCAAACATAGAGATTTAGAAACTCTAAAATCTGTCAACAAGAAAAACCCCCGGCGCAGCGTTTTCGTATGAATTTTTCGAACCCTTAAAAGTCTTCAAACGAGAAAACTCAAAACATGAAAAACATTCCTAAGACTTAGATCTAGCTTCTGTAAAAATTTCATAATTTTTCATATTGTTTTAAAACCTGATCCGACCCAAAACCGAACAGCATCAAATCTGGATCTTAGAATCCTTGACAGAATTTTCGTTCGAACTTGACGGTGATTTTTACCTTAGATCTAGACCGATCTAGGATTGGAGTTGAACATAGGAATTGTAGATCTATGAGTTTGGAATATTACTGTAAGTTTTTAGAATTTTTCGTTGAGATTTGAGCCTTCGAATCTGAGTCGATCCGATCTGCGTTAGCACCGAAGTCAGGAACCTTGACAGATTACCTTACAAAACTTGATGAGCATATTCCTATCATTTCTAGTCCGAACTAATCTTCATGATCTAAACAAAAGTTGTTGGAAATCATGTCTAGTATGTGTCTGTAAAATTTCAGAATTTTTGAAGTCCATTTGATATGTCAAAAAGTCAAATCTTTGAAAGGTGTCAAACCTGAATCCTGACAGCATACTATTTGAGTCGAAAACTTGATTTTTGACATGCTTCCCATCGTTTTTCCGAAAAACTTAAAACACGAAAGTTGTTCGTTGGGATGTTTTTGAGCTACTGTACAAATTTCAAAACAATCGCCTAAGAAATGGATTTTTAAACCAAAAAGGCGCAAACTGTGACGCCAAATGATTTCTAAATCAAAGAGAATTTGAAATTTTGAAACAAACGGTCGAGACGTTGGAATTACGATATATCTATACTTTTGAAAAATCCCGTTACACCAAATAAAAACATTTTCTTTAAAAGAATTCTTTTGAAACATTGGGGACTTGTGACCAAGTTTGATATTATCAATATGATTCATGCGGGTTTGATTCCCTAGGATGTATTGAGTTCTTGCGGGTTAGATTCCCCAAGGGCGATGGTATGTTTTCCTGCGGAAATATTGATTATGAGGATTGCGGTCACAAGAGCCCTGGTGAATGGTGAACTATAAAAGAAACGAAAAATAATGAGAAATTATATTTTTGAAATTGGCTGAGGCCGCCGGATCACCGGCTAAATGATACTTTTGAAATTGGCTGAGGCCGCCGGATCACCGGCTAAATGATACTTTTGATATTGGCTGCGGCCGCCGGATCACCGGCTAAATGAAATATTGTTGAGATGGTGGCGTATCGGGGAGAATTTTTAAAAGCTCAAATGTTTTTATTAAATTTAATTAAAGGCTTTGAAACCCCTAACCCATGCTATGTGTTAACTTACTCAGCGCGTTTTTGCTGACCCAAACCATTTATCTCCTTTTTCTACAGAGGATGAAGATTATGCATCATCATATGCATACATGGGAACATTTGGGGAAATCTCTATTTTAAATTCCTGCATTTAATTACGACTTGCATGAACGGGCCTGTTTAACCCGTGTTTTGGCCATGTCGGCCCTATACTTTATTTCCGCTGCACAAATTAAAATTTCCGCTGCAACTCTGATGTATTATTTTTAAATTATTTACGAATGGGCTGTTTGAATATTTTTAATTCTGAAAAACCATAGCCTTGCATCTCTTTAGTGAGCTCGGAGAAACCGTGTCTTGCTAGGGAGGTGTGGCGGTGGCATCCCGGCCTGGGTTACCAAAACCGGGGTGTTACAATGTGGTATCAAAGCCCAGACTATTTTAAAGCTAATTATTTTAAAGAAAATATCTGATACCAAAGTTGGTATCAGAGCCCAGAATATTTTAAAACTACTATTTTAAAGAGCCCGGAATATTTTTAAACTATTATTTTTAAAGTTATCATTTCTAAACTAGTAGTATATTTCAAAGAGCTCAATTATTATTTTGAAGTTAAAGCCCAAATTTTTAGCCCAAAAATTTTTTTAGAAGCCCAAGAAATTATTTTTGGCCCAATAACCTTGTTTTTATTTAAAGCCCAAATAATTTATTTCATTCGGCCCAATATAGTGGCCCAAACCTTTTATCCTTATTTTAATCTATCCATGGAATAAATTTATTTTTAAAACCCATGGATAAATAAATGCATGCATAAAATTTTTTTTTATTGGGGGGATCACATATGCATATGCATACATAAATATCTGTACTAACTTTTTTGTGAATCGTATGTGATACATAACCCTCTCACTCTAGTGTTCGACATGACCTTGAGTCTTGACTTAGGAGCGCTTGCTAAAGACTAACTTTGCCTTAGTCCTAGATCTTGATCACTTAGAAACTCATCTTCGCGTGCTTCTAAAGTGGCACCTAGAAGAAAACTGATGAAGGATCATATGCGATGATACCCGAACCTGGTTGTGAATAATACATAGGCAGTTATGGGGACATAACTGTAATCTTAAGGCGGGGAGGATGTAACAACCCGAATATTATGTATCCCAAATAATATCAAACAACAAAACACAATGATACAATCGCAATCAATCAATCGATCAATAAGTCGCGCAACTTCGGGGACGAAGTTGTTTCTTAAGGAGGGTAGATTGTAATACCATAGAAATTGCCCGATATATATGTATGTATATATATATTTTGATCAATTCACTAAGTAGATTTTTAATCAAATCTATATATATTTATATGTTCAAATATGTGCTTAAAGATTAGTATATTATTTTCTACAAAACATACTTTGAAAAATTATATATTTTTGTCTTTTCAAATAAATATATGGATTTCAATATCAAGTGTAATAAGTATATGGTTCATAGAATATTTTAAATCCATATACAAGTTTATATACACATATATACCTTGGTCTTGAAATAATCTTTCCAAACATGTACACATGTATATACATGTATATATTTACATGTTTAAATTATAATGAGAATTATCTATTTTCTATATATCCTTGATTAATCATTCTACCCATATTTTTTTTTATGAATTATTCTAGAATGCCATAATATAATTGGGAATAATTTGACTATGGTTTGAAATTGTAGGGTGGAATATTAATCATATCTTGTCATTTTCAAATAAAGAATATATTCCTTTTTGAAGCTATGTATGACTTACAAGATCACAAAAATTCCCAAATTATGATTTTTATTTTTTTTGAAGATAAGAATCTTAATATATATATATAAAAAAAAAATTAAAAAAAAAAAAAGTTACTGTAGCATGCTACTGTAGCACGCTACTGTAGCATGCTACTGTAGCAGTCGGGCATTATGCATTTTTGGTGACTTTTTGCCATTTTTTGGGTCCCAAAGGTGGGAATCTTGATCTATCACGGGGGAGGCATATTTTGGATGATTATTAGATGTCCCTAACACCCCATTTCAGTCTTCAACACCCAAAGTTTCCTCCAAAACTCTCCCAAAACTCTCCCAAAGCCAAACACCCTTCCGGCGGACTTTCCGGCGAATTTCCGGCAACCAAATCCGACCAAGGAAGTGTGTAGATCAAGGATTGCAGGCTTTGGATTGTTGGTAAGATGTTAATCAAGTTTCCATATGGTTTTAAGATCATAAACATCATCCTAACTTAAGAATCTTCGTATTCAAACACAAATCGGAGCCAAGGGAAGAATAAATCGGGTGGAAGAGATTCGTTCGTGACATCTCGTGGATTCCGGACGACCCCGTGACCTCCTAAACATCATCCCCACTGTAAGTTAACCTTACTATGGTTTTGAGTGACTTAAAATGCAACCAAACATAGAGATTTAGAAACTCTAAAATCTGTCAACAAGAAAAACCCCCGGCGCAGCGTTTTCGTATGAATTTTTCGAACCCTTAAAAGTCTTCAAATGAGAAAACTCAAAACATGAAAAACATTCCTAAGACTTAGATCTAGCTTCTGTAAAAATTTCATAATTTTTCATATTGTTTTAAAACCTGATCCGACCCAAAACCGAACAGCATCAAATCTGGATCTTAGAATCCTTGACAGAATTTTCGTTCGAACTTGACGGTGATTTTTACCTTAGATCTAGACCGATCTAGGATTGGAGTTGAACATAGGTATTGTAGATCTATGAGTTTAGAATATTACTGTAAGTTTTTAGAATTTTTCGTTGAGATTTGAGCCTTCGAATCTGAGTCGATCCGATCTGCGTTAGCACCGAAGTCAGGAACCTTGACAGATTACCTTATCAAACTTGATGAGCATATTCCTATCATTTCTAGTCCGAACTAATCTTCATGATCTAAACAAAAGTTGTTGGAAATCATGTCTAGTATGTGTCTGTAAAATTTCAGAATTTTTGAAGTCCATTTGATATGTCAAAAAGTCAAATCTTTGAAAGGTGTCAAACCTGAATCCTGACAGCATACTATTTGAGTCGAAAACTTGATTTTTGACATGCTTCCCATCGTTTTTCCGAAAAACTTAAAACACAAAAGTTGTTCGTTGGGATGTTTTTGAGCTACTGTACAAATTTCAAAACAATCGCCTAAGAAATGGATTTTTAAACCAAAAAGGCGCAAACTGTGACGCCAAATGATTTCTAAATCAAAGAGAATTTGAAATTTTGAAACAAACGGTCGAGACGTTGGAATTACGATATATCTATACTTTTGAAAAATCCCGTTACACCAAATAAAAACATTTTCTTTAAAAGAATTCTTTTGAAACATTGGGGACTTGTGACCAAGTTTGATATTATCAATATGATTCATGCGGGTTTGATTCCCTAGGATGTATTGAGTTCTTGCGGGTTAGATTCCCCAAGGGCGATGGTATGTTTTCCTGCGGAAATATTGATTATGAGGATTGCGGTCACAAGAGCCCTGGTGAATGGTGAACTATAAAAGAAACGAAAAATAATGAGAAATTATATTTTTGAAATTGGCTGAGGCCGCCGGATCACCGGCTAAATGATACTTTTGAAATTGGCTGAGGCCGCCGGATCACCGGCTAAATGATACTTTTGATATTGGCTGCGGCCGCCGGATCACCGGCTAAATGAAATATTGTTGAGATGGTGGCGTATCGGGGAGAATTTTTAAAAGCTCAAATGTTTTTATTAAATTTAATTAAAGGCTTTGAAACCCCTAACCCATGCTATGTGTTAACTTACTCAGCGCGTTTTTGCTGACCCAAACCATTTATCTCCTTTTTCTACAGAGGATGAAGATTATGCATCATCATATGCATACATGGGAACATTTGGGGAAATCTCTATTTTAAATTCCTGCATTTAATTACGACTTGCATGAACGGGCCTGTTTAACCCGTGTTTTGGCCATGTCGGCCCTATACTTTATTTCCGCTGCACAAATTAAAATTTCCGCTGCAACTCTGATGTATTATTTTTAAATTATTTACGAATGGGCTGTTTGAATATTTTTAATTCTGAAAAACCATAGCCTTGCATCTCTTTAGTGAGCTCGGAGAAACCGTGTCTTGCTAGGGAGGTGTGGCGGTGGCATCCCGGCCTGGGTTACCAAAACCGGGGTGTTACACCAGGCTTATTATAGAAATTCTTGAATGAGATAGGAGGCTTTGGTTTCAAATCCTGAGCATAGGCCGTCATATTCACTCCAGCTCTCTCACAAAGTGTCCAGATCAGTGCAAGAAATCCCAGCACAGTCCGTGCAGTGTCATACACCATTTTATCCAACTCATATGCTACCATATCTCCAATGTCAATAGGCAACCCGTTCTTCACACAATACACAAAATAAAGCTCCTCTGCATTCGGTTGTGCAGTGTGCGAAGTAGGAAACACCTTATGCTTGTAAAGCAGGTAGATCTGGTATAAAGGTGCAGCCATTAAAGTGGCAACAACATTCTTCTTCTTCTCTCCTATGTAGGCAACTTTCTTTTGAGTTTCGAACATCTCCTTCAAGATTCTTTTCTCCAATTCTGGTCCTCCTTCCTCCTCATGAATAGGGTCATGAAAGTGCTTATTCTTCGTAGCCGGGCAAGAGACATCCACAGTACCATAAAGTTCATTGATTACTGCGGGACCATATGGCACAGGCACTCCCCTAATCCATGAAGTATAGTGATCATACTGAGCATTACATAGGAATTGTCTAGTAAGCTCCCAAGAATAAACTCCTTCCGGATGCGCAGCAAATTTCATCCATCCTCGACTCATGAGAGCATCATGAACCGAAAATCGCTCCATGTCAGCTTCGGTGAATCCTTTGTCCAGGATAATCCATCTTTCCACCATCTTCTGATAATAAGAATATGCTGTTTGATTGATGAAAATAGCCGGATTGAAAGTATCTCCTGTTAATTCTTCCAGAGGAGTAGTATAATTCTTTCTATTGTGACTCTTTCTTTTGGTTTTAGAATCACGTAGAACTTCCGGTGAAATTTCCTCCGGGGACTCAGTGACATCTTCTTCTTGCCGTAGATCATCCTCCGTCGGTTGAGCAGAATTGAAAGAAGTATCGTAACCATTATATGAATCGGGAGCCACCAGATTATTCACAAATATGTCTTCAGCACCCACAGCAGCCGGCTCCGGAATGGGTTCTCCAATATCTGGTGTCTGTGATGGGGCAGGCTCTGTGGCTTTCAATTTCTTTCCACCATTGTTTCTTGGGTTATTCTTTCTCTTTGTTCTCAAGGTGGCAGAATTTAGGAAGAAATGATTGAGATTGGAAAGCCAATTAAATTGGAAGAAGAGAAAAATTGACAGATTTGGGAATGAGAGAGTGATGACCGATCGGTCATGTCTCTTTTAAAGATGGTGAAATCTTGATTTTGTTGAGATATGGTGGGATTGATTTAATCTACATCCAAATATACACTAAACATATGATTTGGAGCTAGTATAATGCTGTTTAGGATCCCAAAAATTGATTAGATATGATTTGAATATTTTGGATTCGCAAATTTTTAAAAAAATTACGTCGATGGCGCAAAAAACGGCGCTCCAAGGCCAATTTAGGCGCCACACAGCACGTGTGGCGCATTTAGAAAATAATATAAAATTTAAAAATAAGCTATGGCGCAAAAAGTGGCGCTGAAAGGGGGTTTTATGCGCCACAAAGAAGGTGTGGCGCATCCTGAAGCAAACTTGGAAAAATTCTCATTCTGCGGCGCAAAAAGTGGCGCTTCAACGCAGATTTAGGCGCCACCAAGCACATGTGGCGCATTTTGGAAAAACTTAGAAAAATTTCTAAGTTTTCTGGCGCATAAAGTGGCGCTGAAGGGTATTTTTAGGCGCCACAATGCCTATGTGGCGCATTCTGTGCCAATTCGGGCAGAATGTGTTTTTCCTAAGTTCTTCCACATGATGTCCAAAATCTCCAAATCACTCAACAATACCAATTTCACTCCATCTATACCTCAATCTAGTCCAAATAAACTTCATTGATCTTTTTACCAGTTCAAAACAACTCAATCTCGCATGTTATTGGTAAGAGCTACTTTATTGAATTTAAAAGCAACTAAAAACCTTATAATCTAAATAAACACTATCTAATACTCCATATAATCAAAAGGACATGAATAACAGAACTAGTATGTCTAAGATAGCAAAATAATAATAGAGAATAGAGTTAGGACAAGTACAACCCAAATGAAAATAACTAAAATGTAGCAAAATAACAATAGAGTCAAATACATAGGCCTATCAATACATATCATCTATAACGACCACAAGCCTATCTGTCGCTCATCTCTCTCGCTCAGTCAGAGTCCTCAGAGTCATCATCATCATTGTCCCCCACTTCTTCAGATCCGTCCCCAGCATCAACATCCTCAGCATCATCATCTCCCTCATCGCTACCATCTCCAGAGCCAACATAGTCCTCATCATCGTCGTCCTCAGAAGGTGTCTGAGGGGCGACATATCGCTGTCCTAGGCTCTGGGACATGAAATACTCCAGTCTGGCTGCATGGTAAGCCTGGGCTCTAGCATTCTTGGCTATCTGGTCAGCCAAGAAATGGTGTCTTTGAGCTGCAAGTAGAGCATGCTCATTCACTGTGTTTAGCAAGTTTTGCTGGTTCATCAATAAGGTCCTAGCCCAATCAGGCTCTCCCTGATGCTGATATGACTGCTGTGAGTGCTGTGGCTGCTGTGGCTGAGCTCTCCCTCGTCCTCTACCTCTGCCTCTACCACCTCGTGTACCCCGGGTGAACTGCGAAGGAGCCTCAGAATGCTCCTGGCTAGCCTGTGAAGGTGCAAGTGGTGGTGACTGCCTGGGCAACTCCCTGGGAAGTATCATAGGCTTGCATCTTATGCCAGGCAGCTTGAAGTTCTTCTTCCCAAAAGGAATAGAGGGCCTCATCCTCCAGTCTCTATCAAACTGCCCCATATCCACTCTTGCCTGTGCACAAAGCTGCCATATCAAGCTGGGGAACATAAGAGCTGATCTCTTAGACACCCCCGGTGTCTGTCTCAACTCTAGTGATATAAGCTCTCCAATGTTAACCGGGCTCCCCACCTTGATGCAGTATGAGACATACATATCCAGGGCAGTAGGTCCAGAGGTATGAGTCGAAGGACTCAATCTAGATCTGTAGAACATGAGAAGCTGATACATGGGTGCATCCATATCAGGCCCATGTAGCCTACTCATGTCATCGTCATCATATGTGAGGACATCCTCCTGACCCTCAAACATCGACATCAATACAAGCTTCTTGAAATCCTCCCTATCATCAGCTCTCATCACTGGCTCCCAAAAGTCTCTGCCGTAGGGCACATCCACTACTCCAAAAAATTGGTTGATGTGCTGAGGAGTGATGGGTACTCTAACCCCGAAAATCCAAGAATCCTCCTCCTCAGCGTTGGCTAGAAACAGCCTAGTCAACTCCCACGAATATGATCCGGCTGGATTGTAATACCCGAGAATTTTGCAATATAAAATAAATAAATAAATAAATAAACAATAAATAAATATAATAAATAAATGAATATAATAAATAAATAAATAATTAAAAGAAGAAATGAGAAAAGGAATTTAATTCAAGAAGGAATTAAGTATCCAAGAACCCGTGGAGTCGAAAATAATTTAATTAAATAAATTATCGCACGGGAACCAAATATAGATGGACTTAATATTTTGAATCCAAAATTAATTTGAGATCCCAAATAAATTGAAATAGGATTTAAAGTTCAAGAGATAGCCCAAGAAAATAGAAGGAGAAAGGCCCAAAGAGAAGACAAAGGCCCAAAATGAAGGAGGAAGAGGAAAGGCCCAAAGGGATTGCACGGCCCGGCCCAGACCGCGGCCCAGTCTGGGTCCGCGCGGTGTCCGCGTGGGGTTAGGCCAAACCCCGCGCCAACCCCACGCCAACCTCGCAGTCTGCTACACTTGACGCGTTTTGGCGATTTCTTGCCATATTTCGACCCCCCGACTTTGGAAACTCGATCCCGAGCGAAGGAAGGTGTATATGGCCGGCTCTAGGGGTCTTGGGACTGATTATTTCGAAATCCCAAACCCTAGCAACCCCATTGTCTCTCCCAAAATCTCCCAAGTTCTTCCAACACCCGAAGTCACCGACTTCGAACTTTCCGATCACTTTCCGGCGACGAAAACCGACGGAGGAGGCGTAGGACACAAGGTCTCTAGTACTCTAGACTTGGGTAAGTCGTTTATAGATTTTCATTTAAGTTTTCGAACCCGAAAACTCGATCTAACATTGGATTGATTCTTCCGAGTTGAAATCATGGCCAAAGTTGGAAGCTTGGCGTTGAGGAGATCCGTTCGTAGTGGATTTGGGACGAGCCAAGCAACCTGAGGACGACCAAACACCTTATCACAGTAAGTTAATACTTACTTGGTTTTGGGTGACTTAAAATGCAACCAAACGTGTGGATTTAATAACTCTAAAATCTGTCAACACAAAAAAAACCCTCGGCGCAACAATTTTGTGTGAATTGTTCGAACCCTTAAAACTGCTCAAACGGAAAAACTTAAAACATGAAAAACGTTCCTAAGACATAGATCTAGTTCGTGTAAAATTTTCATAATTTTTCATTGTGTTTTGATATCCGAAAACGGCCGAGAACCAACCTGCCTTGAGATTCGAACTTGAAACTGGGACAGATTTGAAATCTAATCAAAACCCCTATTTCGAGAGTTCAAACCGAAAAACTTACAACTAGACTTTTAATCCTAACACATTAATCTAGATTGTGTAAAAATTTCAGACATTTTCGTTGAGGTTTGCTATTTCAAATCGCATCGAACACAAACTGATTTGACAAGACATTTTCGAAATCTGCCTGTGAACATGTCCGAAATTGATGCGCCTGTTTCTATATTTTCTAACCCGATTTGATCTTTGCAATCTAAATGAAAGTTATAGATAATCATGTCTAGTATGTGCATATTAAATTTCAGAATTTTTGGAGCCCATTTGATATGTCAAAAAGTCGATTTTCTAAACTGTGTCAAATCTGCCACTGGGCAGTGAACTATTTTTGTATTAAACTCGATTTTTGACATGATTCCTCAACTTATTTCGAAATTGTTAAAACACGAAAGTTGTTCGTTAGGGTGTTTTGGATAAACTGCGAAAATTTCAGATTTTTTGGACTTGAAATGAATTTTTAAATTAAAAAGGCGTAAACTGTGACGCCAAGAGACTTTTAAATCGAGAGATTTTGAAATATCGAAACAAACGGTCGAGACCTTGAAATACGATATATCTATACTTTTGAAAAATCCCGTTACACTAAATTAAAACATATGAGATACTTGGCTATGTAGGGGGTGAGTGCTCGATAGAGTGCCCCTCTAGCTTTTCGCATCGTGCCTAGACGGACGAGTGTGACCTATGTAGGGGGTGAGTGCTCGAAGGAGTGCCCCTCTAGCTTTTCGCTTCGTGCCAAAACGGCCGAGAGTGACCGACGTAGGGGGAAATGCTCAATAGAACGCCCCCTAGCTTTTCGCTTCGTGCCAAAACGGGCGAGGGTGAATGTTATGAGAAACTGTGCCAAAACGGCCAATGAAATACTTGAAATACGACACGGCTGCGGCCGCCGGATCACCGGCTATACAAGATACTTACGACACGGCTGCGGCCGCCGGATCACCGGCTATACAAAATATTGAGAAATGGTTACGTAACGGGGAAATAAAAGATTTAATGTTTTTAAGTATTTATTTATTTATGCCCGTCTTTAAATTATGCATTTAAAATTATGTCCTTAAATTTTAATGTCATGACTAAATTGTTATTATGGGTTAAATGCATGTTCAAGTACACAATTAAATTATTAATTTTAAATTGATAGATGAGTTGTTTGTATGCATGCCTCGGAGTAAAAATTTAATTATTTAATTAAACCTCTTTATACGTATGTTAAATTATGATCTTGTGGAAATCCTTGTCTTTTCAAATATGTAATTAAATTATTATTAGACGAATAAAATTTAAATCATGTCTTGTATGCACATGTTTTTCTTAAATGTAATTAAAGATTTTGAAACCCCTTGATCATTGTAGGTGTTAACTTACTCAGCACGTTTTGCTAACCAAACCATATTTTCTTTCCTTTTTCTTTCAGAGTATGAGGATTAAGCATCATCATATGCATACATGGGACATTCGGGAAAAACTCTATTTTTAAATTCCTACATTTAATTACAACTTGCATGAACGGGCCTGTTTAACCCGTGTTTTGGCCATGTCGCCCTATACTTAAGTTCCGCTGCATTATACATATGTAAATGTTACTTTCCGCTGCAACTTTGATATTATGATTTTTAAATTATATTGTAATGGGCTGTTTGAATATTTTAAATTCTGAAAAACCATAGCCTTGCATCTCTTTAGCAAGCTCGGAGAAACTGTGTCTTGCTAGGGAGGTGTGGCGGTGACATCCCGGCCTGGGTTATCAAATCCGGGGTGTTACAAAGTGGTATCAGAGCCCGGACTATTTTTAAAACTAGTATTATTATTTTTAAACTATTACGAGTATTATTTTTAAACTAGTATTATATTTAAAAATCCATTATTATTTTTAAACTAACATTTTTGAGCCCAAATTTTTTTTCTAAGCCCTAACTTTTAGCCCAAATTTATTATTTTAAATCCCAAACCTTTTTAGCACAAAATTTATTTTTCCTAGCCCAAATCTTTAGCCCAATATTTAATTACTATGTTGGCCCAATTATTTTGTCCCAATAACCTTGTTTTTACTTAAAGCCCAAATAATTTATTTCCTTCGGCCCAATATAGTGGTCCAAATCTTTTTCCCTTATTTTAATCTATCCATGGAATAAATTTATTTTTAAAACCCATGGATAAATCAATGCATGCATTAAATTTTTATTGGGGGATTACATATGCATATGCATACATAAATATCTGTACTAACCTCTTATGTGAATCATATGTGATACCTAACCTTCTCACTCCAGTGTTCGACATGACTTAGAAGCGTTAACTTGAGACTAACTTTGCCTTAGTCCTAGATCTTGATCACTTAGAAACTCACCTTCGCGTGCTTAATAACAGAAAATGGCACCTAGGAGAAAGCCGAGAAAAGTAAGTCCAAACGGCACTGACACTGACCTCCCAAGCGCACCTAACAACAATGAGATTCCTCCGAATATAGGAGATCGAGCGCCTCATCTTCCCAACAACATGGATGGACGTTTAAGGATGGTAGAAGAAGTACTCGTAGTATTAGGAAACACCGAGGTACATAGAGCACAAGCGGCAATACCTCCGCCAGTAGCTCGAAACAACTATCTAGCTTTGGTAAATCCCTATCAACCACCACACTATGATGGGGAGGAAGATCCCGCCAAACTAGAGGAGTGGATCCGTACGTTCGATAAACTCTTAAACGCTATCAAATGCCCTAATGAGGAAAAGATACATGCAGCAACTTACTACCTAGGAGGTGAAGCCGATGAGTGGTGGCAAAACCTCCAGAGGAAAGTAGTGGAAGACGAGAAAGCCTACACATGGGAAGATTTTAAGGAAGCTCTGAGAGAGAGGTTCTACCCATTAAGCACCAAAGCGATGAAGTACGAGGAATTCATTAACCTAAGGCAAGGCGCACAGACAGTGCAAGAGTACTACACCAAATTCAAGGAGCTAGTACGATTTGCTACGAGGCTAGTACCAACTGACTCCGACAAGGCTCAGAAATTTGAGATGGGGTTAAACCTGGCCATTAGGGATGTAATCACGGGGGTACACTACTCTGACCCACAAGCTGTTTATGATGTGCGGTAGCGGTTGCACGAGTTCATGGACTGAAGCGGAAGGCGATAGATGAATTTAGCCAAGGTCCCCAAGCACAAGACAAGAGAGGTAAGGACCGCGGAGCTGATAAAGACTCGGATAGGAATAACCTTTGCAAAGGCCCAAATGGACCAGCCCTAGGTGACGATGGAGGCAATAATAGAAAAATTTTCACCCGTAAAGGCTACGTGCCCCGATGCCTAAGCTGTAACCAACCTCATCTGGTGAGGGGATGCCCTCAACCCGACACATGCTTCCGATGTGGTCGACGTGGACATCGGATGAAAGAATGTCGAACCCAGATTAAGAATATAACCAAAAGAGATGATCTAGTCGCTGGACCTAACTAGCCACAAATAACCAAGGGGGACTCATGGGACGTTAAATGTGGTAAAAGAAGCGGACATACATGTGCTAGGCGACGATACTCGAACCTTCGCGGGAATAATGTGCAGGAAGTTATGGGGACATAACTGTAATCTTAAGGGGGGGATGATGTAATACCCCGTAATAATGCATAAGCATTTACTTTTGAAACCCGAATATTTTGTATCCCGAATAAACAAATTCAAAATTATTTTGAACTACGTAATGACTTGATCCCTTCACAGGGTACGTAGGCAACTTGGAAATTTCAATTCTAGGTTCAGTCAAACAATAATCAAACAACAAGCAATCAACAATCGAACAATAATTCAATAACACAATATCACAAAATAATAAAACAAACAAAAAAAAATCCTTAGCACGAAAAAAAGCCGAAACACAACTTCGAGGACGAAGTTGATTCTTAAGGAGGGTAGACTGTAATACCCGAGAATTTTGCAATATAAAATAAATAAATAAATAAATAAACAATAAATAAATATAATAAATAAATGAATATAATAAATAAATAAATAATTAAAAGAAGAAATGAGAAAAGGAATTTAATTCAAGAAGGAATTAAGTATCCAAGAACTCGTGGAGTCGAAAATAATTTAATTAAATAAATTATCGCACGGGAACCAAATATAGATGGACTTAATATTTCGAATCCGAAATTAATTTGAGATCCCAAATAAATTTGAAATAGGATTTAAAGTTCAAGAGATAGGCCAAGAAAATAGAAGGAGAAAGGCCCAAAGAGAAGACAAAGGCCCAAAATGAAGGAGGAAGAGGAAAGGCCCAAAGGGATTGCACGGCCCGGCCCAGACCGCGGCCCAGTCTGGGTCCGCGCGGTGTCCGCGCGGGGTTAGGCCAAACCCCGCGCCAACCCCACGCCAACCTCGCAGTCTGCTACACTTGACGCGTTTTGGCGATTTCTTGCCATATTTCGACCCCCCGACTTTGGAAACTCGATCCCGAGCGAAGGAAGGTGTATATGGCCGGCTCTAGGGGTCTTGGGACTTATTATTTCGAAATCCCAAACCCTAGCAACCCCATTGTCTCTCCCAAAATCTCCCAAGTTCTTCCAACACCCGAAGTCACCGACTTCGAACTTTCCGATCACTTTCCGGCGACGAAAACCGACGGAGGAGGCGTAGGACACAAGGTCTCTAGTACTCTAGACTTGGGTAAGTCGTTTATAGATTTTCATTTAAGTTTTCGAACCCGAAAACTCGATCTAACATTGGATTGATTCTTCCGAGTTGAAATCATGGCCAAAGTTGGAAGCTTGGCGTTGAGGAGATCCGTTCGTAGTGGATTTGGGACGAGCCAAGCAACCTGAGGACGACCAAACACCTTATCACAGTAAGTTAATACTTACTTGGTTTTGGGTGACTTAAAATGCAACCAAACGTGTGGATTTAATAACTCTAAAATCTGTCAACACAAAAAAAACCCTCGGCGCAACAATTTTGTGTGAATTGTTCGAACCCTTAAAACTGCTCAAACGGAAAAACTTAAAACATGAAAAACGTTCCTAAGACATAGATCTAGTTCGTGTAAAATTTTCATAATTTTTCATTGTGTTTTGATATCCGAAAACGGCCGAGAACCAACCTGCCTTGAGATTCGAACTTGAAACTGGGACAGATTTGAAATCTAATCAAAACCCCTATTTCGAGAGTTCAAACCGAAAAACTTACAACTAGACTTTTAATCCTAACACATTAATCTAGATTGTGTAAAAATTTCAGACATTTTCGTCGAGGTTTGCTATTTCAAATCGCATCGAACACAAACTGCTTTGACAAGACATTTTCGAAATCTGCCTGTGAACATGTCCGAAATTGATGCGCCTGTTTCTATATTTTCTAGCCCGATTTGATCTTTGCAATCTAAATGAAAGTTGTAGATAATCATGTTTAGTATGTGCATATAAAATTTCAGAATTTTTGGAGCCCATTTGATATGTCAAAAAGTCGATTTTCTAAACTGTGTCAAATCTGCCACTGGGCAGTGAACTATTTTTGTATTAAACTCGATTTTTTACATGATTCCTCAACTTATTTCGAAATTGTTAAAACACGAAAGTTGTTCGTTAGGGTGTTTTGGATAAACTGTGAAAATTTCAGATTTTTTGGACTTGAAATGAATTTTTAAATTAAAAAGGCGTAAACTGTGACGCCAAGAGACTTTTAAATCGAGAGATTTTGAAATATCGAAACAAACGGTCGAGACCTTGAAATACGATATATCTATACTTTTGAAAAATCCCGTTACACTAACTTAAAACATATGAGATACTTGGCTATGTAGGGGGTGAGTGCTCGATAGAGTGCCCCTCTAGCTTTTCGCATCGTGCCTAGACGGACGAGTGTGACCTATGTAGGGGGTGAGTGCTCGAAGGAGTGCCCCTCTAGCTTTTCGCTTCGTGCCAAAACGGCCGAGAGTGACCGACGTAGGGGGAAATGCTCAATAGAACGCCCCCTAGCTTTTCGCTTCGTGCCAAAACGGGCGAGGGTGAATGTTATGAGAAACTGTGCCAAAACGGCCAATGAAATACTTGAAATACGACACGGCTGCGGCCGCCGGATCACCGGCTATACAAGATACTTACGACACGGCTGCGGCCGCCGGATCACCGGCTATACAAAATATTGAGAAATGGTTACGTAACGGGGAAATAAAAGATTTAATGTTTTTAAGTATTTATTTATTTATGCCCGTCTTTAAATTATGCATTTAAAATTATGTCCTTAAATTTTAATGTCATGACTAAATTGTTATTATGGATTAAATGCATGTTCAAGTACACAATTAAATTATTAATTTTAAATTGATAGATGAGTTGTTTGTATGCATGCCTCGGAGTAAAAATTTAATTATTTAATTAAACCTCTTTATACGTATGTTAAATTATGATCTTGTGGAAATCCTTGTCTTTTCAAATATGTAATTAAATTATTATTAGACGAATAAAATTTAAATCATGTCTTGTATGCACATGTTTTTCTTAAATGTAATTAAAGATTTTGAAACCCCTTGATCATTGTAGGTGTTAACTTACTCAGCACGTTTTGCTGACCAAAACCATATTTTCTTTCCTTTTTCTTTCAGAGTATGAGGATTAAGCATCATCATATGCATACATGGGACATTCGGGAAAAACTCTATTTTTAAATTCCTACATTTAATTACAACTTGCATGAACGGGCCTGTTTAACCCGTGTTTTGGCCATGTCGGCCCTATACTTAAGTTCCGCTGCATTATACATATGTAAATATTACTTTCCGCTGCAACTTTGATATTATGATTTTTAAATTATATTGTAATGGGCTGTTTGAATATTTTAAATTCTGAAAAACCATAGCCTTGCATCTCTTTAGCAAGCTCGGAGAAACCGTGTCTTGCTAGGGAGGTGTGGCGGTGACATCCCGGCCTGGGTTATCAAATCCGGGGTGTTACATGGATGTCTAACGAATCTCTCCCAACCTCTGGATCTAATAGCATCACGGAGTAGAGGGTGCTGCAAATCTCTATCTGAAAATCCCCTATCCGCAATAATCCTCTTCTTGTGAAACCTCTTGTATAGCTCGTAGGCTCTGGCACTCCTAAATACAGTGGCATCAAATATGCCCGGCCTGACATAAAACAACTCAGGGACATAAGCTCTAGGATCCTGCCTCTTCGGTCCTCCCCTAGCCTGCTGCTCCTCCTGCTCCTCCTGATCAACCTCGTCCCCATCCTCCTCTCCTCCTACAGCCTCAGGGACAGGCTCCTGTATGACTAGTGCAGCAGATCTCCTCTCCTCGGTCGAGAGGAAGTGGAACTCATGGCAGGTGCCTTCCCCCGAGAGGCTCTAGAGGGGGCCTGTGAATGATCGGATGTCTCAGGCTGAATGGTCTGATCAGGCTGGTCAGGCTGATTGACCTCCTGATGGTCATCAGCTGGTACTGTAGTATGTCTCGAGGATGCACCACTCTTGGACTTGCTCCTCCTAAAATAGGAGAGAAGTCCCTTGGACTTGGAAACTCCTCCTGATCCCTGTGGGTGATCCATCTGTACTAAATTTTTCGTGCGGAGTCTGCGATGTTCAAAAATATGCTCATCAGGAATAGAAGTAGGAATGCTATCCGGTGACTGTGGATCATAAATCCCCATTCTCCCCTCGGGCATGGGTATATACCTATAACCCGATTTCTTAGGGAGGTTTGGAGGATTATACATTATTTCAGTACCTGGTTGTACAAAAACTCTGGGTTAGTATCATATATATGCATTGCCTCCCATCCTCACACTTAAGTTTAAACCAAAGGTTTAACTTAAGTGTTAAGTACAAAGCAAACATATACATCAACCTAGAATGTGGGATTTAAATAACTCAATGACCAAGATGTTGCAGTTTAAAAATTATGAATCCTAAACTTTGTTTAAACATAACACCCATTTTATTTTAAAGTTTAAAATTCATGTTTAACATGTCTTTTTAATAAAAACTCCTTATTTTATTAAATTTTCAGATTTAAAAACTAAAACAACCTAAACTATTAAACTAATGCATTACAAATGGTTTAAATTAATATTTAAATCCATTCCAATTTATTCCTAAGAAAAAATTAAACTATTTTAATTAACTAAATTATGAATAAGAGAGTTTTTATCAAAACATGGTTCAATTAACTCACATTATGAAAAACATGGAATTTTTGACAAGAAAATAACTTTATACTTTTAATATAACTAAAATGACATATTCTAGTAATGTTTCATCCATTAATTAATCAAAAATGCCATTTTAATTAATTTAAAATAATTTTCAGATTTAAAATTCTCAAAAATTCCAACTTTTAATGTTAATCCAAAAATTTCACATTATGCATTCAAACCATGTTCAACAACAATTGTTCATGCTAAAACTAGAATTTGGACAATCAAAATCGAATTCTATCCCACATTCTACAAAACCCAAAATTCAAGTAACAACATCAATACCAAAATTAATGCATTCCAAAGCACTAGAATATGATAATAATTGAATTAGGATAGCCATTCTTACCTAAATTGAAGGATTGGAACACTTTGAAGAGAAATCCCCAAAATTGGAAAACTAGGGTTCTTGAGCCCTAATTTGAGTAAACAAGCAAAAATTGGGGTTTTTGGAATGAGAATTGACAATATAGATGAGAATTGATAGGAAGAAACAAGAATTGGAAGAATTTTTACCAAAGTGGCGCAAATGTGTCGCTTGGAGGAGAAAAGTGGCGCACGGTGGTGAGGAAGATGGCTCTCGGTCGAAATTTTTGAAGAATGAAGAGGAGAAGGGAATTTTTGGGTTAAAAACCCGTTCAGACTGGGTCAGGAACCCTTGACCCGCGGGTCGGCGCCATTTGTGGCGCTGAAACCATCTTTTAGGCGCCGCACAGGCTGTGCGGCACATTTTTGGAACAAGAAATTTTCTAAGTCTGAAAGTGGCGCCCAAAGTTGCGCTCCAGAGTGATTTTATGCGCCACCATGAAGGTGTGGCGCATTACCTGACTTCAAATTTTCCCAGGATTAAAAGTGGCGCAATATGTGGCGCTAGGGAGCTGTTTTAGGCGCCACCAAGAAGGTGTGGCGCCAAAACTGAGTCTGTGACACTCGAATTTCAGCTCAAACTCAACCAAAATGATAGTTCATTCAATCCCTAAGGTTACCAAGTCAGATTTGGCATATATAGACTCTTTAAATCCTCCCGGGTCATAATTATCCTCAATTAATCCAACTAGTTCATATAGATCCTCCTCCTTAATTCGTCACCGAGTCAAAATACACATGTCAAGATCAATCCTCCAAGCACACATAAATCCATCATTTCTCAACATTTTGCTACTTATTCCAATTCAAAGGCAATGTCCTACTCAATTTATTGAACACATGCTGTAACACCCCAGATTTTTATCAACGTCCAAGGGAATAAAAAATTTATTCCGATCAATGTTGAAATATTTCCGAGAAGAAGAAAATAATTTATCACAATAAATTATTGCTCGGAAATAAAACGCCGATAGATTTAAATTCAAAATGGAATAAAAGAGGGAAAGGAAGCCCGAAGACATTCCATGAATTGAGTAAAAATAATTGGAGTTAAGTTCATGAAGGAAAAGAATTTTAATTCCAAGAACCCGTGAAGTCGAAAGAAATTTAATGATACAAGTTATTACACGGGAATCAAAAGACGACGAAACCGAGACCGACGGATTTAAGATTTTAACATGAAGCTCATTTGAGCCGAGATAAATTTAAGATAAGAATTTATGATCCGAGAATGACCCGAAAAATCAAGCCCGAAACCGTAGGAGGATAGAAATCCGAAAGAGAGGAAGAAAAGCACGACGGATCGCACGACCCCGCCCGGACCGAAGTCCAGGCGTGTTCGGCGCGCACCCGGCGCGCTAATCAATGGAAAACCGCGCCAACAGCGCGCCACTGCAGCAGCAGCTGCGTTTGTCGCGTTTTGGCGACTTTCTCGCCAATTTTCGGGGCCCAAGTGAAGAATCTCGATCTATCACGGGTGTAGCATCTTTTTGGATGTTATGTAATCAATCCTATCCCCATTTGTCAGCCATTTCATCAACCATTCACCCCAAACTCTCCAAAAACTCTCCCAAAAGCCAAACACTCTTCCGACGAACTTCCGGCGACTTTCCGACGAGTTTCCGGCAACCAAATCCAACCAAGGAAGTGTGTAGATCAAGGATTGCAGGCTTTGGATTGTTGGTAAGATGTTAATCAAGTTTCCATATGGTTTTAAGATCATAAACATCATCCTAACTTACGAATCTTCATATTCGAACACAAATCGGAGCCAAGGGAAGAATAAATCGGGTGGAAGAGATTCGTTCGTGACATCCCGTGGATTCCGGACGACCCCGTGACTTCCTAAACATCATCCCCACTGTAAGTTAACCTTACTATGGTTTTGGGTGACTTAAAATGCAACCAAACATAGAGATTCAACTCAAGAAAATTTATAAAAATCTGTCAATAAGAGAAACCCTCAACGCAGCGTTTTCGTATGAATTTTTCGAACCTCTAAAGCTGCTCAAACAACAAAACTCAAAACATGAAAAGTGTTCCTAAGACATTAATCTAGCTACTGTAAAAATTTTAGAATTTTTCATGATGTTTTGAAACCTGAAACCAACCCAAAACCAAAGAGTATTAAATCTGGATCTTAGAACTTTGGTAGATTTCACTCTCAATCTTGTTGGTTATTTTGACCATGGATCTAGGCCGATCTAGGATTGGTGCTAAACATGAAAGTTGTAGATCTATGAGTTTAGAACATCTCTGTAAGTTTTTAGAATTTTTCATTGAGATTTGAACCTCCAAACTCGAGCCGATCCGATCTGCGATAGAACCGATGTCAAGAACCTTGACAGATTTCATAATCAAACTCGACGAGCAAAACTCTTACTTCGAGTGTTCAAACCTGAAAACTCAAAACTAAGATTTTGATCCAAAGATCATAAGCTATATTGTGTAAAAATGTCAAAGATTTTCATCAAGTTTTGATACCCCAAATCGTATCGAACATATTCTGCGTTTTTAAGAATTGTCAAAGGATGACAGATTTCATAACCGATCTTGATGAGCTTATTCCTATCACTTCTAGCCCGAACCAATCTTTGAGTTCTAAACAAAAGTTGTTGGAAATCATGTCTAGTATGTCTCTGTAAAATTTCAGAATTTTTGAAGTCAATTTGATATGTCAAAAGGTCAAATCTTTGAAAGGTGTCAAACCTGAATCCTGACAGCATACTATTTCTGTAGAAAACTCGATTTTTGACATGCTTCCCATCGTTTTTCCGAAAAACTTAAAACACGAAAGTTCTTCGTTGGGATGTTTTTGAGCTACTGTACAAATTTCAAATCAATCGCCTAAGAAATGGATTTTTAAACCAAAAAGGCGCAAACTGTGACATCGATCGATTTTTGAAATCTTTTAAACAACGATCGAGACGTTGGAATTACGATAAAGCTATATTTTTGAAAAATCCCGTTACACCAAATAAAAAAAAAACATTTTCTGTAAAAGAATTCTTTAGAAACATTGGGGAATTTATGACCAAGTTTGATATGATCAATATGGCCAAACGGCTTGTGGACATAAGAGCCCAAGCGAACGGCCAGTGGACATAAGAGCCCTGGCGAATGGTTATTTATAAATATTGATTATGAGGATTGCGGTCACAAGAGCCCTGGTGAATGGTGAACTATAAAAGAAACGAAAAATATTTTGAGAAGTGATATTTTTGAAATTGGCTGAGGCCGCCGGATCACCGGCTAAATGATACTTTTGAAATATCTTGCTTGCCGAAAGGCAATAGAAATATCTTGCTTGCCGAAAGGCAATAGAAATATCTTGCTTGCCGAAAGGCAATAGAAATATCTTGCTTGCCGAAAGGCAATAGAAATATCTTGCTTGCCGAAAGGCAATAGAAATATCTTGCTTGCCGAAAGGCAATAGAAATATCTTGCTTGCCGAAAGGCAATTGAAATATAATGCTTGCCGAATGGAGATTGAAATATAAACTCGAAACATGAGAAATGATATTTTTGAAAATGGCTGCGGCCGCCGGATTGCCGGCTAAACTAAATATTGTAGAAATGATTATGTAACGGGAGAACAAATATCTAATATTTTTAAGTATTTATTTAGTTATGCCTTGCAAATCATTTTACTACAAGAAATGTTTTTATTAAATTTTAACTAAAGGCTTTGAAACCCCTAACACATGCTATGTGTTAACTTACTCAGCGCGTTTTTGCTGACCCAAACCATTTATCTCCTTTTTCTTACAGAGTACGAAGAATATGCATCGTCATATGCATACATGGGAACATTAGGGGAAATCTTTATTTTAAATCCCTGCATCTAATTACGACTTGCATGAACGGGAATGTTCAATCCCGTGTTTTGGCCATGTCGGCCCTTATACATTATTTCCGCTGCAACTTATAAATTCCGCTGCAACTTTGATGTATTATCTTTAAATTATATATGAATGGGCTGTTTGAATATTTTAAATACTGAAAACCATAGCCTTGCATCTCTTTAGTGAGCTCGGAGAAACCGTGTCTTGCTAGGGAGGTGTGGCGGTGGCATCCCGGCCTGGGTTATCAAATCCGGGGTGTTACAGAATGGTATCAAAGCCCAGACTATTTTGAAACTATTTATTTTAAAGAAAATATCTGATACCAAGAGTGGTATCAGAGACCGGAATATTTTAAAACTACTATTTTAAAGAGCTCGGAATATTTTTAAACTATTATTTTCAAGTATTATTATTTTTAAAGTTATCATTTCTAAACTAGTAATATATTTTAAAGATCCCAATTATTATTTTGAAGTTAAGGCCCAAATTTTTAGCCCAAAATTTTTTTTAGAGGCCCAAGAAATTATCTTGGCCCAATAGCCTTGTTTTTATTTAAAGCCCAAATAATTTATTTCTTTCGGCCCAATATAGTGGCCCAAACCTTTTATCCTTATTTTAATCTATCCATGGAATAAATTTATTTTAAAAGCCATGGATAAATAAATGCGTGCATAAAATTTTTTTTTTTGGGGGGATCACATATGCATATGCATACATAAATACACTAACCCTTTTTATGTGAATTATCGGTGATAAGAAACACTCCTACCTTAGAACTCGACATGATCTTGACTTAGGAGCGCTTGCTAAAGACTAACTTTGCCTTAGTCCTAGATCTTGATCACTTAGAAACTCATCTTCGCGTGCTTCTATAACAGAAAATGGCACCTAGAAGGAAACTGAGGAAGGTAAGCCCAAACGGCACTGACACTAATCTCCCAAACGCACCTAACAACAATAAGATTCCTCCGAACGTAGGAGATCGAACGCCTCCTATTCCCAACAACATGGATGAACGTTTAAGGACGGTAGAAGAAGTACTCGTAGCATTAGGCAATGCCGAGGTGCATAGGGCACAAGCGGCAATACCTCCGCCAGTAGCCCGAGTCAACTACTTGGCATTGGTAAACCCCTACAACCCACCCCATTATGACGGGCAAGAGGATCCGGCCAAGTTGGAGGGTTGGATCCGTACCTTTGACAAACTCTTGGACGCTATCAAATGCCCCGACGAGGAGAAGATACATGTAGCGACCTACTACTTAGGAGGCGAAGCCGATGAGTGGTGGCAAAACCTTCAAACGAATTCAGAGGAAGATGAAGAATCCTACACCTGGGAAGGACTTAAGGAAGCCTTGAGAGAAAGATTCTACCCACTGAGCACCAAGACCGCAAAGTACGAGGAATTCATCAACCTCAGACAAGGAGCGCAAACAGTACAAGAGTACTACACCAAATTCAAGGAATTGGTGCGATTCGCTACAAGGATAGTACCAACTGACTCTGACAAGGCTCAGAAATTCGAGATGGGTCTGAACCTTAGTATCCGGGAGATACTTGCAGTAGGACAATTCACGAACCTGCAGACGGTTTATGATCGTGCGGTAGCGGTTGCACGAGTCCAAGGACTGAAACGGAAACCGGTAGATGAGGCTAACCAAGGACCACAAGGAGAATACAAGGTGGATAAGGACCATTTCGATGGAAACACGAAAGGACAACATCAAAATGACAATGGGGAGAAAAAGGGGATAGTCTTCAACCATGGTGACTATGCGCCACCATGTCCAAAGTGTGGTAAACCGCATTATGCGAGAGGATGCCCTCAACCTGGAGCATGCCTTCGATGTGGTCGACATGGTCATCAGCTGCGTGATTGCCGGACACGGAGAGAGAACATCGACAAGAGAGAGGATGTGACTACTCGACCCAAGCAACCACGAAACCCAGATGGTCAAGGTTCTTTGGTCGAACCATGAAAGTGAAACAGCAACATGGGAACTAGGAGCCGACATGAAGGAGCGGCATCCGACCCTATTCCAAGATGGTGCAACCACAGTTATGGGGACATAACTGTAATCTTAAGGGGGGGAAGGATGTAATACCCGTATTTCGAAACTCGAATATTTTGTATCCCAAATAAATTTTTGAACTACGTAATGACTTGATCCCTTCACAGGGTACGTAGGCAACTTGGAAATTTCAATTCTGGGTTCAGTCAAACAATAATCAAACAATAATCAAACAATAATCAAACAACAAACGATGATCAACAATCAAACAATAATCAAACAACAAACGATGATCAACAATCGAACAATAATTCAATAACACAACATCGCAAATAGTAAACAAAAAGGACCATAACTCTTCGCGCGAGAAAAGCCGAAGCACAACTTCGAGGACGAAGTTGATTCTTAAGGGGGGGAGAGTGTAACACCCCAGATTTTTATCAACGTCCAAGGGAATAAAAAATTTATTCCGATCAATGTTGAAATATTTCCGAGAAGAAGAAAATAATTTATCACAATAAATTATTGCTCGGAAATAAAACGCCGATAGATTTAAATTCAAAATGGAATAAAAGAGGGAAAGGAAGCCCGAAGACATTCCATGAATTGAGTAAAAATAATTGGAGTTAAGTTCATGAAGGAAAAGAATTTTAATTCCAAGAACCCGTGAAGTCGAAAGAAATTTAATGATACAAGTTATTACACGGGAATCAAAAGACGACGAAACCGAGACCGACGGATTTAAGATTTTAACATGAAGCTCATTTGAGCCGAGATAAATTTAAGATAAGAATTTATGATCCGAGAATGACCCGAAAAATCAAGCCCGAAACCGTAGGAGGATAGAAATCCGAAAGAGAGGAAGAAAAGCACGACGGATCGCACGACCCCGCCCGACCGAAGTCCAGGCGTGTTCGGCGCGCACCCGGCGCGCTAATCAATGGAAAACCGCGCCAACAGCGCGCCACTGCAGCAGCAGCTGCGTTTGTCGCGTTTTGGCGACTTTCTCGCCAATTTTCGGGGCCCAAGTGAAGAATCTCGATCTATCACGGGTGTAGCATCTTTTTGGATGTTATGTAATCAATCCTATCCCCATTTGTCAGCCATTTCATCAACCATTCACCCCAAACTCTCCAAAAACTCTCCCAAAAGCCAAACACTCTTCCGACGAACTTCCGGCGACTTTCCGACGAGTTTCCGGCAACCAAATCCAACCAAGGAAGTGTGTAGATCAAGGATTGCAGGCTTTGGATTGTTGGTAAGATGTTAATCAAGTTTCCATATGGTTTTAAGATCATAAACATCATCCTAACTTACGAATCTTCATATTCGAACACAAATCGGAGCCAAGGGAAGAATAAATCGGGTGGAAGAGATTCGTTCGTGACATCCCGTGGATTCCGGACGACCCCGTGACTTCCTAAACATCATCCCCACTGTAAGTTAACCTTACTATGGTTTTGGGTGACTTAAAATGCAACCAAACATAGAGATTCAACTCAAGAAAATTTATAAAAATCTGTCAACAAGAGAAACCCTCAACGCAGCGTTTTCGTATGAATTTTTCGAACCTCTAAAGCTGCTCAAACAACAAAACTCAAAACATAAAAAGTGTTCCTAAGACATTAATCTAGCTACTGTAAAAATTTTAGAATTTTTCATGATGTTTTGAAACCTGAAACCAACCCAAAACCAAAGAGTATTAAATCTGGATCTTAGAACTTTGGTAGATTTCACTCTCAATCTTGTTGGTTATTTTGACCATGGATCTAGGCCGATCTAGGATTGGTGCTAAACATGAAAGTTGTAGATCTATGAGTTTAGAACATCTCTGTAAGTTTTTAGAATTTTTCATTGAGATTTGAACCTCCAAACTCGAGCCGATCCGATCTGCGATAGAACCGATGTCAAGAACCTTGACAGATTTCATAATCAAACTCGACGAGCAAAACTCTTACTTCGAGTGTTCAAACCTGAAAACTCAAAACTAAGATTTTGATCCAAAGATCATAAGCTATATTGTGTAAAAATTTCAAAGATTTTCATCAAGTTTTGATACCCCAAATCGTATCGAACATATTCTGCGTTTTTAAGAATTGTCAAAGGATGACAGATTTCATAACCGATCTTGATGAGCTTATTCCTATCACTTCTAGCCCGAACCAATCTTTGAGTTCTAAACAAAAGTTGTTGGAAATCATGTCTAGTATGTCTCTGTAAAATTTCAGAATTTTTGAAGTCAATTTGATATGTCAAAAGGTCAAATCTTTGAAAGGTGTCAAACCTGAATCCTGACAGCATACTATTTCTGTAGAAAACTCGATTTTTGACATGCTTCCCATCGTTTTTCCGAAAAACTTAAAACACGAAAGTTGTTCGTTGGGATGTTTTTGAGCTACTGTACAAATTTCAAATCAATCGCCTAAGAAATGGATTTTTAAACCAAAAAGGCGCAAACTGTGACATCGATCGATTTTTGAAATCTTTTAAACAACGATCGAGACGTTGGAATTACGATAAAGCTATATTTTTGAAAAATCCCGTTACACCAAATAAAAAAAAAAACATTTTCTGTAAAAGAATTCTTTAGAAACATTGGGGAATTTATGACCAAGTTTGATATGATCAATATGGCCAAACGGCTTATGGACATAAGAGCCCAAGCGAACGGCCAGTGGACATAAGAGCCCTGGCGAATGGTTATTTATAAATATTGATTATGAGGATTGCGGTCACAACAGCCCTGGTGAATGGTGAACTATAAAAGAAACGAAAAATATTTTGAGAAGTGATATTTTTGAAATTGGCTGAGGCTGCCGGATCACCGGCTAAATGATACTTTTGAAATATCTTGCTTGCCGAAAGGCAATAGAAATATCTTGCTTGCCGAAAGGCAATAGAAATATCTTGCTTGCCGAAAGGCAATAGAAATATCTTGCTTGCCGAAAGGCAATAGAAATATCTTGCTTGCCGAAAGGCAATTGAAATATAATGCTTGCCGAATGGAGATTGAAATATAAACTCGAAACATGAGAAATGATATTTTTGAAAATGGCTGCGGCCGCCGGATTGCCGGCTAAACTAAATATTGTAGAAATGATTATGTAACGGGAGAACAAATATCTAATATTTTTAAGTATTTATTTAGTTATGCCTTGCAAATCATTTTACTACAAGAAATGTTTTTATTAAATTTTAACTAAAGGCTTTGAAACCCCTAACCCATGCTATGTGTTAACTTACTCAGCGCGTTTTTGCTGACCCAAACCATTTATCTCCTTTTTCTTACAGAGTACGAAGAATATGCATCGTCATATGCATACATGGGAACATTAGGGGAAATCTTTATTTTAAATCCCTGCATCTAATTACGACTTGCATGAACGGGAATGTTCAATCCCGTGTTTTGGCCATGTCGGCCCTTATACATTATTTCCGCTGCAACTTATAAATTCCGCTGCAACTTTGATGTATTATCTTTAAATTATATATGAATGGGCTGTTTGAATATTTTAAATACTGAAAACCATAGCCTTGCATCTCTTTAGTGAGCTCGGAGAAACCGTGTCTTGCTAGGGAGGTGTGGCGGTGGCATCCCGGCCTGGGTTATCAAATCCGGGGTGTTACACATGCAACTAACATAGCATAAAATTTAAACAACACAATTAAACTAAAAACACATCTAACTTAAATTAACAAAAGAAATAAAGCAGATAAAAACACCTCAACAATAAAATGCAAAATATTTTTGTCTTTTTATGTCATTTTATAATTTTTATTGGTTTTTATAAGCTTAATAAATAAAAACTCAACATAATTAAACATGCAATGCAAATACTTCAATAAGCAGATTTAAATAACCAAAGGCTTAACATTAATTTGTTCGATGAATTTAACTTCATCTCCAAAATAATGTTTAAGTCTTTGACCATTTACAGTAAATTCCCTTTCATCTTCAGCTTTTAAAACTACTGCACCATTATCCAACACCTTAACAATCCTAAAAGGTCCTGACCACTTTGTCTTCAATTTACCAGGAAACAGCTTAAATCTAGAATTATATAAAAGCACTAATTGTCCAGCTTCAAACACCTTAGGCCTAAGCATCTTGTCATGATAAAGCTTTGTTCTCTCCTTATAAATTAGAGCATTATCATAAGCTTGACGTCTAATTTTTTCTAATTCAGTAAGATCTATTTTCCTTTTTTCTTGAGCCTCTTTAAATTCAAAATTCAATTTCTTCATAGCTCAAAGTGATTTAAACTCAAGTTTAAAAGGTAAGTGACAAGCTTTACCATAAACCAATTTAAAAGGAGTCATACCTATAGGTGTTTTAAAAGCTGTCCTATAAGCCCACAATGCTTCATCTAACTTAAAAGCCCAATCTTTTCTAGATTTTCCTACAGTGGCTTCCAAAATCTTTTTAATCTCACGATTAGTGACCTCTACCTGACCATTAGCTTGATGATGATAGGGTGTTGTTATCCTATGATGAACATGGAATCTAGATAACAATTGATTAACAGCCCTATTGACAAAATGAGATCCACCATCACTAATGATTGCTTTAGGCACACCAAAACGAGTAAAGATTTGCTTTTTCAGAAATTTAATCACTTGTTTAGCATCATTTAAAGCACATGATTCAGCTTCTACCCATTTTGATACATACTCTACAGCAACAAGAATATACAATTTCCCATTAGATGGTGGAAATGGACCCATGAAATCAATTCCCCACAGATCAAACAACTCAACGGGCATAATTCCTTTTAATGGCATTTCATCTCTTTTAGTGATATTACCAGCCCTTTGACATACATCACATTTTAGCACAAATGATCTAGCATCACGATAAATATTAGGCCAATATAAACCACCTTCGAGTACCTTATGAGCTGTTCTGTTCGGTCCAACATGTCCTCCTCCAAGTCCTTCGTGGCAAGCCGTTAACACTTTTTCAAAATCCTCATCAGGGATGCATCTCCTTATAATCTGATCTGAACAGAGTCTAAAAAAATAAGGTTCATCCCAAATAAAATATTTAGCATCAGTTTTAAATTTTTGTTTTTGGCTATGCCATTTTAAATGATCAGGAATTACACCACATGCTAAATAATTCACAAAATCAGCAAACCACGGATCAGAGGAAGTGTTATTTATTAAATACAAATTTTCATCAGGAAATGCATCATTAATTAATCTTTCTTCCCCTTTTTCATGTTCCAGTCTAGATAGATGATCAGCTACAAGATTTTCATCTCCTTTCCTATCTTTAATTTCTAAATCAAATTCCTGTAACAATAATACCCATCTAATTAACCGTGGTTTAGCATCTTTCTTTGCAAATAAATATTTAATAGCAGCATGGTCAGTGTAAACTACAATTTTAGAGCCTATCAGATATGGTCTAAACTTTTCACATGCATAAACAACAGATAAAAGTTCTTTTTCAGTGGTGGCATAATTTCTCTGTGCAGTATTTAAGGCCTGACTAACATAATAAAAAACATGAAGTTTCTTATCCTTTCGTTGACCCAGCACTGCTCCAACAGCAAAGTCACTAGCATCGCTCATGATCTCAAATGGCAAACTCCAATTAGGTGGCTGAATAATTGGTGCTGTCACCAATGCTTCCTTGATCCTATTGAACGCCTCAATACACTCGTCAGTAAAATCAAACTCGACATCTTTACATAGCAGCTTAAACAGTGGTAATGCAATTTTTGAAAAATCTTTTATGAACCTCCGATAAAATCCAGCATGTCCCAGAAAACTTCTCAAAGTTTTTAAATTATTAGGAGGCGGAATTTTTGCAATTACTTCCACTTTAGCCCTATCAACTTCAATGCCATTTTTAGAAATCCTATGTCCTAAGACAATACCTTCATTAACCATAAAATGACATTTTTCCCAATTAATAACTAAATTTGACTCTTCACATCTAATCAGAACTTTTTCCAAGTTAATTAAGCATTTTTCAAAATCAGACCCGAATACAGAAAAATCATCCATAAAAACTTCAATGCATGTCTCAATTAAATCAGAAAATATAGACATCATGCATCTCTGAAAGGTAGCTGGAGCATTACACAAACCAAATGGCATTCTCCTATATGCAAATGTACCGTAAGGACATGTAAACGTAGTTTTATCTTGATCCTCAGGTGCAATTGGAACTTGATTATAACCAGAATAGCCATCTAAAAAGCAATAAAACTCATGACCAGCTAAACGCTCTAGCATTTGATCAATAAAAGGCAATGGAAAATGATCTTTCCTAGTCTTATCATTCAATCTCCTATAATCAATGCATACACGCCATCCAGTAGTAGGTCTAGTAGGTACTAATTCACCATTTTCATTTCTAATCACAGTCATACCTCCCTTTTTAGGCACTACTTGAACTGGACTCACCCACTGACTATCAGAGATAGGATAGATAATACCTGCATCGAGTAGTTTAATAACCTCTGATCTTACAGCTTCTTGTAGATGTGGATTCAATCTCCTCTGGGGCTGTCTCACTGGCTTGTCATCCTCCTCCATATAAATCCGATGTGTACACAATGCTGGACTCAGTCCCTTGATGTCAGCTATTGTCCAACCTATTGCTCTAACATGCTTACTCAACACTTGGGTTAATGCATTTAATTGATCATCATTTAATTTATTACTTGCAATAACAGGTAACGTATCATTCTCACCAAGAAAAACATACCTCAAATGTGATGGTAGCTCTTTCAATGTCAATGTAGGTGGCTTTTCAACAGACGGGACTAACTTGGATTCTTCTATTGCACATGTTACTTGCACAGGTAATCCTCCCTCACACTTACTTTCAGCTAAGTCCTCACAACTCTCCACTATCTGCTCAAATTTCCTATAGGGATCATGTCTAGCAAAGAACTCTCTCTCAATCACCTCATCCTCCTGATAGATAGCTGTAACTCTATTACACGGGTAGGTGTCAGAACTAGTGTGTTGTGTTTTACTTGTCTTAGAAATGTCAAACGACACTTGTTCATTACCTACTTTAAGTGTAATTTTACCATCATCCATATCAACCATAGCCCTACCAGTTTGCAGAAATGGTCTACCTAAAATCAGAGGAATATCAATGTCTTTTTCCATTAGCTCAAAACCAATAGCTTTCAAGATGCTGAAATCCTTTCTTCTTTGTTTTCTTTCCCTTCATTTCGTATGGCCTCAATGTGCACTTGCGGTTTCTAATTTGACCAACACAACCATCACAGAAGGTGTCAACATAACTAAGCCCGGCTGTCAGCGCCAGTGTGGAAATTTAATTGTTCCGTATCCATTTGGTGTTGGCTTAGGATCAGGTTGTTCCATTGGCAAGTTGTTTGATATCAACTGCAACACCTCATTCAACCCTCCGAAGCCATTTTGGCCAACAGGAAATATTGAAATTACTGACATATCGAACTCTCAGATGAGGATTAAGAACTGGGTGACTTCAACCTGTTACAACCAACTTGGTGACTTGACCAACTACAATCCAGAGTATATATCAATTTAGCTGATGGTTTTACCTTTTCTGATGCCAATACATTTACTGTTGTTGGATGTGATGATATGGCCATTATTCAAGAAAGATATGGAACAGAGTATACGGCTGGATGTGTCTCATTATGTTCAGAAAAAGGTAATATTCGTGATGGTTATTGCACAGGAATCGGGTGCTGTCAGACTTCAATTCCAAAGGGCCTACAGCGTTTCTCTACTATAGTGAGAAGCTTTAATAATCATACGAAAATCTCTTCCTTTAATCCCTGTGGTTACGCATTTCTAGGAGAGCAGGGAAACTTCACATTTCATTCATATGACCTCAGTGACCTAGAATTCAAAAGCAAAACCAGCGAAAATGTTCCGATAGTCCTGAACTGGGTGATTGGGAATCAGACTTGTTCAGAAGCTCAGAAGTCCAAAGATTTTGCGTGTCAGAATAATACTAACTGTATCAACTCCGACACCAAACTCCATGGATATCGCTGCAGCTGCATTGAAGGCTACCATGGGAATCCTTACCTCGATCCAGGCTGCAATGTTTAGTACTTTTTCCCTTGTTTGGAGGCGTTTGAAATTCAAGTTTGATTTCCTGATTATTGTTCTGATATTGCTTTATGAGTTTCCGTACAAATGAATGTTATCCACACATAACTTCAGCGAGATCATATATGCATTTCAGCGAGTTAGTGTATGTTTTTTAGCAGAACACGTGCATTTCAGTGAAATTAAATATGAAGTATTTCGGTGAGTCATTCAATACATTGTGTTAATTTATTTGAACGAGTTTTTGTATGTTTCTCCTCAAAAATCCCTATGCGATATACAATTCGGTGAATAGGGTGAGTAGAGCTACTTGTACTCGATTTTCGCTACTCGACTCAAGCTCGCATATCTGCCAGTCAAGTCAAGTCAAGTCAAGTCAAGCTCAAGTATCTTAGTACTCGAGCAGTCGAGCTCGACTCAACTCGATAACATCCCTAACACACATTTTAATTACTATTCGTCCTCATTATACATTCTCTCACACCCACTCTATTTACTATTAGAAAATATGCCATTTATTTTAAATATTCAAATGAGGAAAATACTCACTTTTAAAAAATTATAATATATTTTTTAAAAAATTCAGTTCTATCTTAATTGTGCAATAACCAACGCATATTGAAATATCAAATTGAATTTTGTGTCTTTTAGGTTATGGTTCCAAAATTCAAAATCAAATGTTAAATAAAAAAGAATTCAAACTCAAGTTACTCGATTCGAGGCTTAGCAAAAAAAAAAATATTCACAAGCTACTCGAACTCGATGATACTTGAGATCAAGCTCGAGCACCACTATTCGACTCAAGCAAGCTTGAGCTTGCATAGACGCATACTGCCAGTCAAGTCATTTAGCATATAGTGGAGATGTTTGGGAGTCAGCGGATTCGCTAGCAGATAGCAGATTCGGAGAGAGAATTGTGAGAGAATATGCTGATTGAATCAGCTATATGCTCTTAAATATGTCGGCTTCCAAACAAGCTCAGTATGTCATTCTTTCCGGGTGTCTTTATTTGCTCAGTGGTGTGCTGACCCGTGTCCCGCGTGTGCTCATTCTTTTTTCAGTATGTTCAGGCATGTGGGAGATGGGTTGAGTTGAGTATACTTAGATGTTCATTTGTCATTTGACTGTCGAATCACTACAAGAAAAAAGCCTGATTTCCGAGGACCATTTACGGGGACCGAGAACTAGTCGGGAATTTCCGAGGACGAAATCGTGTACTACTCCTCGGATACCACGGCCTGATAGGATCTCCTCGGATTGTAAGAAAATGTGGGCTATGCAGAATATACGAGGACCTTCCCGAGGACTAGTCCAAGGATTACGGACCGGGTCTGCGAGTCTAAACCGGGTGTAATGTTACCGAGGACCTTCCCGAGGACCAGTCCAAGGACTATGGACCGGGTCTGCGAGTATGAACCGTGACGAACTTACTTGTTTAGATTAATCAGTACCGCGTGACACACATAGTAGGAAGCTGGGGGCGGCGTTACAATTTAACGAATATATATATATGGGGCAAGGGGCAAAGTGTCCACTTAAATTTTTAGGTGCAACAAATTAAAAGATCACAGATTCATTAGTTCCAAGAATGGCATGCAAACAGATTTTGCTTCCAGAATTCTCAATAGTCAGATATACCACTTGAGTGGAATGATGCATGCCTAACATACCATACGACAGCTTTAATTTGACTTGGGAACCACACCAGGATTTAGCTAAACCAAAACAACAGATGTAGGTGCTGTGGATTTGTAATCCTGTGTGCTGTCTCGGAGACCTGAATGGACTTCCAGCAAGCAGTTTCATTACGCGGGTCGGGAGCGAACAACAGTGTCGTACAAGACGAATATCAAGATCGGGCATGAAGTTAGAGGACTTGATGAATGTATTCTTCTGTTCTCTTTTCAATAATAATTCGGGTGATCGTTATTTGAAATAGTCTACTTTACAGCTCAGGAAATTCCATTTCCATCAAGCACTCATACCTTCAGTTGACTCAATATTGTACTATCAATTTGTACTTGGGTGAGATCATTCCTTAAGGTAATCAAATTATGTAATTGGGAAAAGCCAGGCGTTTACTTATCAGGAATTCACAATAAACAAAGACCATCAGTTCACTGGGTTCTTATAACAAGTAGCAATTTCGCCAAATAAGAAAGTCCCGAAAGCAAAGAGGTATAAAAAACCATTGTTACCACTTACCAATGCATCAGTTCTATCTATAGATAATTGTAGTTTGGATTCAAAATTAGAATGGGAGAAAAGACCTTCTGCAAATGAGGGTGACGAGTGATGACATCTTGACATGTTGAGAAAAGACAATGACAATTTGCAAATGTTGTCTCAAACTATACCCTTTCTTCAATCCAAATGCATTAATAAAAATTAGGAAAGTCTTAAGCCAGGAACAAGTCTACCCACCCATCCCATTGCATTTTAGAATCATGTGACTGATGTAAAACCCTGCAATTCTGTAATTAGATCATCATAGATATTGTGTTTTGGTGTTTTCTACTAGAATATTTTTATTCTTTCTTTGAGTTCCTTGTGGTACATTAGAGCTTTAAAAGATTTACAATTTGTTACTTGAGCTAGCTTGACATGTGTTTATTGATGAGATCATGAGCTTCTGTCTCTATATATAAATCACGTTTCTTAGAGGATTTCCCTTGTGAATGTATTAGCTCAAAACTATTACCTTTCAAGATGTTGAAAACCTTTTTACTTTGTTTTCTTTCCCTTCACCATTTTATATGGACTCATTGTGCATTTTCAGAGTCTAAAGAGACCAACACAACCAGACCTCCCACAACCATCACAAAAGGTGTCAACATAACTAAGCCCGGCTGCCAACGCAAATGTGGAAATTTAATTGTTCCGTATCCATTTGGCGTTGGCTTAGGGTCAGGGTGTTCCATTGGCACGTGGTTTGATATCTACTGCAACACCTCATTCAACCCTCCGAAGCCATTTTGGGCTGGATCAAATCTTGAAATTATCGACATATCAGATTCTCAGATGAGGATTAAGAACTTTGTGGCTTCAACCTGTTACAACAAACTTGGCAACATGACCTACTACTATCCAATATTTTTTAATTTAGTAGATGCTTTTACCTTTTCGGATGCCAATAAATTTACTCTTGTAGGATGTGATGACACGGCCTTGATTCATGGAAGATATGGCCTACAGTATACTGGCGGATGTGTTACTTTCTGTTCAGAAAAGGATAACATTCTTGATGGTTATTGCACAGGAATTGGGTGCTGTCAGACTTCAATACCAAAGGGCCTACGAAGTTTCTCTACTGCAGTGGGCAGTTTCAATAATCACACAAATGTCTCTTCCTTTAACCCGTGTGGTTATGCATTTCTAGGAGAGCAGGACAGCTTCACGTTTCACTTATCTGACCTCAACGACCCAACATTTATAAAGAGAACCATAGAAAATGTCAGGGTAGTTGTGGACTGGGAGATTGGAAATCAAACTTGTTCTGAAGCTCGGAAATATAAAGATTTTGCATGTCAGAATAATAGTATCTGCATAGACTCCGACACCAAACTCCATGGATATCGCTGCAGCTGCTTTGAAGGGTACCAAGGGAATCCTTACCTTGATCCAGGCTGCACTGGTTAGAATACGTTTCTCTTTGTTTGCAGGAGTTTGACATATTTCAGCTTGATTTCTTATTTATTCCGATGTTGACTTATGATTTGGCAGACATAAATGAATGTGAGGGAAGTCCATGTGGTCCAAATGGGATTTGCACAAATACTCCTGGTAATTACACACGTTCATGTCCCCGTGGCTTCAGTGGTGATGGCTCAAAAGATGGCCGTGGTTGTGTCAAACAGACTTCAACATTTCCAGTGACAAAGTTCTCATTAGGTACACACTTTCAGCTCGTTCAATAATATTAACTTACATATATTTATTGCCTAAGCCAAATTTGTGATTGCAGCTTTCAGTTTGAGCTTATTGACAACGATAATTTGCATCACTTGGATATACTTTAGCTTTCAGAAAAGAAAACTGGTTAGACAGAGACAAAAATTCTTCCTACAAAATGGAGGCTTATTATTCAAACAACAGCTTTCTTCAAATCCTGGAAGCATCGAATCAGCCAAAATATTTTCTGTTGAAGAGCTAGAGAAGGCCACCAACAATTACGCTGAAGACTGCATCCTTGGAAAGGGAGGGTACGGAACAGTTTACGAAGGTATTCTCTCTGATCAACGTGTGGTTGCAATCAAGAAGTCTAAAATAATGGATGCATCTCAGATAGAGCTTTTCATCAATGAGGTGGTTATTTTGACTCAGATTAATCATAGAAATGTGGTTAAACTGTTGGGTTGTTGTTTGGAGACTGAAGTCCCATTACTAGTATATGAATACGTCTCAAACGGCACTCTGTTTTATCATATTCACAACAGTATGGACATGCCCTGGTTTTCTTGGGAGGATTTGTTGAGAATTGCGGCTGAAACTGCTGGTGCACTTGCCTATCTTCATTCTGCTGCTGCAATGCCAATTATTCACAGAGATGTCAAGTCCCCTAATATATTGCTTGATGAGTCCTATACTGCAAAAATAGCTGATTTTGGGGCATCGAGATTGGTTCCCATAGATCAAACACAGGTAACTACACTTGTGCAGGGAACATTAGGCTATCTTGATCCAGAGTACTTCCATACAAGCCAATTGACAGAGAAAAGTGACGTTTATAGCTTCGGTGTAGTATTGGCCGAGCTCCTCACTGGGAGGAAACCACTTTCTATGGAAAAAGATGAGGTGGAAAGGAACTTGGGGATTTACTTCGTCATGGCCATTAGGGAAAATCGCCTGCTTGAAATAGTGCAACCAAGAATTATTCAAGAAGGGAGCTCTGAACATATCGGCGCAGTGGCTCGCCTTGTTAGGAGGTGCCTCAAGTTAAACAGCGAAGAAAGGCCAACAATGAAAGAAGTTTCAATGGAACTGGAAAGGTTGCGAAGGCACAGAATGCAGTATAGTAACCGGGAAGAAATCCCCCAACAAAAGATGGAATTGAGGAAGAAGCATGCTGATTTCGGTGATTTGTATCCGGCATCAGAGAATATCGATTTCAATTCAGGAGAGTATTCTGGACAGTATGCTTTGGACAGCAGCACATTACTTCCTCCAATCACCACTCCTCGCTGAAAGGAATCACGTGCAAGAGTTCATTCAGATGCAATATGGTTGAAGTTTTCTTTATGTTTCCTTGTCCTTTTAGTTTGCTTATCATATGTTTCATGTTGTGTATGATATGTAATTGGGTTTGGTTTTGTTGGACTGAATTCTAATTATAGTTCGGGTGTAAACTGTTTACAATCAAATTTGCAGAAAGTGATGATCAGTTATGTTTTTGCAAGTGTCTAATTTTCATCGGTAGACTGCCACAAATGTTAAAGTAGAAAAAACATGTAAGGTTCAATGGCCAGGCTTGCTCCAGCCCTCTTCCTTTCCTTATTTCTTTACCACACTCCCTTGTCTTCCACTGTCTGCAACAAGGGGCATGTTAATCTGTATCCTGCTTCGGTGAATCCTAATTTCGAAATTTGAGAATATTCAGGACAATATTTGGATAGCACCAAACTCCTCCTGAAATCAAGAACAAGATGAGTGGAACATGATAATATGTATTGAAAGTTTTCATTATTTTCTACCAGGTTCACCTGGCTGTATCTCATAATACGTTGAACTGTTTTCTATGAATTCTAGCTGTATATCTGTGTGTGTCAACAGTCCAGAAGAATTCTCGTGTTGTTTTAAAAGTACTACAATACCATCACTTAAACTGCATACACATCAAGAATAAAGACTAACCAGATGAACAATGAAACAACAGCAGGAGGAAGAAAGCTGGTTGTGCTAACCAGATTCCAATAGCATATTCATGAATAGCGCATATAGCAATGACCAAGTACCTGATACTTGACATCATATTTCACGGGGTCTTCTGGGAAAAACTTGAACTGAATTATACCCAGCAGTAAGATAGCGATAGAAGGATGCAAAGTTAATGGAAGTGCAAACCAACATAGAATGCATAGAATTCCTTTCTTTTTTTTTTTCCAAAACTTAGTTGGCATAATGATACTCTAAATAATAATAGCATCTAAATCTTTGAAAATATTCTAGAATGCTGGGGATTCTGAAACAGCTTGCAAGGATATATCATTGCGGATCACAAATTTAACAACCCATATATCTCAATCATGTCAAACTGAGTAAATTGTTTATTTGTTCACTCTTGCAAGCAGATTACAAGGAGAAGTACCGTGCCATGGGAAGCTAAAGAAAGTCATGAAGTGCTAAAAGCCGGTAACCATGAACATCCACTCCCACTACTGGAGGTACCTATGACAATATATTGGTGATGGATACCACTCGATCACGGGACCTCCTCACTGCGTTACAACTAGCGTTACCAACGATCCAGTTGGCAGAGTGGTACCTATGACAATATATTGACGAGCCTGGAAAAATAATTGTGGGGCAAGTAGTGCTAAAGCATAATGGGGATGTTTGGGAGTCAGCAGATCCGCTAGCAGACAGCAGATTCGGAGAGAGAACTGTGAGACAATATACTATTTCAATTATTTCAATCCGCTATCCGCTCATCAATCTACCAACATCCAAACATCCCCAATATGGTTTCCCAGCACCAAGGAGATAGCCTGAGACAATATATCTTTTTCTTTTTTTCTTATCTTATACCATTTATAAGAAGCAGCTCCAAAATTTTTCCTCCTGCTATTAAAATCCTGACCGTTCGTTACCTTCCAATTTTATTTGTGGCCGTTGGATGCCCGGGAATTCCCAACCGTTGGATCTCCAATTTTATTCCCGATCGTAGGATCATTTCTTGGATCCTCAGTTTCTTCTTCTTCTTCGCTACTCATTCCTCTCTTTCTTTTCGTTCTTCTCTCCGCCTTCTCTTCGGACTTCACCAAATCGATTCGGGTCCAAGCCTTCACCTTCCGCCGCCCTCCGACGTCGTTGGGAAACCCTAATCCCCTCCGATGGGATTCCGACTTACCCCTTGTTTTTTTGGAAAGCTCCGTCACTTTGCACAAAAGAAAATTAGGGCACACACTCGAACACTCGATGAAGAGAGGGAGAGAGCACTGATGCAGCCCCGCCGGCGCCGCCCCCCTCGGCCAGAACAGCGCCTCGACTGCAATCCCGCTGGGCTTCCGCTCGACTCCCGCTTGCGTTCATGTATAAGTCGTGCAGCTTCGTTGTTGAAATTGGGGACATCCACTTTCGGGATTCTCTTATGCTTTCACTTTGAGTTTCCTGGTGGAACCTACTACTTCAACCGCGGCTTCCTGCATTTACACCTCTCTTTCATTCACTACAGATTGAATTTGTGAGCGATACCCTTCTAATTTTTGGTTTGCGAATTTAGGTTTCGGGTGTGCTTACGCTGCATACAATGCACATAGGGTCCTTTCCCTTGTCTGGCGCTCGTTTGCCGGCTCGCAACGGGAAGAAATTTGTGATAGGACGAACCGGTATGGTATTGGGATTGTGGGCTTTGGATTGATTGCTACCGCTGGGATTTTCCTCTCATCTTCTCACAAATTTCCAGAATTTTATGTCCCTCCTAATCACTGCCTGTTGCTGATTCGTCTTCCTAAATATAGTAAATAACCAGTCAATCAGTCATATAGCTGAGTTTTATATATTTCTTAATAAGTTTAGGATGCATCCGTGATTTGTATATTCTTCTGTTCATTATACTGTGCTTTTATGAGATTAGTTCACTTGTGTAATTTACTGTCTTCAGTTGTCGAATGAGGACGTGCATGAGAAGAATCGTGATGAAATAGATTTTGAGTTCTTGGGGAACATAAGGGGGAAGGACTGGAGAGTTCAGACAAACATATATGGGAATGGCAGCACGAGCACTGACAGAGAAGAACGACACAATATATAATTCGATTTGTATATTTTTGTTTATATATATATAATATATATATTTTCGAGAAATGCTTTTCCCTCTTATTTGTAGTCTGTAGTGTTTATTGCTTTCATTAAGTTGCTGATTAAGTTTGTTGTCTCAAGCTATGTGCTTAAGGAGATTCCAAACAGCTTGTAAACTTGGTGAGCCTGTGTGATCCTTCTCCCTTGGGCGAGCTCAGCTTAATAGTAAATGGTATGACTTTGCACATCTTATCAATTTATTTCAATCTATTTTTCTTATAGTTACTTCTAGAAGAAATGCAATAATTACTCTATTTCTCTGTGGCTTCGTGTTTGTAATTTGGTGGTATAGTCCTTGCAAAAGATGGTGCATTAACGGGTGATGCAGTGCGTTAGACAGTTTAGTACATGAAAAATTAGTGTTGCTTATGTCACTTTATTGAACTTCAAGAACTTGTAAATGCTAATACACATATGCTTTCTTGTCAGTCTCTTGGTCAGCCTCACAATATTTTACACTGTCTTGGATTGAACATGTATTTTTTTGGTAGGTTCTACTCTTTATTCTTTTGTTTTGTTGATAAGACTTGATATATAAAGTGGGTAAGAAAAAGTTCATAGAATCTGAGGATACTCCATGTGAATGCTATTTTATCAGTTTTTGGTGATGCAACATTACAAAGATGATGAAGGATCCAACGAGGTAAGTGTTGTAGCTGAACTTGCTGCTTTGAATTTATCTTGACTTTTATTGTTCTATACCTATCCTGTGGAACTGATGTGGATGCAAAATAGTTATCATTCCCAGAATGGACTCAACAAATGAGAGATATGCTGGATGCAAGGAAAAGAGCTGATTTCGCATTCCGGGACAAAGATTTCAGAACTGCTATGGACTGCTATTCTCAGGTACCATAATTTATTTTTCTGTAATTCCTGTTTTACTTTCTTGGGGAAAGTCATAGGAGTGTGGTCTTTTTCAAGACAAAAGCACTTAAGCGGGTCAGGGTACATAGTTGGACTGGAATAACACATTACTAATTATTTGAGTGCCAAAAATGATACTACAGCTCATCCGAATCTGAAAATAGGAAGGCATAATGTCAACTAATCAAGCCAGAAACCCGAGCAAGTAGGAAGTAGCCCATGAGGTTAAAAAAATGTTGATGTACAAGAAATGCATCCTCAGTTATGTCTGTGTTTTGTTAAGTACTTGAGTGTCTTTATATTATTCCAAATGTTCTAATTCCTGGAAAAACAAAACCTTATATCTTGTGTGTGTCTGTTTGGCAGTCTACTTATATTGATCCTCACAAGTTTTATTTATTTATCTTTTTGCATGCTTAATAGCTGATGTTACTTCTGATCTCCATAAAGTCTATATTTAGTTATTTACGAATTTAGCACAAGGCCTTCTTTCTATTCTGCTGGTAACCACTATTAATGTTTGGTGCCCTTCTAAAAGAAGGTGCTAACTCTAATTGAAATGGGGAAAAATTGACCAAAATATGGCTAGATCCTCTGTCCCTGAAATCTCTGTGTGTATTGATTAGTGTTCCAGTGGAGATTTCAACTGACATATGGGGCTGTTGTAAATTGGCTGCTTTGGCACCAAGTTCAGTGATTGAACAACTGCCCATTTGGATTAGTATCAAACAATTAGTTGCCAAGGCAACCAATAAAGTTGCTCGTGATGGTAATGTACTTCCTTTGTTTCATTTGATTACCTGCCATTCTCCCATACTTTGTAGATGTTTATAGGAAATTGGTAGCTATTATATCCTTTTAGAAAATCTTCTGTTTATTGCTGGTCATGTGATATCTTAACGTAGAAAATGATATTGTGTTAGCTACCACTTGTGCGACTGTTTTGACCCAGTCAATATTCAGAGAAGGATGCAAATCAATGGTTGTGGGTGTAAATGTGATGGACTTGCGGAAGGGGATGACCATGGCTATGGATGCTGTTATTACAGATTTGAAAAGCAGAGCACACATGATTAGCACACCTGAAGAAATTACCCAGGTGACTGCATATATGGAACTTAGAACTGAGAAGGGGACGTAAATTTTCTTCTCCCCTTTAATACCCCA
>JAOANR010000014.1:14225596-14269453 GCA_030278955.1 Hygrophila difformis | reverse complement strand
GTACTGGAAGTGTGCAACATCCGGGGTCCTCTTTCTTTTCAGGCATTCTTCTCTGAACGATGGCACTGCATGTGCTGTTGAGAATAATTACCTCTTCCTGCTCAACCTGCCTTTTTCCTGAAATCAATTCTTTCAAGAACTTAGCATAGATGGGCATTTCGGAAATCATTTCTGTGAGAGGAATGGTTATCTCTACAGACTTTAATCGTTGCAGAAATTTCTTGAATTTAAGATCATGTTCTTTATTTTTAAGCCGCGCAGGATAAGGAATCCTGGGCATGTACTTGTTATTAGCAATTTTTGGTGGTGAAGGGAAGGAAGTTGTACCTTCACCTGTACCCTTATCTGTTTCAGCCATTTCAGGCGCAGCTTCAGTCTGCAATTCGGCTGTCTCTTTTTTCGCTTTATTCCCATTATCAGCTTCCTTACCAGCATTGTCAACAATATCATCTTCTTCAAATTCCGCTCCAGTATCTGCTCCCTTTGGTCCAGCTAGTACTCTTCCAGATTTCAAGGTTATTGCCTTGCATTGCGGGTTCTTTTCCGCAGTACTAGGCAATGTTCCTTTGTCCCTTTTCTGCATCTCGTTAGCCATCTGTGTAACTTGGGTCTCCACATTTCTGATGGAGGCCTGCAGTTGATTGTTGATCTCTTTCTGACTAGTGATGAAATCAGTCATCAGATTCTCAAGCCTTGAAGGAGGCTTTTGATTCTGATTCTGATTTTGATGCTGATTCTGATTCCACTGGCCTTGGTTTGGGACAAACTGAGGCTGGAAACTCTGATTGGGCTGAAAGTTCTGGAAATTCTGAGGCGGCCTCTGCTGGATCTGAGGTTGGAAACCTGGATTCTGAAAATGTTGGCCCCTGTTCTGATTGAATCCTTGGTTCTGCTGAGGGTTGAACTGTTGTTGCTGTGGCTTGTTCAAGAGATGTGAGTTTAAGGCGTTGTTGTTTGAATAAGACAAATTCGGGTGTCTATTTGGAAAGGCTCCTGCATAGTTACAGCTCTCAGCTGTGATTTGCTCGCATGTGTCAGTTGCATGAGCACCTTGACACAGTCCACAGATCACATCAGTTTGCTGTCCCTGCGCAGAACTTCCAACTCCTTGATTTACAGACAACGCTGCCACTTGCTTTTGAAGTTTTTCAATGTCTGACTTCTCTACTGTACCTACAGCACATAAACTACGAGGGGGAGTGAGATTACCATCATCAGTCAGGACAGAACGGTTGACACTCATGGCTTCAATCTTTGCCCAGGCTTGGTCCATAGGTATGTAGAGCAAATGTTGACCACCGGCAGCATCAAGCATGGATTTCCATGCTGGGGTCAGACCACTGTAGAACTTTCTCAGTCTCTCCCAGTCATGGAAGCCATGTTGAGGACATTTCCTGAGCAGGTTGAAGAATCTTTCCTTTGCATCATACAAGGACTCGTCTGGTTTCATCTTGAATTCCGCAATTTTGGAGCGGCATTCATCCACCTTGGACTCCGGGAAGTATTTTGCTAGGAAGTTTCTGATCACATCTTCCCATGTAGACTTCTGATTTACGGGCAGTGACTTGTACCATGTTCGTGCTCCGCTTGTCAGAGAGAAGGGGAATAGCCTTAGTCGAATAGTGTTTGCGGGTACATCACGATTCTTGATCGTGTCACACAATTCTAGGAAGGTTTGCAGGTGATCATGGGGATCTTCATGACTTGCTCCGGCAAACTGGTTGCTCTGGACTAGATTGATTAGGGCCGGTTTCAGTTCGAAATTCCTGGCCAGGAATGGAGCTTGTCCAGGAATATTCAGATATGGCTCTAAAATCGGCTGCATGTAATCAGCAGCAGCTGCTGCTTGATGATTGTTCTCAGGCCCGCCTTGGTACTGCTGTGGGTAGTAGTTCTGAGGCATGAAATAGTTCCTCGGATCATTGAAATCATTCGGATTCGGGGGATTCTGATGGGGGTTATGGTATTGCTGATTCTGTTGGTTTGGGAAATTTTGCTGATTTGGTTGGTTTTGGTTGTTTGGTGGGTTTTGGTTCGGGTTGGGAGGGGGTGCCTCGAAGTGCTGCTGCTCCATGTTTGGTGGATTCCCACCTCCTTGTATGATCTGGGGAGGGGGATCATCCAAATCATCATGATCAGCATCTTCGGGGTCTTCCTCAATGTTGTGAAGTGGGGGATTGGGTTGAATGATTGGTGGGATGTCAGGGTTTGCCATTTCGGAAATATCGTTGCTGGTGCTTGGCGAAAGTAATGCCTGTCGTTCCCGTTCCCTTCTTCGTTTAGTCTCCGCCCTAAGACGTCGAGCTGTCTTTTCTATCTCTGAATTAAACGGGATCTCGGCTGGCGTCTGCTTCCTCCTTTGCATAGAACAACGGCTTCAATAATGACAGTACCTGTACAACCCCCAGGTTAGAAGTGGTTCTGAAGGTGAATATTTATAATTATATGTATAGGCTACTCTAGGAGCAATGAGGAATGTAATTCTCTAAATAAAACGGCGCTGCATCCTCCCCGGCAACGGCGCCATGAAACTTTTGACAATTTCCGTCCCACGAGCTTTTTCTAAAATATACCAGGTTAGATTTATTACAAGAAAAGAGTTATGATTCACGGGAAAGGGTTTAGGGATATATCAGGATTATTAGTCTTTTTATTACTCAAGTGTGGTGCTTTGGTTTCAAATGGCGCTGTGGTCCTCTCTGTCATGAAATGTTGACAAATCTCATGGCATAGCCGGGATAGGTTGACCTTCAGCCTGTCACACTGAGGATCCCCGGCAAATATGCCATGATACTTCTCATCAATTCTTGCCATGAGATTTCCTGCCATGAAACTTTTGACAGACTCCCACTACACGAGTATTTTCCGAAAAATCATGATCCTGGTTTAGGTTTTAATTAGTGAAACCAAATTATGATGGCGGTGTTGTGATTAGGGATATATTTATACGTAGTCATGTTTTTATTGCTCGTAGTTAAGAAACTGTGCCCCCGAAAGCGCACGGTGTCAAAAATTGCAGTAATTTATAGTAAGACCGGATCGTTCACTGGAGGATGTGCGATAGAAGCAGGTCCCACGTCGTTTTACTAGATTTTCCATTCATATTGCTCAATGGGTTTGAAAGATGATTAATACCTACTAACAGGAATTTAAACTAGATCTTGAAAGCAGTTAACTTAATCTACAAAGCAAATAAATTTATTCTAGAAAGCGGATAAGAATTATTCTAGGAATGCAGTAAACAGTATCTACGAATGCAGGGGAATGGTGCATTGTGCCAACCGTGAAGTTGAGTCACAATGTAGACAGAAAGGACAGGAAGAAAAGAATGAAAATTGGACAAGAGTGAGATACCGCAATATTAAACTTCCATTTTCATACGCAGATCTTTGTTTGGGATAATTCTATCAGATAGCTAATTCTCGTGCTCTCAATAAGGCTTTCCCTTTAACAGACAGGTACTTGCAATATGAGTTTACACGTTCTTAAGACCGCAAATTCTAAGATACCACAGATTCGTAACTGCCCTGGCCTGGGTGTGTTACTTCATCTGAGGTGGAAAAGCAACACCCGACACATCATTTATTGAAATGCCAAGTACCACTATCATTCTCCCATGTCACACCCAAAGATTTGAATTCAGCCCTAAACTATCCCTTAACTGTCAATCCTAGTAGCAGTTACACAACTCTCAATACAACCGAGTGACCTCTAATGAAAGCGGTTAAAAGAAAGCGGTAAAGAAAGCATTTAAACCTATCACTCGGAGGTTTTGAAAATCTGACCCTGGTAGTAAAAGACAGCTCCCCATCAGGATGAAGGAGTATGGATCAAGAATTCCCGGCTCTCAGTGAACCACTAGTGTGTTCACTTCCTTCCGGGTGATTATGAGATACAAACTAATGAAACGAACTAATAAATTAGTTCGTTCCGGATGCACTCACTCAGGACTCAAAAGTAGGCTTTGGCAGAAGAGGATAGCAGTTGAAAGAAAACTCAACCCTATCTTGAAAAATAACCAAGGCCTGGATGATGTTCCTCTAAGATTATTTACTACACTGTATTTGAATCCAAGTGGACCCCATCTCGGTGTAGGACTTAATCTTACATTTCCATCAACCAGCAATTTTGGAAAATAATGGATTTGAAAATCATTCCCTGTCAGGTACTAGACTCTCAGTTAAAACACAGACCCTTTCAGTCTAGGCGAGACCTAATCGCTGAATCTGCTTCTTAATTTCCCAGAACACAACCCTTGACAGGATATGAATTAGTCATAACTGAAGAATTTATCCCTTACTCAGATCCGGATTTTATAAAGAGGTTTTTGTTGGAAATTTATAAAGCAATATCTGTTTAAGATCTAGACTTCTATTGTCCAAGGGAAGGATCCCAAAATAAATACAGACCACAATAGTATATAATATTATCATGCATAAAGATATATGGAAGTGTAAAATTAATTGACCCAAAATATAAATGCGGGTCTAAACAGAAGGTGAAACACAGAATGAAGTGGTCAAGGGACCAAAGTAATGGCAGAATAATCAGGTGGACTGTAAACATCTACTGTCCAATTTCCCAATCACTCGGATGGAGCGAATTTAGACTGCTTAGACCCTATAATGGTGGTGTCAACACCAGTTGGGCCTCCACTGTCTGTGAATTCGGATAAAAACCTACATGCTTCCCTTCTATAATGATCATCAGTTGGCATTGACTGATGCCAACTGACTCCCAGTACGGATTGGGATTCAGGTTTGGAAATTAAGATAATGGAAATAAAACTGTATCTGAATGGGAGTCAGCCGAGCAGCTATTATCACCCCGGATGGGCGAACCGCCAAGGCTTCCACTGACAATCGTCCAGACCATGCAAAATAACAATTAGTAACTAATACCCAGAATACGAGCTAGTTATCCATGAGGGAGTACCCGCCAACGTTAGTCTGATGTATTCTTTACTAATGGTTCCACACAACACACAAAGACAAAATAAATAAGAAACAAAAGAAGATCCCTTGTATGAGAGACATTGGTTTCTCATGCAAGGTTGTGGATTGGGTCCACAATTGATGGTCTTAAATAATCCTTCCTACCATAATTAATTACAGTCCAGATTATTTGTTTAAGCCATCGAGATTTTGTTTATACAAGAATGTTTTAATGGCAATTGAACAAAGGTCCTTTGGTCATGATGATTATTGAAGTTTGATTATTGCTAATCTCAATCTTTAATCATTAATGAGTCAAGGGTTCAATCAGTTAAGTGATGCAAATGGAGAATCAAAATTTGGGCAGCATAACACCCTATATTGCAATTCCAGAATGTTACATCCTAACCCGTGGGGCTATGATGTGAGTGTTGCAATATAAAATAGGGAGAGAATGAAGTTTGTTTGAGATTAAATAGAGGGAGAGGAACCCTTGTCGCGATATCATAAATTTTGTCGCGGACCGAGATCTGCGACATGGACATCCCGACAAGTTTTTAGAATTTTTGGCAGCATAACGCCTCTTTGTCGCTATGCAAGATTTTGTCGCGGAACGTGGTTCCGCGACAAGAGTGACATCGCGACAAAGTGTTTTCATAAAATTTTAAAGCATTTGAACCTTTGTCGCTATGCATGGAAATTTTGTCGCGGAACGTGGTTCCGCGACAAGGTGTTCCGCGACAAGGTGTTCAAAGATCAAGGAACATGGCATAATTTTTCTGTCTCAGAATGGGATTTTGTCGCGGAACGTGGCTCCGCGACAAGATGATTCCGCGACAAAAAGCCATGAAGACAAAATGCAAGAGTTTGGCTCCTTTGTCGCTATGCATGGACAGTTTTGTCGCGGAACGTGGCTCTGCGACAAGGTATTCCGCGACAAAGGGTTTTAAATTATGGAGACAAGTGTCTTGAAACACCTTGGTCGCGTAACAGCCATTTTGTCGCGGAACGTGGTTCCGCGCCAGAAGGCGGTTGGCGCCCAAGGTGGTTCAGGACAAAATTCAGAAAAAGCAGAAATGAACAGTGGCATGCAAACAGCGTGATCTCACCCTATTTCAGATCCAAAAGCTATTCTAAGCTAAAAATAAGCAAGAAACATTCAAAATAAAGAAGAACATGCTTAAACAAAAATAACAAGGATGGGCAGAATATTAAAATAAAGCAGGGGTCCTAATCTAGGGTTTGATCACACATCCACACAACATTATCCATAATATGCCAACAGTAAACATAAAAATAACAAAATGGGGGTCAAATGACCCCAAAATGGAAAAGAAAGCATAAATCCATGGGGTGTGAGACCCATTTCATGATTTGGGACACAAATGATGAATGTTTTCCCATATTATTGAAGAGGTATTGTTAATACCCATGATTTGGGTATTACAAACCCTAAAACAAGAGTTTAGAAACCAAAACATGGTATAAAAATGGCTATCTAAGCAACTGTGAACAGTAAAACACTAAACTAAGCTAAACTAAGAGCAAAAATTAAATAATACATGAAAATAAACCTAAACTACTCTACCTAAGGAAGAACTCCTAAGCTTGCCTGCAAGAGCTCTACAACAATTTCAATCTCTCTACTGGCCAACCCCTAGCTCATGGGAGACACCTCATATTTATAGAAGTGTAACCCTAAGCCCATGGGCCTTGATTCTAGCCCATTGTGTCTTAAGACATCACACACATCACAGCTTTGTCTCGGAGCATTAAGTTGGTCGCGGAACACACTGCATGTGGCAAGGCTTCTCGACTGGGTCTTGTGTCTCTATTTGTGCATCTTGGTCGCGGAACATGCCTTTGTCGCGGAGCATGCCATCGCGACAAAGGTCATCGCGCCAAGGGGCTTGGCTGGTCTCCTCTTCATTTGGGCCACTTGGTCGCGGAACATGCCTTTGTCGCGGAACACTGCATCGCGCCAAGGGGCTTCCGCGACAAGGTCTTCCTGGGCCCGCTGGATTGGGCCAGATGGGCCGAAAATATTCTTTTTGTGGGCTTTTCTATCTTTTTCCCATCTTTTTGTTTCATTTTCTTTTTCTCATGTTTTTGGATTTTTCTAACATAAATATGTAATAAAATTACATATTTATGTCTTTTTCACACCAGCTTATTATTTTTACAATTATGCATAAATTAGTCCAATTCGACTGCTTTCTTACTTAATGTAAGACCGGAATGCGATCAAATGCTCGTTTAAGACACGGAAATGGATTGAAAATAATGGTCATTTTTGGCCATTATCAGATGTCTTAAGACACAATGGGCTAGAATCAAGGCCCATGGGCTTAGGGTTACACTTCTATAAATATGAGGTGTCTCCCATGAGCTAAGAGTTAGCTAGGAGAGAGATTGAAATTCTTGTAGAGCTCTTGCAGGCAAGCTTAGGAGTTCTTCCTTAGGTAGAGTAGTTTAGGGTTATTTTCATGTATTATTTACTTTTTGCTCTTAGTTTAGCTTAGTTTAGTATTTTTTATTGTTCACAGTTGCTTAGATAGCCATTTTTACACTATGTTTTGGTTTCTAAACTCTTGTTTTAGGGTTTGTAATACCCAAATCATGGGTATTAACAATACCTCTTCAATAATATGGGAAAACATTCATCATTTGTGTCCCAAATCATGAAATGGGTCTCACACCCCATGGATTTATGCTTTCTTTTTCATTTTGGGGTCATTTGACCCCCATTTTGCTATTTTTATGTTTACTGTTAGCATTTTATGGATAATGTTGTGTGGATGTGTGATCAAACCCTAGATTAGGACTCCTGCTTTATTTTAATATTCTGCCCGTCCTTGTTATTTTTGTTTAAGCATGTTCTTCTTTATTTTGAATGTTTCTTGCTTATTTCTAGCTTAGAATAGCTTTTTGATCTGAAATAGGGTGAGATCACGTTGTTTGCATGCCACTGTTCATTTCTGCTTTTTCTGACTTTTGTCCTGAACCACCTTGGGCGCCAACCGCCTTCTGGCGCGGAACCACGTTCCGCGACAAAATGGCTGTTCCGCGACCAAGGTGTTTCAAGACACTTGTCTCCATAATTTAAAACCCTTTGTCGCGGAATACCTTGTCGCGGAGCCACGTTCCGCGACAAAACTGTCCATGCATAGCGACAAAGGAGCCAAACTCTTGCATTTTGTCTTCATGGCTTTTTGTCGCGGAATCATCTAGTCGCGGAGCCACGTTCCGCGACAAAATCCCATTCTGAGACAGAAAAATTATGCCATGTTCCTTGATCTTTGAACACTTTGTCGCGGAACCACGTTCCGCGACAAAATTTCCATGCATAGCGACAAAGGTTCAAATGCTTTAGAATTTTATGAAAACACTTTGTCGCGATGTCACCCTTGTCGCGGAACCACGTTCCGCGACAAAATCTTGCACAGCGACAAAGAGGCGTTATGCTGCCAAAAATTCTAAAAAAAAAAAAAAAAAACCTGTCGGGATGTCCATGTCGCGGACCTCGGTCCGCGACAAAATTTATGATATCGCGACAAGGGTTCCTCTCCCTCTATTTAATCTCAAACAACTCTCATTCTCTCCCTATTTTATATTGCAACACTCACATCATAGCCCCACGGGTTAGGATGTAACATTCTGGAATTGCAATATAGGGTGTTATGCTGCCCAAATTTTGATTCTCCATTTGCATCACTTAACTGATTGAACCCTTGACTCATTAATGATTAAAGATTGAGATTAGCAATAATCAAACTTCAATAATCATCATGATTAAAGGACCATTGTTCAATTACCATTAAAACACTCTTGTATAAACAAAATCTTGATGGCTTAAACAGATAATCTGGACTGTAATTAATTATGGTAGGAAGGATTATTTAAGACCATCACATGTGGACCCAATCCACAACCTTGCATGAGAAACCAATGTCTCTCATACAGGGGATCTTCTTTTGTTTCTTATTTATTTTGTCTTTGTGTGCTGTGTGGAACCATTAGTAAAGAATACATCAGACTAATGTTGGCGGGTACTCCCTCATGGATAACTAGCTCGTATTCTGAGTATTAGTTACTAATTGTTATTTTGCATGGTCTGGACGATTGTTAGTGGAAGCCTTGGCGGTTCGCCCATCCGGGGTTATAATAGCTGCTCGGCTGACTCCCATCCAGATACAGTTTTATTTTTATTGTTATCTTAATTTCCAAACCTAAATTCCAATCCGTACTGGGAGTCAGTTGGCATCAGTCAATGCCAACTGATGATCATTATAGAAGGGAAGCATGTAGGTTTTTATCCGAATTCACAGACAGTGGAGGCCCAACTGGTGTTGACACCACCATTATAGGGTCTAAGCTGTCTAAATTCGCTCCACCCGAGTGATTGGGAAATTGGACAGTAGATGTTTACAGTCCACCTGATTATTCTGCCATTACTTTGGTCCCTTGACCACTTCATGTCTGTGTTTCACCTTCTGTCTAGACCCGCATTTATATTTTGGGTCAATTAATTTTACACTTCCATATATCTTTATGCATGATAATATTATATACTATTGTGGTCTGTAATTATTTTGGGATCCTTCCCTTGGACAATAGAAGTCTAGATCTTAAAACAGATATTGCTTTATAAATTTCCAACAAAAACCTCTTTATAAAATCCGGATCTGAGTAAGGGATAAATTCTTCAGTTATGACTAATTCATATTCTGTCAAGGGTTGTATTTTGGGAAATTAAGAAGCAGATTCAGCGATTAGGTCTCGCCTAGACTGAAAGGGTCTGTGTTTTAACTGAGAGTCTAGTACCTGACAGGGAATGATTTTCAAACTCATTATGTTCCAAAATTGCTGGTTGATGGAAATGTAAGATTAAGTGCTACACCGAGATGGGGTCCACTTGGATTCAAATACAGTGTAGTAAATAATCTTAGAGGAACATCATCCAGGCCTTGGTTATTTTCCAAGATAGGGTTGAGTTTTCTTTCAACTGCTATCCTCTTCTGCCAAAGCCTACTTTTGAGTCCTGAGTGAGTGCATCCGGAACGAACTAATTTATTAGTTCGTTTCATTAGTTTGTATCTCATAATCACCCGGAAGGAAGTGAACACATTAGTGGGTCACTGAGAGCCGGGAATTCTTGATCCATACCCCTTCATCCTGATGGGGAGCTGTCTTTTACTACCAGGGTCAGATTTTCAAAACCTCCGAGTGATAGGTTTTAAATGCTTTCTTTACCGCTTTCTTTTAACCGCTTTCATTAGAGGTCACTCGGTTGTATTGAGAGTTGTGTAACTGCTACTAGGATTGACAGTTAAGGGATAGTTTAGGGCTTACTTCAAATCTTTGGGTGTGACATGGGAGAATGATAGTGGTACTTGGCATTTCAATAAATGATGTGTCGGGTGTTGCTTTTCCACCATAGATGAAGTAACACACCCAGGCCAGGGCAGTTACGAATCTGTGGTATCTTAGAATTTGCGGTCTTAAGAACATGTAAACTCATATTGCAAGTACCTGTCTGTTAAAGGGAAAGCCTTATTGAGAGCATGAGAATTAGCTATCTGATAGAAGTATCACAAGCAAAGATCTGCGTATAAAAATGGAAGTTTAATATTGCTGTATCTCACTCTTGTCCAATTTTCATTCTTTTCTTCCTGTCCTTTCTGTCTACATTGTGATTCAACTTCACGGTTGGCACAATGCACCTTTTCCCTGCTTTCATAGATTATGTTTACCGCATTCCTAGAATGATTTTCATCCGCTTTCTAGAATAGATTTATTTGCTTTGTAGATTAGTTTAACTGCTTTCAAGATCTAGTTTAAATTCATGTCAGTATATATTAATCATCTTTCAAACCTATTGAGCAATACGAATGGAAAATCTAGTAAAACGACGTGGGACCTGCTTCTATCGCACATCCTCCAGTGAACGATCCGGTCTTACTATAAATTACTGCAATTTTTGACACCGTGCGCTTTCGGGGGTACAGTTTCTTAAACACGAGCAATAAAAACATGACTACTTATAAATATATCCCTAATCACAACTCCACCATCATAAATTGGTTTCATTAAATAAAACCTAAACCAGGATCATGATTTTTCGGAAAATACTCATGTAGTGGGAATCTGTCAAAAGTTTCATGGCAGGAACTCTTATGGCAAGAATTGATGAGAAGTATCATGGCATATCTGCCGAGGATCCTCAGTGTGACAGGCTGAAGGTCAACCTATCCCGGCTATGCCATGAGATTTGTCAACATTCCATGACAGAGAGGACCACAGCGCCATTTGAAGCCAAAGCACCATTCTTGAGTAATAAAAAGATTATTAAGCTTAACATATATATCCCTAAACCCTTTCCCGTGAATCATAACTCTTTTCATGTAATAAATCTAACCTGGTATATTTTAGAAAATGCTCGTGTTAATGAAACTTGTCAAAAGTTTCATGGCGCCGTTGCCGGGGAGGATGCAGCGCCGTTTATTTAGAGAATTACATTCCTCATTGCTCCTAGATTAGCCTATACATATAATTATAAATATTCACCTTCAGAACCACTTCTAACCTGGGGATTGTACAGGTACTGTCATTATTGAAGCCGTTGTTCTATGCAAAGGAGGAAGCAGACGCCAGCCGAGATCCCGTTTAATTCAGAGATAGAAAAGACAGCTCGACGTCTTAGGGCGGAGACTAAACGAAGAAGGGAACAGGAACGACAGGCATTACTTTCGCCAAGCACCAGCAGCGATATCTCCGAAATGGCAAACCCTGACATTCCACCAATCATTCAACCCAATCCCCCACTTCACAACATTGAGGAAGACCCCGAAGATGCTGATCATGATGATTTGGATGATCCCCCTCCCCAGATCATACAAGGAGGTGGGAATCCACCAAACATGGAGCAGCAGCACTTCGAGGCACCCCTCCCAACCCGAACCAAAACCCACCAAACAACCAAAACCAAATCAGCAAAATTTCCCAAACCAACAGAATCAGCAATACCATAACCCCCATCAGAATCCCCCGAATCCGAATGATTTCAATGATCCGAGGAACTATTTCATGCCTCAGAACTACTACCCACAGCAGTACCAAGGCGGGCCTGAGAACAATCAGCAAGCAGCAGCTGCTGCTGATTATATGCAGCCGATTTTAGAGCCATATCTGAACATTCCTGGACAAGCTCCATTCTTGGCCAGGAACTTCGAACTGAAACCGGCCCTAATCAATCTAGTCCAGAGCAACCAGTTTGCCGGAGCAAGTCATGAAGATCCCCATGATCACCTGCAAACCTTCCTAGAATTGTGTGACACGATCAAGAATCGTGATGTACCCGCAAACACCATTCGACTAAGGCTATTCCCCTTCTCTCTGACAAGCGGAGCACGAACATGGTACAAGTCACTGCCCGTAAATCAGAAGTCTACATGGGAAGATGTGATCAGAAACTTCCTAGCAAAATACTTCCCGGAGTCCAAGGTGGATGAATGCCGCTCCAAAATTGCGGAATTCAAGATGAAACCAGACGAGTCCTTGTATGATGCAAAGGAAAGATTCTTCAACCTACTCAGAAAGTGTCCTCAACATGGCTTCCATGACTGGGAGAGATTAAGAAAGTTCTACAGTGGTCTGACTCCAGCATGGAAATCCATGCTTGATGCTGCTGGTGGTCAACATTTGCTTTACATACCGATGGACCAAGCCTGGGCGAAGATTGAAGCCATGAGTGTAAACCGTTCTGTTCTAACTGATGATGGTAATCTCACTCCCCCTCGTAGTTTATGTGCTGTAGGTACAGTGGAGAAGTCAGACATTGAAAAGCTTCAAGAGCAAGTGGCAGCGTTGTCTGTAAATCAAGGAGTTGGAAGTTCTGCGCAGGGACAGCAAACTGATGTGATCTGTGGACTGTGTCAAGGTGCTCATGCAACTGACACATGCGAGCAAGTCACAGCTGAGAGCTGTAACTATGCAGGAGCCTTTCCAAATAGACACCCGAATTTGTCTTATTCAAACAACAACGCCTTGAATTCACATCTCTTGAATAAGCCACAACAGCAGTTCAACCCTCAGCAGAATCAGGGATTCAATCAGAACAGGGGCCAACATTTTCAGAATCCAGGTTTCCAACCTCAGATCCAGCAGAGGCCGCCTCAGAATTTCCAGAACTTTCAGCCCAATCAGAGTTTCCAGCCTCAGTTCGTCCCAAACCAAGGCCAGTGGAATCAGAATCAGCATCAAAATCAGAATCAGAATCAAAAGCCCCCTTCAAGGCTTGAGAATCTGATGACTGATTCCATCACTAGTCAGAAAGAGATCAACAATCAACTGCAGGCCTCCATCAGAAATGTGGAGACCCAAGTTACACAGATGGCTAATGAGATGCAGAAAAAGGACAAAGGAACATTGCCTAGTACTGCGGAAAAGAACCCGCAATGCAAGGCAATAACCTTGAAATCTGGAAGAGTACTAGCTGGACCAAAAGGAGCAGATACTGGAGCGGAATTTGAAGAAGATGATATTGTTGACAATGCTGGTAAGGAAGCTGATAATGGGAACGAAGCGGAAAAAGAGACAGCCGAATTGCAGACTGAAGCTGCACCTGAAATGGCTGAAACAGATAAGGGTACAGGTGAAGGTACAACTTCCTTCCCTTCACCACCAAAAATTGCTAATAACAAGTACATGCCCAGGATTCCTTATCCTGCGCGGCTTAAAAATAAAGAACATGATCTTAAATTCAAGAAATTTCTGCAACGATTAAAGTCTGTAGAGATAACCATTCCTCTCACAGAAATGATTTCCGAAATGCCCATCTATGCTAAGTTCTTGAAAGAATTGATTTCAGGAAAAAGGCAGGTTGAGCAGGAAGAGGTAATTATTCTCAACAGCACATGCAATGCCATCGTTCAGAGGAGAATGCCTGAAAAGAAAGAGGACCCCGGATGTTGCACACTTCCAGTACAATTCGGAAAGGCCAAAGTGAGTATGGGGCTTTGCGATTTAGGATCAAGCATCAATGTGATGCCACTAGCTATGGCTGTTCGCCTTAAGCTTGGAGAAATTCAACCGGTCAAGATGAGACTGCAACTTGCAGACAGATCGATCACTCAGCCCGTAGGAATCCTCAAGGATGTTGTGGTCAAAACCGGACAGGTTCTTTTCCCGGTCGACTTCATCGTCCTCGACATTGAAGAGGATTCTGAAATGCCGCTTATCCTTGGACGCCCATTTCTAGCCACTGGTGGTGCACTGATTGACGCCAAATCCGGAAAAGTCACCTTAAGGGTCGATGGCGAGGAGATCATCTTTGATATGGAGAAATTGCAGAAATTTCCGAATGACAGTTCTTGTTTCTCATTTGAAAATGTAATAGTTAGGGAAGAGCCAGACTCTGAACTTGATTGTGAAATGATGCTGGATGCACTATCAAAGCAGGTACTGAAGCCTGCTGGCGTGGAGCACAAAGGATGCAAAGCCGTTCACTTCGCCGATCCCGAAACAGGGGATTTGGAGGAATTTGACGGCATCGAATTCCATGATGACGCCAACCAAGAGGAGGAAGAGGATCCTGTACTGATGCAGGATCCCGAAGGTAAATCTGTTCTCCCACTACCCAATTCTCGCAAACTACTCCCTTCCGTTGAATGTCCACCAGAGCTTGAACTTAAAACATTACCCGATCATCTCAAGTACGCGTTTCTCGCAGAACATAAAAAGTTACCCGTGATTGTTTCGGCTAAGCTCTCCCAAGAGCAAGAAAAAGCTCTGGTGGTCGTTCTTAAGAAACATGTACATGCAATAGGTTGGACCATTTCTGATATAAAAGGAATAAGCCCTTCTATTTGCATGCACAGGATTCTAATGGAAGAAGAGTTTAAACCCTCCCGTCAACCTCAGAGGCGATTGAACCCCCTTATGCAGGAAGTGGTAAGGAAAGAAGTTATCAAGCTCTTAGATGCTGGTATAATCTATCCTATCTCTGATAGCAAATGGGTTAGCCCGGTGCAGGTCGTACCCAAACGAGGAGGGATGTGCATAACCAAGAATGAGCAAGGAGAAGAGGTTGCAACCAGGCCAGTGACCGGATGGAGAGTTTGTATCGATTACCGGAAGCTGAATGAGGCCACACGCAAGGACCATTTTCCATTGCCATTCATTGATCAGATGCTTGAGAGGTTGGCAGGGAGAGAGTTTTATTGCTTTTTGGATGGTTATTCTGGTTATAATCAGATTGTTATTTCCAGTGAGGACCATGAGAAAACCACTTTTACTTGCCCGTACGGCACTTTTGCCTATCGACGGATGCCTTTTGGTTTGTGCAATGCACCTGCCACTTTTCAAAGATGCATGATGTCTATTTTCTCTGAATTTATCGAAAAATGCATTGAGGTCTTTATGGATGACTTCTCTGTATATGGAGATACGTTCGAAGATTGTTTGACCAATCTTGCTAAGATTTTAAAGAGGTGTGAGGACACTAACTTGGTTTTAAACTGGGAAAAGTGCCATTTTATGGTCACTGAGGGCATAGTGTTAGGTCATCGCATTTCTCGTGCAGGCATTGAAGTTGATCCAGCCAAAGTTTCCATCATTTCAAATCTCCCTCTTCCTAACTCGATCAAATCAGTTAGGAGCTTCTTAGGGCACGCCGGTTTCTACCGGAGATTCATTAAGGATTTCTCTGAAATTGCCAAGCCGCTCACTAATCTGCTTTGTAAAGAAAATCCTTTCTTAATAAATGAAGCGTGTGTCCAAGCCTTTTACACGCTCAAGAAGATGTTGGTTTCTGCACCGATAGTGCAACCACCCGATTGGTCACTGCCTTTCGAGGTAATGTGCGATGCTAGTGGTCTCGCCGTAGGCGCAGTTCTTGGACAACATAAGGATGGGAGACACTGCGTAATTCATTACGCAAGTCATGCCCTGAATGAAGCCCAAGTTAACTACACCACAACGGAGAAAGAGATGTATGCTGTAGTCTTCGCGTTTGACAAGTTCAGACAGTACCTGATAGGTACAAAGACCATAGTATACACCGATCATACAGCATTGAGATACTTGTTTAGCAAACAAGATGCAAAACCTCGATTAATCAGGTGGGTACTTCTGTTGCAAGAATTCGACATCATAATAAAAGATAGGCGAGGTCGAGACAATGGTGCTGCTGACCACTTATCTCGATTAGATAATGATAAAAAGGAAAAAGCCGTCAATGAAGATTTCCCGGACGAACAGTTATTCGCGTTGCATCTGCATAATCAAGTTTGTCCATGGTTTTCCGACATCGCTAACTTCTTGGCGTGCGGAATAACCCCCCAGTTTTCGAACTATCATCAGAGGAATAAGTTCAAACGAGATGTATTAAGTTACTTCTGGGAAGAACCTTATCTCTTCAAACACTGCCCTGATTCAATAATCAGGCGATGTGTGACTGAGCATGAAGCTTATCAAATTGTCAGAAAATGCCATGAATCAGAATATGGAGGTCACCATGGTCCCGCTCGAACGGCCCACAAGGTCCTCGAATGTGGATTTTATTGGCCATACATCTATGAGGATTGCAGGACATTTGTTAAGGGCTGTGACAGATGCCAAAGATTAGGAAACATCTCCAAGAGGGATGAGATGCCTCAAAAGGGGATTCTCACACTTGAGATCTTTGATGTATGGGGCATTGACTTCATGGGACCGTTTCCACCATCCGGTGGAAACTACTATATCTTGGTAGCTGTCGACTACGTATCCAAATGGGTTGAGGCTGTCGCATTACCGACCAATGATGGTAGCCAAGTCATCAAGTTCCTCAAGAACAACATTTTCAGTCGATTTGGCGTACCTAGGGTGGTGATATCTGATGGAGGAACACACTTTATTAATAAAGGTTTCGAAACTTTAATGAGTAAAAATGGGATCCTCCATAAGATAGGCACGCCTTACCATCCTCAGACTAGTGGTCAAGTCGAAGTATCCAATCGCGAAATCAAACACATACTCGAAGCCACTGTCGGGATAACCCGTAAGGATTGGGCACGTAAGCTCAATGATGCTCTATGGGCATACCGCACAGCATATAAGACTCCCATCGGGATGTCTCCATATAGGCTGGTCTTCGGAAAAGCCTGTCATTTGCCCGTAGAGCTAGAGCATAAAGCTTACTGGGCCGTTAAAACGCTCAACTTCGATCCGAAAGTTGCTCAGAGCAAACGTAAGTTGGACCTCAATGAAATTGAGGAAATACGAGCGCAAGCTTATGAAAGCTCTCGAATTTACAAGGAGCGGACCCAGAAGTTGCACGATCGCCGGATCAAACCTAAGTATTTTTATGTTGGTCAACATGTGTTATTGTTCAATACTAGGTTGAAGCTGTTCCCCGGAAAGCTCAAATCTAGATGGGAAGGACCACATGAAGTACTAGAGGTATTCAAAAACGGAGCTGTCAGGATCCGAACAGACAGGGGCGATATAGTGGTGAATGGACAACGATTGAAAGAATACCTTGGACAGTTCGATCCGGAGAAAGAAAGCCAAGCAGTGGCAGACCCGGCTTACACTCAATAAGAAACAGCATTTAAAAACACAAAAACTTCAGTTTATATATATATATAGTATATATTTACAGTACTTATTTCATGACGAGCAAGTACCCAAAGATCAATTAAACATTTAGAGTACTAAGACTCTAAATGTGAGGATGTTGATATTTGGAGAAAATCTAATGCATTTCATTCATCTATCTTGCAGAAGTTCGAAACCACCAAAAAGAGGGGCAGATAAGAGTAACATGGAAAACCAGGTTCTTGGTTGGATTAGTTCCATAAGTCTAAGAAAACGTTTTCGGAATCTGAAGAAATTCAATACCCGAAACAAAATTCACAGATAAATGGAACTAACCCAACCTAATTTTATGCAAGTGGATTATTTTAATTCTCAGCCCAGCATTTTGAATTTACTTGGACTGAATTTATTTAGCCCAAATCAAATAAAATGGACTCAGGCCCAACATCATACTCGGGCCCAGTCCAAGAAAATTTGAAAATTCAAAAAATTCTCTGTCGCGGAAGGTCCTTTGTCGCGATGTCATACATCGCGACCAGACCCTGTTCCGCGACAAACCCCCTTTTCCTTCTTAACCCTTCTCCGGTGATTGTCGCGATGCACCTTGTCGCGGAGCATGACTCCGCGACCAAGCCCTGCTCCGCGACATGATCTGCGTTGACCTTGTCCCCATACTGAGCTTTGTCGCGGTAGCCTTGTCGCGGAGCATGACTCCGCGCCCAACCCTCAACTCCGCGACCTCTCTGATGTCGCCGTGCCTTGTCGCGGAACCTTGTTCCGCGACAAAGTCTCGGATTCCGCGACAAAAGTTCAAGTATTTATACCCCCCCACCCCCTCCAGTTTCTTTTCACCTTCTCCTGTCATTTCAACTTCCTCCAACTTCTTCATCTTCTTTTCCCCCATTTTTCTCTCATCCGAACGAACACCACGTGTTCTTCGCACTCTTGCACTCCATTTCCAAGGGGAAGCTATGGACCGATTTCATGGACTCCTCCCAAACCTTGGACCCGTGCCTAGACCCGAGCCAAGGAGGAGAGGGTAAACCCTGTTTTCGCCATGTTCATAGCACCCATTCGGACCCTTTATTTTGTTTTTCATTTTGTTGTGTTCTTGGTGTGGTGTGGTTAATGTGTGCATTTAACTTTAGATTTTTGGAAGTTTTCAAAGTGCTCTCGGTTATGAGCACCATTTTGAAACGCCTGAAACCCCATTTTGAAACTGGTAATGGTTTTAAGTTTTTGAAGTTTTAAAACTGGAAAGAACAAACTGATGAACATTTGGGTATTGTTTTGAATATCTTGATGTTGTTGGTTTGATTGATCCTGATGTGATGTGCACAGTGTTGAGTTGGTGTAATAAAAGAGGTAAGATCTCTTTGGGCACATTTGTCCCCATGTTAGAAATCTCATGGGAATAAATGTTTGTTTGTTAATGGAAACATAGTACAAACACCCAATGGGAAACTTCCACTTTTAATAAAAGCAACCTTTTAGAAAAAGACAAAAAGAGTCATTTTTGTTTAATGTTTGACTTGAGTTTTTGTTCCCAATGGAACAATAGTGTGAGTAAGATAGCAATATTTTTGTCACCCAACTGCTATCCTTTTCAAAATCAAAAAATGGGACCACTCACATCCCACTTTTGTTAAATAAAACAAGTCAACCATTTTAAAATTAAAAACAGTGTTTGCAAATTTTTGGATGCTTTAACTGTCCAAACAGTCCAAGCTATCCAGAAATAGCAGATCCGTTCCGCCACGTCTCCATTGCACATTCCAATATTCGAGCATTCCATTTCCATCTATCCATCTCATTCCACTTCCAACAAGTGTCTCGGACTTGTTTAATAAAACTGAAAACTTTTGGGCCCAATGGCCCATTAAAAAGATTTTAGGCCCAATGGCCAATTTTATTTTATTTTGGGCTCTTTAGCCCATTTAAAACCAAATATTATTTACATGTGCTTTAAATTAAAATTCAAGTCAGAAATTTAATAATCTCACATTCAGAGCAAAGCTTTAAATGTGAGGATGTTGGTTTCTGAACTTGAATAATTTATAAAAATTGGATTCATCACTTCTTATCTTTTCAGGGGTAATCCTCCCATTCCAGACCCTGCTCCAGAGGGAACCAAGTTGCTGGACTTACCGCTCGAACTCCTTGGTGAAATTCTCTCCCGGATAGGAGAGGATGAAATCAAGGATGTGTTTACTGCACAACGTGTATGCAAGAAGCTCAGAGATGCTGGAAACCTTACCATCGTGTACAAGCGATGCGAGGTTAACACCTCCACTGTGAAGAGATGGCAAGTAAGGATCCGTCGGCAGAAGGAGAGATTCCTGCGAATATGCACAGCGGCAGGAAACTTCAATCTTCAGCTCATCCCAGCACTCAGGGCATTTGCAGAGGGGAATGAGGAGCACGCTTGTGAATTGCTACGCCCGGGACTTGAGGACAACCATAAGACATCAATCTTCACCCGCGGATTGATGCTTATGAGTAAGACGGATGAAGGCCAAGTTGAGCAGGGAATCAGAATGATCGACAGGATGGTGACAGATCGATCAGTTTTTAGGTATACGTCCACCAACGTCCTCGCTTGGATAACAGACAACCCAGACAACCCACAACTGTGGGCGGGCCAAGGAGTCAGAGTCTACTGCCCGTGATGGCATGCACCTCTGAGAAACCGCGATTGGTGCCTACGTTGTGAGCTTTCCAGCTGTGTCCTCTGGCTCCGATACATGCCCTGAAGAAAGAAGGAAGAATCCTAGTTCCACTCTACCCTGCTTTATTTCATTTCCATCTCAGTAGTAGTAATCTGCAAGGGATTCCTCCTTTTGTGTGTGCAGGGTCGTATTAACTGCACGAGGATCCCTTGCCTCGGTTGTATTTACTGCTTTCCCTAAATTGGAACTCATCTTTTGAGACCGCTGAACAATTCTTTACTGCTTTCCTTTGAAAAGATGTCTGTACAGTCCGAGATGAATAAGTGACTGTCAGGCCAAAAATATGCTGTTGACATACTCAGTATGTCAGCAGTGCCTCTTTACTGCTTTCAATTAAATAACCAGCAAAAATATGCATAAACTTGCTCTAAATTCACAGGTTGAATTTAGGCTTATGATAAAATTTTCAGACTTTCAAATTGGGATAATATAATTGAAGACATGCATGACATGAACTCCTGAGGTTTTGAGCTATAAAAATTTAATGATGCGATCAGCTTATTGGGTAATAAATCTGCATGTTAGAGATTTCGATTGAATAAATTGTTAGAATTAAGCTTTGATTAAATTTGAGAATATTGTATGACATGAATCAACCCAACCTTGTGAGATTTGAGCCATGAGTCACTTTTACTCATTCATTTTCTTTGATGTGTGAATCATTTTGATTAAAGGAAACTAGAACTTGCAATTGGGACCGATTCAAGACCATGTCATATTCCCGAAATCGAGCATATGATCGAGGCACCTAGAAAACCCAAATTTTTGGCCTTCTTTTGAAATCCAAACCCAAAAATATTTTCCCTTTAGGGTTAACCAATTTGAGCCTATAAGCCTAATTTTTCTTTGAAGCCCTCTATATTATTCCTAGCCTTCTAAAAAGACCAAGAAAATCAAACCCAAGTGTGCAAGGATGAATTCTATCAAAGGCATTAAATCTATGATCATCCAAAAAAGTATTAATCGGTATTCTATGAACCGATTCAAAAAAAAAAAAAAAAAGTTGAATGTCATTCAACACAAATAAATTGCAAATGACAAGCAATTAGACAATAGTCTAATGTCATGCAAAAGAAAATCAAAAGGAAAGAAATAATGATGATCATAAAGTCTAAATAAAAATGCCAAGTTATGATGGAATAAATCTTTGCCACTTCTAGCCAATAATTTCCCTTTCCTACCTAATGTTACAACCGTACGCCCCGTTATAACCCTTAAATAAGACCTCGTGATCTCGATTTGAAGAAATGAGCCGGTGGCGAGTTGGTCTGATTGCAAGCTTATGGGATAACTTAATTAAATTTGATTTTGAGCGTTCATGATTAAACCCCAATTGAGAGTGAGTGAATTTTTCCGATTCTCTTATATGTGAGGCTTTGTCTTATTACACATATTCATGTCATCCTCTAATTCTCATCCCTAATCTTTGCATTTTTCAAACATGATATTCATGAAAGGTTGATGATGATGTTTGATTTGTAGGCCCGATATAGTGAGCAAGTATCATTTCATTAAACACTGCAATCAAGGGAATTTAATACTTGTAATTTTTGATTGTCTTATCCCAATCCATAAAGAATGTGAATTATGAAGCCACGAAAATGAATTGAATATGTAGAGTCCGTGTTCTTACGAACATTGACTCTGACTGCTCGGGGACGATCAGTATTAAATGTGAGGATGTTGATAATGGCCAAAAATGACCATTATTTTCAATCCATTTCCGTGTCTTAAACGGGCATTTGATCGCATTCCGGTCTTACATTAAGTAAGAAAGCAGTCGAATTAGACTGATTTATGCATAATTCTAAAAATAATAAGCTGGTGTGAAAAAAACATAAATATGTAATTTTATTACATATTTATGTTAGAAAAATCCAAAAACATGAGAAAAAGAAAAGGAAACAAAAAGATGGGAAAAAGATAGAAAAGCCCACAAAAGAATATTTTCGGCCCATCTGGCCCAATCCAGCAGGCCCAGGAAGACCTTTGTCGCGGAAGCCCCTTGGCGCGATGCAGTGTTCCGCGACAAAGGCATGTTCCGCGACCAAGTGGCCCAAATGAAGAGGAGACCAGCCAAGCCCCTTGGCGCGATGACCTTTGTCGCGATGCCATGCTCCGCGACAAAGGCATGTTCCGCGACCAAGATGCACAAATAGAGACACAAGACCCAGTCGAGAAGCCTTGCCACATGCAGTGTGTTCCGCGACCAACTTGATGCTCCGAGACAAAGCTGTGATGTGTGTGATGTCTTAAGACACAATGGGCTAGAATCAAGGCCCATGGGCTTAGGGTTACACTTCTATAAATATGAGGTGTCTCCCATGAGCTAAGAGTTAGCTAGGAGAGAGATTGAAATTCTTGTAGAGCTCTTGCAGGCAAGCTTAGGAGTTCTTCCTTAGGTAGAGTAGTTTAGGGTTATTTTCATGTATTATTTACTTTTTGCTCTTAGTTTAGCTTAGTTTAGTATTTTTTACTGTTCACAGTTGCTTAGATAGCCATTTTTACACTATGTTTTGGTTTCTAAACTCTTGTTTTAGGGTTTGTAATACCCAAATCATGGGTATTAACAATACCTCTTCAATAATATGGGAAAACATTCATCATTTGTGTCCCAAATCATGAAATGGGTCTCACACCCCATGGATTTATGCTTTCTTTTTCATTTTGGGGTCATTTGACCCCCATTTTGCTATTTTTATGTTTACTGTTAGCATTTTATGGATAATGTTGTGTGGATGTGTGATCAAACCCTAGATTAGGACTCCTGCTTTATTTTAATATTCTGCCCGTCCTTGTTATTTTTGTTTAAGCATGTTCTTTTTTATTTTGAATGTTTCTTGCTTATTTCTAGCTTAGAATAGCTTTTTGATCTGAAATAGGGTGAGATCACGCTGTTTGCATGCCACTGTTCATTTCTGCTTTTTCTGACTTTTGTCCTGAACCACCTTGGGCGCCAACCGCCTTCTGGCGCGGAACCACGTTCCGCGACAAAATGGCTGTTCCGCGACCAAGGTGTTTCAAGACACTTGTCTCCATAATTTAAAACCCTTTGTCGCGGAGCCACGTTCCGCGACAAAACTGTCCATGCATAGCGACAAAGGAGCCAAACTCTTGCATTTTGTCTTCATGGCTTTTTGTCGCGGAATCATCTTGTCGCGGAGCCACGTTCCGCGACAAAATCCCATTCTGAGACAGAAAAATTATGCCATGTTCCTTGATCTTTGAACACTTTGTCGCGGAACACCTTGTCGCGGAACCACGTTCCGCGACAAAATTTCCATGCATAGCGACAAAGGTTCAAATGCTTTAGAATTTTATGAAAACATTTTGTCGCGATGTCACCCTTGTCGCGGAACCACGTTCCGCGACAAAATCTTGCACAGCGACAAAGAGGCGTTATGCTGCCAAAAATTCTAAAAAAAAAAAAAAAAAAAACCTGTCGGGATGTCCATGTCGCGGACCTCGGTCTGCGACAAAATTTATGATATCGCGACAAGGGTTCCTCTCCCTCTATTTAATCTCAAACAACTCTCATTCTCTCCCTATTTTATATTGCAACACTCACATCATAGCCCCACGGGTTAGGATGTAACATTCTGGAATTGCAATATAGGGTGTTATGCTGCCCAAATTTTGATTCTCCATTTGCATCACTTAACTGATTGAACCCTTGACTCATTAATGATTAAAGATTGAGATTAGCAATAATCAAACTTCAATAATCATCATGATTAAAGGACCTTTGTTCAATTACCATTAAAACACTCTTGTATAAACAAAATCTTGATAGCTTAAACAGACAATCTGGACTGTAATTAATTATGGTAGGAAGGATTATTTAAGACCATCACATGTGGACCCAATCCACAACCTTGCATGAGAAACCAATGTCTCTCATACAGGGGATCTTCTTTTGTTTCTTATTTATTTTGTCTTTGTGTGCTGTGTGGAACCATTAGTAAAGAATACATCAGACTAATGTTGGCGGGTACTCCCTCATGGATAACTAGCTCGTATTCTGAGTATTAGTTACTAATTGTTATTTTGCATGGTCTGGACGATTGTCAGTGGAAGCCTTGGCGGTTCGCCCATCCGGGGTTATAATAGCTGCTCGGCTGACTCCCATCCAGATACAGTTTTATTTTTATTGTTATCTTAATTTCCAAACCTAAATTCCAATCCGTACTGGGAGTCAGTTGGCATCAGTCAATGCCAACTGATGATCATTATAGAAGGGAAGCATGTAGGTTTTTATCCGAATTCACAGACAGTGGAGGCCCAACTGGTGTTGACACCACCATTATAGGGTCTAAGCTGTCTAAATTCGCTCCACCCGAGTGATTGGGAAATTGGACAGTAGATGTTTACAGTCCACCTGATTATTCTGCCATTACTTTGGTCCCTTGACCACTTCATGTCTGTGTTTCACCTTCTGTCTAGACCCGCATTTATATTTTGGGTCAATTAATTTTACACTTCCATATATCTTTATGCATGATAATATTATATACTATTGTGGTCTGTAATTATTTTGGGATCCTTCCCTTGGACAATAGAAGTCTAGATCTTAAAACAGATATTGCTTTATAAATTTCCAACAAAAACCTCTTTATAAAATCCGGATCTGAGTAAGGGATAAATTCTTCAGTTATGACTAATTCATATTCTGTCAAGGGTTGTATTTTGGGAAATTAAGAAACAGATTCAGCGATTAGGTCTCGCCTAGACTGAAAGGGTCTGTGTTTTAACTGAGAGTCTAGTACCTGACAGGGAATGATTTTCAAACTCATTATGTTCCAAAATTGCTGGTTGATGGAAATGTAAGATTAAGTGCTACACCGAGATGGGGTCCACTTGGATTCAAATACAGTGTAGTAAATAATCTTAGAGGAACATCATCCAGGCCTTGGTTATTTTCCAAGATAGGGTTGATTTCTTTCAACTGCTATCCTCTTCTGCCAAAGCCTACTTTTGAGTCCTGAGTGAGTGCATCCGGAACGAACTAATTTATTAGTTCGTTTCATTAGTTTGTATCTCATAATCACCCGGAAGGAAGTGAACACATTAGTGGGTCACTGAGAGCCGGGAATTCTTGATCCATACCCCTTCATCCTGATGGGGAGCTGTCTTTTACTACCAGGGTCAGATTTTCAAAACCTCCGAGTGATAGGTTTTAAATGCTTTCTTTACCGCTTTCTTTTAACCGCTTTCATTAGAGGTCACTCGGTTGTATTGAGAGTTGTGTAACTGCTACTAGGATTGACAGTTAAGGGATAGTTTAGGGCTTACTTCAAATCTTTGGGTGTGACATGGGAGAATGATAGTGGTACTTGGCATTTCAATAAATGATGTGTCGGGTGTTGCTTTTCCACCACAGATGAAGTAACACACCCAGGCCAGGGCAGTTACGAATCTGTGGTATCTTAGAATTTGCGGTCTTAAGAACATGTAAACTCATATTGCAAGTACCTGTCTGTTAAAGGGAAAGCCTTATTGAGAGCATGAGAATTAGCTATCTGATAGAAGTATCCCAAGCAAAGATCTGCGTATAAAAATGGAAGTTTAATATTGCTGTATCTCACTCTTGTCCAATTTTCATTCTTTTCTTCCTGTCCTTTCTGTCTACATTGTGATTCAACTTCACGGTTGGCACAATGCACCTTTTCCCTGCTTTCATAGATTATGTTTACCGCATTCCTAGAATGATTTTCATCCGCTTTCTAGAATAGATTTATTTGCTTTGTAGATTAGTTTAACTGCTTTCAAGATCTAGTTTAAATTCATGTCAGTAGATATTAATCATCTTTCAAACCTATTGAGCAATACGAATGGAAAATCTAGTAAAACGACGTGGGACCTGCTTCTATCGCACATCCTCCAGTAAACGATCCGGTCTTACTATAAATTACTGCAATTTTTGACACCGTGCGCTTTCGGGGGTACAGTTTCTTAAACACGAGCAATAAAAACATGACTACTTATAAATATATCCCTAATCACAACTCCACCATCATAAATTGGTTTCATTAAATAAAACCTAAACCAGGATCATGATTTTTCGGAAAATACTCATGTAGTGGGAATCTGTCAAAAGTTTCATGGCAGGAACTCTTATGGCAAGAATTGATGAGAAGTATCATGGCATATCTGCCGGGGATCCTCAGTGTGACAGGCTGAAGGTCAACCTATCCCGGCTATGCCATGAGATTTGTCAACATTCCATGACAGAGAGGACCACAGCGCCATTTGAAGCCAAAGCACCATTCTTGAGTAATAAAAAGATTATTAAGCTTAACATATATATCCCTAAACCCTTTCCCGTGAATCATAACTCTTTTCATGTAATAAATCTAACCTGGTATATTTTAGAAAATGCTCGTGTTAATGAAACTTGTCAAAAGTTTCAAATTCACCCCAATAAAACTCCTTGGTCTCTTTTGATACCTTACCCTAACTAATCTCATTTATATCCGCACATCTGGGATATATGTCTGTAATCTTCATCACGACAGAGTTCGGGAAGTCGATACTTCAAGACAATGCTCGCTCGTTAAACGACGTAGTTAAGAAGAAGACTCATGTTGTATAAAGAAAAAATTAATTATATTTAACATAACTTAAATATAACTTGGAATACTTACATCCCATCTGTGGGCTTTGGCGCAAGGAGCACCCTATCAGGACCATGCTCACCTACGGGAGGAGGAACGGGTGGAACCGCTTGTGAAGACCCCACCGATCCTAACAACAAATAAAGTCTAAGTTTTTCATAAAGGAACTGGAGCAACAGTATTTAAAAAGTTGTTAGTACCTGAAGTGCGTGGGGGTGGTGTCTCTGGAACGGCCGTATCTGCAACAGGTACTATAGGTGGAAGAAGAGAGAAATGAAGACTTACAGCGATTTGGGGATGAAATAATACAACCTAGGTTACCGACCGCCACTACGGTCTGTAATAATAACGGCCGTGTCTGCGGTCGGTATCCCGGTCGGCGGTCCCGACTGACGCATTTTTGGTCGGCAAACCGGTCGGCTTTGGCCCGGGCCCCCACTCAACGGTTACCTTTTGCCGACCGACGGCTGCGGTCGATAGGCCGGTCGGTAAATCCGACCCGCACACCGTCGGTCGGCAATTGCGGTTGGTAAACCCCAGTTTTCTTGTAGTTGTAGTCCTTTTTTGTTTACCAAAATTTAAATAGTTTTTTTATCTATTTTTCGTCCTTATTAATCATCTACGTTTACAACTAATATCCAAAATAGTTATTTTTATACGAAACATGTATTTTGAGCTAATTAATTCCTTAATTATGTCCACATGAAATGTTTAAAAAAAATAACTACACATATCACATATGCATGCCAAATCAGAATTAGAAATATTATTAATAAAATAAAATTAAAAAAAATTAATTAAAAATTAACTAATTAAATTAAAAATTTAATAGAATAATATCACATTTTAAATTTAAAAATAAAATTAAATATGTAATATAAATTTAATTATAAATTTATTTAAATTTAACTTAATATATAAATATCATAATGAATTAAGTAATTATTTAAATTCAAAAAATAATTATATATCTAATAAATTAAATATGAATTTATTAAATCTAAATTAATATGAATTAGATATCTGAATTGATCTAATAAATTAAATTTTAGTTTATCAAATTTAAATAAGATATCTAATAAATTAATTTGAATTAAAGAATAATTAAATACGAATTTTCTAGATATTTAATTAAGTTTTTCTGAATTTAAATAGTTCCTTTTTTTTTGGTAATACAGCCTAAGGAGGCGGGCGAAAAAAGAAAAAAAGAACAAAGAAAGGAGGGAATGAATCAAAAACCATCCGAACACCTAACAGAACATATCAAAGCCTAACAAAACCTCCTCCGTCAGCATCTCTGTTCATGAGTATCTTGATATCGTCGGGTGAGAAAGCCCACGTGATGTAGAAGTCCTCTGCACACGCGGCTCTCCGGGCAAAACCATCGGCCACTTGATTCCCTTCTCGACAAACATGGCACAAGACACACCCCTCCATGCGCTGTAAAGCCTCTCGAATGCACTTGATCACCGGCCAGAAAGCATGACAAGCATTTCTATCCCTTAACACCAATCTAACCACCTCCAATGAGTCCACATAACAAGCTCTCAATCGAATGCCCATGTGAACAGCAAGCTTCAGCCCAAACTTAAGACCAACCAGCTCAACTTCCAGAATACTCCTCGCCCCGGTAGCACCGCTACATGCTCCAATCCATTCACCCGTATGCTGTCGAAGAATCGCACCAAAACCAGACTTGCCTTCACTGAACAAAACACACCCATCCGAGTGTAGAATAGGCCCATTCACATTACTATCAATCCATCTAATAATCCTAGGGAGCGGCGGAGCCTTCACTGCAACCTGTGCCTCCATAGTTTGACAAAGAGCAGCAGCCCTCCCCACCACCTTATCGCAGGCCACCACTTCATCCCGAAATATAAGACCATTCCGATGACACCACACCTCCCAAAGGAGTGCTAAGAACCAAGCCCCCCATCGACGCCAAGCCCATTCGCATCAGGCTAGGCTATCTCCTGCATGCACCATCTGCAAACTTGCAGCAAAAGCGAACCCCGCTCGAGTCCAGATCTGCTGCGCCCATTCACAAAGGAAAAGAGCATGCTTCCGATCCTCCTCCTTGTCACCACATATCAAACATAATGGGGACGCAGCCATGCCTCGATGAAACCGAAGAGCATTGGTCGGTAAGCTCCCATGCCCAATAAGCCATAACAACAGACCAATCTTTTCAGGGATCACCTTCTTCCATACCCAAGAACAATTCATGAGCTGTCCCTCTTCCCCTTTCAACCACCTGTAACCCGAACGCACCGTATAGACACCCTGAATATTTCCTCGCCAAGTTAAAACATCTGGCATATTCTCTTCCAAGTAGCAGGCTGGGGTACTCATCATATCAAGCTTAATTGCCTCAGGCAACCAAGAATAGATCATCTCCAACCTCCATTGACCTCCCACCATCACGTCTTTAATTTTAAGATTCACATCATGGTAATCCACAAATGGGACGAGATGGGTAAGACATTTCCCTTTCCACCATGGCACGTACCACAGCGAGCTCTCTCCATTACCTACCCTGACACCATAAGCTTCACAGAAAGCCATACAAAACTTCATCAGACCCTTCCACACCTTAGTACCGCGATAATGGTTTTGCGGCATCAACCCCGCCTCATATCCGTACTTCCCTTTAAGGGCCTGAACCCACAACTTGTTAGTATCCGTAACAAGATCCCATAAATTCTTCCCCATCATCGCCATATTCATATGTCTACTCTGTCGGATCCCCAGACCTCCAGCATTTCGAGACTGAGTAACCCTCTCCCAATTAACCAAATGTAAACCACGGCCATCCGCCCCTTTCCAAATCCAGCGTCCAATTTAAATAGTTCTTTAATCCATTTTAATATTTATATTAATAATAAATTTAAATAAAATTTTAATTAATTTTAATATTATGTATAGTTAAATTTTAAACATTCTTTGTGGATATTGTTGGTTTTATGCTTAAAAATCTTGTGCAGATGATCGTTGTGTGAGAGATGTGAACACAACCGAGCTCATGACCTGACCCCTGGAGCAGAAAAGACAAAAGCTCATGGTGTGACAGCTGTCCAGGGCTTTTCCCCAGCCCATGGGCCTGGATATCCGAGCCTCCGCATTTTAAGGGTAATGCCTCAATCATTTGGTGGCAGAAACACTTGAGCAATACATAGAAAACATATTGAGAGATTGAGGGATGCAGATTGAAAGAAGAACATGAGGTTTTTCATGAGTATCTCTATCAAGCTATTTTTCTCAGCAAGGGGTAACCTTTTTCTATTCTTGGTAGAGATAGTTATTAGAGTGTAGCTAGCATTTCTTCACTTTGCAAGATTTACCTTTTAGAAGTGCTTAGAGCTATTTTAGTTGGGTTGTTGAGTGTTTAAACTTAACTTGGGGAGTAGCTATTACAAGGGTAGAAGCTTGCTTGGCCTAGTATTAGGATTGAAGGGTGATATCAGCAGGTTTAGTGATTGGTATATGCACTATACTCTGTTCCTACCTGGAGTTGGTTTAGGTGACAAAAGGGAGTCCTATTGTGGAAGGGTTGAAGGGGTTTCTATTCTAAACATATGGGTTTTCCTATTTACCTTGGTTGATAGTGAAATATGCCTGGATTGGGATCCCCCAGATGTAAAATCGGGTGATCCAAACTGGGTAACCAAATATTGGTTTTGTTTATTTATTCTGCATTCTGTTTTAGACTTGTTATCTGTTTTTGGTTGTGTACGAGGTGTGGGCACAACACGTATTTACAGTGTTCACACACGGGACCTGTCAATTGGTGTCAGAGCGGGAGTTCTTTCTGGTATTTTTCAAACTCGATCTTCAAGATGAATCGTGAAGGGTTCTCTACAACAAGGCCTCCCATGTTTGATGCTCAAACTATTGCTACTAGAAGAACAAAATGTTGATCTTTTTGAAGTCTCTTGGACCAGAATCATGGAAAGTTGTGTTGACAGAGTATAAGCAGCCAGTGAAGGAAATCAGAGCTGGAGCTAGTGAACAAGCTATTGTTACCTTTGAGCCTACACCATACGAGGAGTACTCTGTTAATAAGAAAGCACTCTTTCAAGGAAATGCATCTGCACTTAATGCTATTTTTAGTGTTGTTGATGAAGGACAATATAAGATGATCTCAACCTGCTCCACTGCTTATGAAGCCTGGACTTCACTTGCTAATGCACATGAAGGATCTGATGATGTGCGCTCAACCAAGATACAACGTATTGAATCTGCCTTTGACAGAATGGAGATGCAAGATGATGAAAGCATTACTTCCTATGCTGAAAGATTCAACGATTTGGTCAATCAAGCACACTTACTTATATTAAAATGAGAATAACATTCTTGTGAGTAAGATGCTTCGAACTGTTTCCGAGAAATATTCTTCTAAGATTTATGCACTTAAAGAAATGGATAAGATTAAGACCATATCACTTGATAATCTTATTCTGAGGACTTATGAGATGATCCACTTGGAGAAGAAGGAAAGCCAATCTAAAGCTCGTGCATTCAAAGTTGAAGAAGGTGATGGTATTTCTGAAGAAGAGAAGTCTTATTTGTCTAAGAAGCTGGCCAGAATCTTGCAAAACAAAAGAGCCAGGTCGTTTGGAAAAGACAGAATTGATCGTGGTAAAGGCAAAGAGCGCACAACAGAGAAACAACCATATAAAAGCAGTTCCTCAAGTAATGAAAAGAGAAAGACCAGGAAAGTCAATCTTTCTGATTTACCTGAAGCATTTAAGGAGCTCCATTGTTATGATTGCGGGGGAGTTGGGCACAAAAAGTTAAATGTCTCATTGCTAAAAGGAGAGAAGGAAAAGCATTAAATGCAACACTCAGTGATGATGAGGTCAGTGACACATCAGAGACACAACAAAGTGAAGAAGAGTCAGATGATGCTGAAATTGCTTTGACTGTTCATACTGAGGATAATACTCCAAACTCACATGCTCCAGATAAGGATCAAGATGAATGAGAAGATCTGGAATTTAATAAATTAGCATAAGCTTTTGTTGAGCTAAATGAGAATCACAAATGTGTTGTTGGTGAGAACAAATGACTGTTGGTTAAAGTTGGAGATCTCAGTGTTGCCTGTGAAGAAAAAGATGAAGAGATTCAGAAATTGAAAGGTGGAGTAGCTAATCTTACAAGTTCTATGGTGAGTCTAGAAGCAGAAAAGAAAGCACTCATGGCTATTAATCTTGAGCCGTCAACAAAAGTCAGTCACTATGATGCTATGATGAAAAATAAGGAGAAGTTAGATGAGATGACCTGCAAGGGAAAAGTATCCACAGACATTACTGGAATTGGCTATCATAAAGGTGAAGCTTCAACTTCAACCCCAACAAGGAAATTTGTGAAAGGTGGAATATTGCAAGCTGCACCTATTAAGAAGCCTGTTGACAATAGCGGTCTTAACATGGATATTGATGACTGCCCTATTAAAGATCAACGTTTTTGTGCATATTGCAAATTCCCTGGACATAGTTTTGACACTTGCAACATATTGGTGCGAGACATACTGCGTGGTAAACTTGTTGTGTGGCCTACGGAGGAACTACGAGAGCATATTAAATTCAAGAGGCAGTGGATGCCTAAGAAAATTCGAGCTAAATGTTTGGTGATGCTTTCACTTCAGAAAGCATTGTCACCCTGCAAGAAATGATACTTTGATAGTGGTTGCTTACGCCACATGATTGGAAATAAGAAGTTGTTTAAGACATTCATAGAATAAGATTGTGGTGAAATTATCTTTGGTGATGGAGTGAGGAATAGGATTTCTGGCTATGGAACACTCAAGGATGACAATCTATCTCTACTCTCTAAAGTCTATTATGTCTCTGGTTTTACAACCAATCTTATTTCAATCAGCCATTTTTTGTGATGACAATCACTTTGTGGGTTTTATAAAAGATTCAGGGAAGTCTTGAATAGAGATAAGAAATGTGTTATGGTTGGTGGTAGATCCAAGAATAACTGTTATACTCTGAAAGATAAACCTAACATGGCTTTGTCTACACATTTGGATGAAATGCAGTTGTGGCATAAGAAATGTGGTCATATGAATTAGAAGTCTGTTGTTAGAATCAGTAATTCTGGTGTTGTGCGTGGGATGCCGAAACTACCAATTGTGAAGAATATTATTTGTGGAGATTGTGCAAAGGGCAAGAAGATTCATTCTTCACACACACTTATTAATCAAGTTCAAACTACAAGGTTCTTGGAATTATTGCATATGGATTTGATGGGGCCAACCGAAGTACCAAGTCTTAGTGGAACGAGGTACATCTTTGGATGTATTGATGACTATTCAAGATATACATTGGTAGACTTTCTGAGAACCAAGGATGAAACATTTGCTACTTATGATAAGCTTACATTGAAGCTTATGACTGGGAAAGATTCCAAGATTGCTCGAATTAGAACTGATCATGGAAAGGAGTTTGAGAACAAGTTATTTAAACAACACTGCCACAACTATGGAATTTTCATGAATTTTCATCTCCAAAGACTCCACAGAAGAATGGGGTTGTAGAGCGCAAGAACAGGACTCTGCAAGAGATGGCTATTATTGGTGATCCTTAAGCACCAAGGCTGACCAGGAGCCAACAACATCAAATTGACTATACTGAGTTGACAAGTCTCTCTTTCTATGTTATGAACTTTTTTGTTTCTCAAGTTGAACCTAAGAATGCCATTGAAGCACTAAAGGATGAATTGTGGATAGTTGTCATGCAAGAAGAATTGTTGCACTTCAAGATGAATGATGTGTGGGAGTTGGTGCCACAACCTCCAGACACCAATATTATTGGAACATAATGAGTGTTCAGGAATAAGACAGATGAGAAATGAGTGGTTGTCAGAAACAAAGCTCGTTTGGTTGCTCAGGGATTTACTCAGATCGAAGGGCTAGATTATGAAGAGGCCTTTGCACCTGCTGCAAGGATTAAGGTTGTTCGATTATTATTGGCTATAGCATGCTCACTTGGATTCAAACTATTTTAGATGGACATTAAGACTGCTTTTCTTAATAGAACGATCAAGTAGGAAATTTATGTATCTCAACCAGTTGGATTTGAGAGTCCAAATTTTCCAAATCGTGTTTACATAGTAAAAAGGGCTTTATATGGTCTTAAGAAAACACCACATGCTTGGTATGAGAGGCTATCTATTTATCTTCTAAAGAAGGGGCACACAAGAGGAATGATTGACAAGACGTTGTTTGTACAACGGAGACACAACCATCTACTTGTGGCTCAGATTTATGTAGATGATACACTATATGGATGCACATCAGAAGCCTTAAGGGATGAGTTTGTACACTCTATGCAAACTGAGTTTGAGATGAGTATGATGAGAGAACTTACATATTTGCTTGGACTCCAAGTCAAGCAATCCGAAAAGGGAATATTTTGAATCAAGAGAAGTATGTTGGGAATATGCTTAAGAAATTTAAGATGGAGGACAGTAAAGTGTTGAAAACTCCATTGGGACAGCATGAGAAGATGACTAAGGATGAATTTGGTACTCCAGTTGATCAAAAAATTTATCGAAGTATGATTGGTAGTCTCTTGTATCTCACTGCAAGTAGACCTGATATATGTTTAAGTGTTGGACTGTGTGCTTGATTTCAGTCTACTCCAAAAGAGTCATATTTGAAAGGTGTTAAGAGGATATTGAGGTACATGAAAGGTACACAAAATTTGGGTCTGTGGTATTCACGATGTGCTGACAACGACCTTACAGACTATACTGACTCAAATTGGGCTGAAAGTTTGGATAACAGAAAATCGACTACTGGAGGGTGGTTTTATGTTGGTTATAACCTTGTGAGCTGGTATTCTAAGAAGCAAAGTGTGATAGCACTTTCTACAGCTGAGGCAAAGTACATTGCAGCTGTACATTGTTGCACTCAACTTATTTGGATGAGACAAATGTTGGATTATGGAGTTTTTAAGGAGAATTTTGTTGTATATTGTGACAACACCAGTGCTATCAACATCAGCGAAAATCCGGTAAACAGCATGAGCAAACATATTGATATCAGATTCCATTTTATAAGGGATTTGGTGGAAGACAAAATTTGTGAGATTGTACACATTGCGTCGTGTGCACAACTAGCTGACATCCTAACTAAGCCTCTAGACTCAAGCAGATTTGAAGATTTGAAAAGAGGCTTGGGCCTTTGCTTCTTGGATTGAGGAGATTCGGAGTGGGCCTGGCCTTCTTTGTTTTTATTTAACAAATGGCCCACTTACCTGAAAGGATGGGAGATGACCGGATAAGGAAAATTGGAGAATGAAGGAATTAGGGGGAGTAATGGACTTTGATGGCCGGAACAGTTTTTGTAGTTGTCCCATCTATTTTTTGAAACCGTCCCCGCGGTTCCCCTCTTCAGTTTTCTTTATTGGTCTTCGATCATTCGAAAATTGCTCTCATGAATCAGTTTTCTCTCAAATTTCCTCATTGTAACCGCGCAAAATGGCATCTTCATCTCACAATATTCCTCAAGATGACATTCCCGGCGACCCAATTGACGCCGTGCCACTTTCTATTGATGTTTCGGAGTACAGGCCGCCGCAAACTGAAGTTTCTGGGTCTGAAAACTTTCAAGATGCTCGAGAATCGATTGAGCGAGCAACTGATGAGTTCATGGCCGCGCAAGAGAAGGAAAGTGACACTGCTCAGTCGAAGGGAGATGATGTTACCTCAGAAGTTCCTGATTTAAATATCCCAGGCGAAACTGTTGACAAGGAAGCGAATGTTGGTGGAAATGGTTAGTCCGAACCTTAAGATTCTTCACCCCCGAATATTGAAAGAGGTACCCCCACCAAGGTACCTTCTGGTGACCCTAATGATGTTGGTACTTCTGAACCACAACAACCTCGAGAGGTTCCAATGAATCCGGCCGATATTGATGAAGAGACTGTTACCTTGGCCGAGAGTTTGAGGATTTTGAGATCTCGGGCACCAAAGAGAAAGGCACCGGCAGAAGCCCCTACTAGCAAGCCAACCAGGAAGAGTAAACGGAGTAAGAAGTCTAAGCCAAATGAGACGCCTCAATTGAAAGAATCGGATGCCTTTTCAGAGAAATTTTTCACTGAAAATGCCAAGAACTTTGAAGAATCCAAACTGAGGGAAATGAGATTTATTGAAGAAGAAAGGTTCACTCATTCTCTTTATAAAGATGTCGGGTATGTTGACTATTTACATAACAAGCATCTCAACTTTTGGTCATCTAAATTGAAGTGGTATAATCCTGCTTTAGTTCGTGAATTTTATACCAATGTGAGTCCTGATTTGCTTGACCCTGCATCCCCCTGGTTCTGCAAAGTTTATGTGAAATGAATGTTTCTTGACTTCTTACATAATGTTGTGAATGAATTGTTGACACTACCATTGTTTGAGGAGATTTCTGATCTATTTGATTTGCTGAATGAGCCTGTGGATAGGATTGCATTTGAGATATCTAATAAGAAGAAGACATCTTTTGGTATAAATGGAGTAATTCCCTCTGAGTTGACTATGAAGTACTCTTGCTTGTTCAAATTATGTGCTGCTAATGTGTTTCCTACATCGAACAACTCTCAACTTAGCACTGTTATGGCAAAGCTGTTGTACTCCATTGATCACTGCCCTGAGATTGTCAACTATGGATGGATTGTTCTAGAGAAAATGGTGGAATTTGCTAGTTCCAAGATTGACAAGAACACTTTATTGCCATTTCCTGGATTAATTTCTTTATTTTGTGATAAACAGGGCATAGCTGCTTTGCAGGTGGAGTCTTCTATAAAGATTAAAAAGCATAAATCTGCTTCAAACTTGTCTAATTTTCACAATGATTTCAACTTTCGACCTCCCAAGGCTGGTGATGAATTGGTGCAGCATATGAAGGAGGAGATGAATGCAATCAGTCTGAAGCTGAATTCTATAAGTCATGACATGCTTGGGCTCAAGAGGAGACTTCATAGGCTGACTTTGTTGTTTCCCAGATCTTTTGATGAATCTGATCCTCAAGCTGACACTGAGGAGACTGAATCTGATTGATCATTCAAAAAAGGGGAGTATCATGGGATGGATGATGCTGAATGCAGATTGTGCTTACTGCTTGGACACAACTTATTTTGAAATGTTGCAAACTTTAAACTGTTGGTACTTGTTTTTAATGTTTTGATGCCTGGTAACTTGACTGTTGGTTGGATTTGTTGTCTGCTGGACAGACCTGCTTTACTTGATGCTTTGCATGTTATTTTTGTCTGGATGGATTGGGATTTAGAGTTAAATGATGTATGTGTGTGGGGGGGGGGGGGGGTATTGGAATATGGAGATTTGCTTTTCTAATGATTGCATGATTATGATTCCCTGTATTCATGATTTTCTTTGTTGTAGTTGTTGGTTCTACATCCCATGTGTTGTTTTGAACGATCATCCCACAAAGGGGGAGATTGTTGGGTTTTTGTGCTTCAAACTCTTGTGCAGATAATCATTGTGTGAGGGATGTGAACACAACCGAGCTCATAACATGACCCCTGGAGCAAAAAAGACAAAAGCTGATGGTGTGATAGCTGTCTAGAGCTTTTCCCCAGCCAATGGGCCTGGATATCCGAGCCTCCGCGTTTTTAGGGTAATGCCTCAATCGTTTGGTGGCAAAAACACTTGAGCAATACATAGAAAACAGATTGAGATATTGGGGGCTGTGGATTGAAGGAAGAACATGAGGTTCTTCATGAGTATCTCTATCAAGCTATTTTTCTCAGCAAGGGATAACCTTTTTCTGTTCTTGGTAGAGATAGTTGTTAGAGTTTAGCTAGCATTTCTTCACTTTGCAAGATATATCTTTTAGAAGTGCTTAGAGCTATTTTAACTTGGGGAGTAGCTATCACAAGGGTAAAAGCTTGCTTAGCCTAACATTAGGATTGGAGGGTGATTTCAGCAGGTTTAGTGTCTGGTATAGGCACTATACTCTGTTCCTACCTTGAGTTGGTCTAGATGACAAAAGAGAGTCCTATTGTGGAAGGGTTGGAGGGGTTTCTATTGTAAACGGATGGGTTTTCCTGTTTGCCTTGGTTGATAGTGAAATATTCCTGGATTGGGATCCCTCAGATGTAGGATTGGATGATCCGAACTGGGTAAACAAATATTGGTGTTGTTTGTTTATTCTGCATTCTGTTTTAGCCTTGTTATCTGTTTTTGGTTATGTACGTGTTGTGGGCACAACGCGTATTTACAGTGTTAATCACATGGGACCTGTCAGATATAATTAAGAAATTAACTAGCTCAAAGTACATTTTATAATAAAAAAAGACTATTTTGGATATTAGTTGTAAACTAGAGGACTAATAGGGGCGAAAAATAGATAATGACTATTTTGGATTTTTGATAAACAAAAATGACCATAACGTATATTTTTCCGTGATAGTACTATTATGGTTGTTGTGAATCATTCGCATTTCTGTGCTAATAAATGTTAATTTTTTAGTACACGCAGAATGTGATAGATATTAATCCCTCTGTCCCACTTTAGTTGTCTTATTTGACTTTTTAACACTATTTATTGTTTAATTTTGACTCAGTATATATTATTGCAGGTATATATTTGAAGAAAAATAGTCGAGTTGGGTCTTGTTAGAATCATAAAATCATGTATTTTTAAAATATATATTTTACATAATTTTTTGTTGTACATATTTTGAGATATTAACAATTGAAAATACACATTGGATTTTGTGTAGGAATCAAACAAGACAGATAAAATGGAACGGACGAAGTAGTAATTTTGCAAAAATTACATTTTAAAAAATATGATAACTTCATACAAAATTGTAATACATTCAACGGATCCACAGTGCACGCAGTCCAATGCACATTTTAAACCATTAATAACTCAAGTTCGATACAAGTAAAAATTCTAAAAGTTCGATATTTAAAAACTACTCGACGAGATGAATATAACAAAATCCCACTTTGTTATATCTTAACTTGTATAACTATGATAAACTTTAAGTCAAATTGCGTGTGTGAACAGTACTAAACTTTCAAATGTTACAACAATTTTTTTAAAAAAAAATGGAGGGAGTATAAATTAGGTATTAATCTAATCTACAAATAATAATAAGATCTACTTTAATTACCCATGCTTATCTAAAATAACTACACTAATCAGATTTTTAAGTAAATATGAGAACATTAACAATTGAGTTATTGTACACGCTGGTAGAGTTGCCAGTAGGTGCAGAAATGATGGCACGCTCTTATAAATTAGGTTTTGGTTAGGGTGCGACCAAGTCGTTTGACTTGATGTACTGCGGCAAATTCTCACCATTGATTAACTTTGTAAATCAACGGTTGAGATTAATTTGAAGGTTAAAATAGTAAATTTGTTATATTATTGAAAAATGAACGTTTTTGTTCTTCTTCTCCGCATTTCATCTTACATTACCCTCCAATTTTCTTAATTATGCTGACATCGCTGAAATATTTTTAAATAAAGTCATTGAATTGTTCATGAAAATGTACCTGAAATGCTGCTACTTGGGTCACTGAATTGTTGATGAAAAGTCGCTGAATTGTTCTTGATAGCATCGCTGAATTGTTCTTGGTAAGGTCGTTGAATTGTTCATGAAAACTTTATGAATTATTTTTTATATTATCGTTGCATTGTATTTTGTAGCATCGCTGAATTCTTCTTGCAGAGTCGCTGAATTCGTCTTGGTAGAGTCGCTGAATTCTTCTAGGTATGATCGCTGAATTCATCTACATATAGTCGGTGAAATATATTTGACAGCATAAGTGGTTTGGTTTTTGGTAGCATCGCTGAATGCTTCTTGGTTTTGTCGCTGAATTATGCTAGGCATGATCGCTGAATTCTGTTAGATAGTGTCGTTGAAATATGTTGATAGCATTACTGAATTATTTTTGGTAGCACCGCGGAATTATATTTTGGTAGCATCGGTGAATTATGCAATGCAATGTCGTTGAATTATGCTATGCACTGTCGCTAAATTCTTCCTGAACTCTTTTTTATACTATCACTGAATTGTTTTTTGTAGCATCGCTGAAATGATCGATTAATAGATTTGTTACCCTATTTATTAAGTATAATCGATCAGGAAAAAATATTATTTGGAATATTAGATATGGTCACCAAATATTTGATATGATTTACCAAATATTAGATATGATAGCATACTAAATATAGGGTTATATTTTCATTATGACAATTATACCCCTTTTCATTTATAACCCTTGGATTTTAAATGGACACTTCAGATCGCTGCCTTGATGTGCTGCGGGATGCTTTGATCTTACCATAACCGCATCCTATAAATTATGTTGCTACCATTACATCCCCCATATTTAACCAGTATTTTTCAATACTTGTGCATCACTCCGTCCCTATCCATCATTATTTGATATCCACCCATCACAATTGTATGTACTGCTGCCAGCACTCAAACTGCTCAGAATATTTAACATATGAAGATTTATAATCCTGACTAATTCGGTTGGGACTGAAATAAATATTAATGACCCATCATTGGCATAAAAATGTTCTGTCTCAAATGCCAAAAAAAACTGATTTTATATGTTCTATTGATGGGAACACATATACATTCGCAAAACAGAATTATATATGGTGGCCGTCGTTTTTTGATTATGTTTATACCTAAAAATTCTACAAATGTGGCTTAATGACTTACTTCCTCAGGTTTTTTAAAGATTGTCATTAATAACCCAAATTCGATACAAGTAAAAATTTTAAATCGATATTTAAAAAGTACATGACGAGACGTATCTAACAAGATCTCAATTGGTTATATTTTAACTTGTATAACCATGATAAAACTTCAAGTTAAAATATTTGTGTGAATAGTTTTCAATTAACAAACGTGACTATCTTTAAAGAACGGAGGAAGTACTATACATGAGCTTTATTTTTAATATATTTATCTATTAAATACAGTAATATTTTTTAAAAAATAGAGTATGTCAGAAACGATATGATGTGTTATCTAAAAACAAATTTATATTCACATTACAGGGCAAAAATTGGAGGCGAGAGAATGAAGAAAATGAAAGGTGGGCAAAAAAAAGTCACAAGATGAGGATGCAATAATTGAAGCACGCTTTGTCCCGACGTTGCATCATCAAATTTTATTTAACTCTCATCATCTTATAGATATAGGAAGGGAGTAGTTTCGTTGCTTTTGTACTCTTTACACTGCTTTATTTGCCTTTTGCCCACCTTCCCTTTTCTTTTTATTCTATACTATTATATGTAATTCCAAACTTGAACAATGCACTCGTGCCCCCTCCCAACTTGTAGTATCATTTATACTTTTAAGGCAAGACAACGCACCCCCACACAGGCACATAGGGATGTTTGGGAGCCGCCGGATCAGCTAGCGGATAGCGGATCCGGAGAGAGAATTGTCTCACAATCTGCTCTTCAAATCTGCTATTTGCTAGCAGATCTGCTGACTCCCAAACATCCACGTAACCCCCTTTTAGTCTTTATTAGGAATGGGTTAGCAACTATGATTATTGATGGTTCATAGTTATGTAATTCAGGGGATGCTTAGAGCTGACGGATTTAGAAAATTTTGTCAATGGTGTTTTATTTTAATGGGGGTTAGGTTGAAGTAGAGACACTATTCACGAAATTCTAAAAGAGGCTGGAATTGATAAGTATAGTGCCGCTACAAAAATTGAGTGATTTCATCAAATCAAATGTAATGTAATGTTTTTTTTTTTCCTAACTTAAAATAATGGTTTCATCGATTTGAGTATTGTTCTATGTACCGCAATTGGCATATGAATAAATTCCGCGTGAATGTTTGAAAATGGGATTTGGATTGTTTCTGTGAAATGTATGTTTGGAGAGAATGATTCATAATTCATTTTATGATGAATTCAAATCATACGACAAGGGAATCAAATCTATATTCCATTGACATGTTTTTATTATGGATTCAATATCAGATTCAAGGGAATGAATAAATTCGTTCCAATTTTTGACCGACAAACCGAGCATACCCCAATTCAAAATTTATGCATGTGATTATTTTAGGGCAATGAATCTACAAAAATATGATTCATAATTCATTTAACAAAAAAGTTATTTATAAAAACATTTCATCATTTTATAAAAAGGAACGAGAGAGTATTACCTGCTGTTAATGTACTACTCCCTCCTGTATTCAAAAAATTTTAACATTCCATATTTTCACGCAATCCAATACATATTTTTAAGGAGTAATATCTCAAACTTTATAAATTATAAAATTATAAAACTTTAATATTATAAAACTACATGATTAAACGAATCTAACAAGATCTCACTTGACAATGTTTTATCTTATGTAACTGTGTGAAAAACAAAAGAATCAAAATTACTCAATGAATAGTGTTTACTATGCAAATGTTAACATTATTCAAATACAGAGAAAGTATTTAGTAGTAATTAGTAAATACTCCATGTACTACTACTATCTAATTTACTTATATTAAAATTAAATGAAAATTAATTTTGTCCGGACGCCTAATTTGAAATGGGCTGGAAGTATAGAGACGAGTTCTCTTTGTTGGGCGTTAAACCCACAGCAAAGGAGATTTGGGCTATAAATAATAATTGGGCCTATTTTCAAGATGGGCTCAAGTTTCAGCAGTAGGGCCCATAAATTTATTTATTTATTTTTCAGCAGTAGGACCAGCAAAACCACCACAGCTTCACAACAAACATACATACTGAACTAATTAAAAACATGCCATAACACAAATACTAGTATAATCAATTGGAATGAGATTGATGGATTGTCAGGTTCATAGAGTAGTTGTCGAAGAAAATGAGGGATCAAATTCAAAGTCGTGCTTTTTTTCTTTTATGAGTATATAGTAGTAGTATTTTTCTTTGTCCGAATTACACAAGCAAAAATCCCTGTTGGTTTTTTATTTATAGCAGTGTGTAATAAAGGGACTCGAAGGTTCATCAATCTTCTGCAATCAATGAAATGGTGATATTATTGCATAAATATTCTGGGATTGGATAGAAAGTTCTGGTCAGGCTCCACATTGCGCTGCTTCTTCATGTTTCTAAACTTTAAATTACTATTGGGAAATCGAAGAGTGCTCACTTTTGTCCGTTTACCAAGGAAATTTTACACTCCATCCATTTTTCAATTGTTGTAACATTTGAAAATTCGATATTATTAGACACACGCTTTAACTTAAAGTTTTATCATAGTTATACAAGTTAAAATATAGTCAAGTGAGATATTGTTAGATTCGTCTCGTCGAACAGTTTTTAAATATCGAGCTTTTAGAATTTCTACTTGTACCAAAATTGAATTATTAATGGTTTAAAATATGCATTGGACTGCGTGCACTGTGTGTTCGTTTCAGTTTTTAAAAAACGGGGGGAGTACTAATATACTCACTCCATTTATACTCCCTCCGTTCATTTTATTTGTCTTTTTAAAAAGTGACAAAATGTTCCAAAATAGTTGTCATTTTTAGGTAGTTATGCTATATTTTTACTATATTGCTCTTCAATTTAAATAAATGCTATTTGTTGGCATTTATTAAGAATGAATTTAGTTGAATGGTAAAAATTTAAATTTATGAATTAATTAATGCAAACCTTGATTATTGAAATTGAGCTGAAAGAGACAACTATTTAGAAACGGAGAGTATAAATTATTCATTCATTTGAGGCAAGTCCTCCAATAATACAGCTTCGGCCGTGCCTTCTCAAGAAAAAATATATATATATATATATATATATATATATTCACCCTAATTTTCCTATACAGTAATAAATGAATTTCATAAATTGTAGTATTTTATAATTATCTACTTTAATCGTACTTTTGATAAAGTGAGTACATTCATAAAATGTTTTTTTGGTGATTTTTTTTCCTTGTTGAAAACATTCTTAAAATGTTGTTTACTTCAAGAAAGTGGATAGATAATTTTAAATATAAAAAGATG